>JAHXMU010000092.1:3015083-3030954 GCA_019455685.1 Philornis downsi | reverse complement strand
AGTGTCAGCCATTTAACCCATTTACACTTTTCCCCCACAACATGCAACAACATTGTTGGCGGCTTTTGTTTTTTTTTTCTTTTTTCATTGTTTTGCCCAGTGAATGTAAAAGATTGTTTTCTCTTATCAGGGCTATAAAGCAATAGTTGGACTCGGAGTTTAGGAGTCAAAGCACAACATATTCGCTCACTGGAAGCAAGTAAAGGCAATAGGCTCGCTTGTAATAATAACATTTTTGTGAAATTTAATTTTTCTCTAATAATTTTGTGAAATGTTTTAAATTCCTATTCACATTTTGAAAAACAATTTTACAAGATTTTATCAACAACTTTATAATTTATTCGTTCATTAAAAAGCAAAATATGGTGGCATTACATATAAGTATGGCGAGAAATAATCATACCAACTCGTATAAATTATAAAGAAACTAATCTAATTGTGGGCGTGGTTATTGAAAAGTATTAAAAACAAGTATTTCCGCTAGAAAAATGTATTAAGTCGTTATATAAAGTATGATAATTAACAGATGATAGGACGATGTAATGCTCGTAAGAGGGCGAATTAAGGATATTTTTAGAAATCTGAAAAGAAATTTAATCGTCGGACGATGGCTCACTATAACGTTCTCTGCGCCACGAATTACATCTGGTACATGTGGGTATTGTCATTCCAGATGGGGAAAAACCCTATTCATACAAGGATTAAATACGGTTTTAAAATAATGGACATTGCCAGTACTTTTACAATATTCATACCAGTACTTTTCCAATATTCATACCATTTATCCTTTCATTGAAAAGTGTAGTTATGAGATTCAGTAAGTTATTTAATTAATTTTTAATTTAATTTTCGTTCTTTGACTCAATTAGAAGTGCAATTTGTCCCCCTTTATAAAGACATCAAAATCATAAATATTTGATAGTACATTGAAAAGATATTTCATACTGAATATGGACATGCTGTTAAGTGTAATAAAAAACTCGGTGGCACGAACGTCATTTTAACAAATAAGACGAATTAATATCATTTATGAGTATTAATATCACTCGTACGAACGTCATTTTAGTCCATTAAGTCCATAGTCCATTAAGAAGATATTTCATACTAAATATGGACATGGTGTTAAATGTAGTAAATAACTTGTTTCGGTATATAAACCAGTTCTGGAGATCAGCTCAAAAGTGCTGCACATGAGTGCCACTCTGTACATCGTAAATATTATTACGCATTTTAAAAATGTTAATCATTTTAACAAACTTGCTAAATAAAAATTAATATTTCTAGTTTGATGGCACGAACGTCATTTTAACAAATAAGATAAATTGATATCACTCATTCGCATAAATATCACTCGCACTAATGCCATTTTAACAAATAAGATAAATTAATATCACTCATTCGTATTAATATCACTCGCACGAATGCCATTTTAACAAATAAGATAAATTAATGTCACTCATACGTATAGATATTACCTTTTTATTTTTAAATATATTTCCCACAGTTGGCATTTCTCATACGCCTCAGCACACAATTGTTTTCGAAGACGTAAATAAGCATCAATTAAGCAGTATAGGGTGGCGCGTAAGTAACTTTAAGATTTGATCAGTGAATGCATTTTTTGTTTAAGTTTTTTTTTGTCTCTTTGCAAAATTAACTAAATAATACTTGGGAAATTTGTGATGGAAAGGCTTAATACAGAACAAAGAACTAAAGTTGTTCAATTTTACTTTGAAAGTCAGCATTCGATTATTCAAATCATATCGAAATTTCTTTCATGTTCGAAATACTCCTAGCGCCCCAACAATGTACCGATTGGTTCAGCATTTTGGGCAACAAGTCTGTAATCTGTGATCTTCCACGTGCTGGAAGACCCCGTGCAGTTCGAAATGAAGTGACCATTGCTCGAGTGCAAGCAAGTATTGAGGAAAAACCCGAAACTTCTACCAGGCGACGTTCTCAGCAGTTAGAGATATCTGGGCGGTCTTTGCAAAGAATTTTACATATGTTACATCTTTTCCCATATACCTATAAGATACAATTGGCTCGCGAGTTAAAACCAAATGATGCGCAAGAACGTATTCAATATAGTCGCCGTTAACGTTACTTATGCGCCACCCTTCAGTTTAAAGGAGTAGTTTAAATTTAAAACAACACTAGTGAATCTTACAAGCGTTGATCAAACGGAGCAAACACTTTTTCGATGACCATTCAGTACTTTTTAACTAGTGCACATTAGCAGCGTTAACATTTTTTTCAAACAATGATTTGATAAAGTATAAAATCGATTGAAAAATTGTGGCTAAGATGTTCTAAATATTTTATTTATTTTTCAATTGTTATTTATTTTTTATTGTATTATTTTTTATAATCATTTAATTTTATTATTTTTTAGTTATTTTGTATTTGTTTTTATTGTATAATTTAATGTTTATTATTTTAATTAATTTAAAAGTTTTATATTACAAGTATTAGAGATGTGATTTTTTCAGTACAATAATATAAGTTACTTTTTTCTTGACAATAATATAAGTTAGTATTATTCATACGTTAAGTAACAGGATTTTTTTTTTGAAATTATATTTCTCATACGTCGAACAAAAACTATGTTTAAAAGATGTAGAGAAGAAGTGCAAATCTTGAACTGGAAGTAATTTAAAACTGAATCAATATTAGTGAACTTCACAAGGATTTGTCACAGGGAGGGAAGCTGTTCTTTAGGATTTTTTAACTAGTGCACATAACTATTAGTCACAAATAAAGTACAATCAATGTACTGTTACAATATGAAGTGAAGTTGTAAGATAAAAGACATTATTATGTACGAATGTGGCTCTCTATAAAGACCATTGAAAATGATTTATAAGTACATCTCTGGAGAAGCGTTTTCATTTCTCATACATCTCACAAACCAGTTCTCAAAATGTAAAAAAAATTCTTTATTCGTGAGCTTGAAGCCGGCTGAAACTGAATTAAAATTAGTGAACGTAAAAAAGGCTTGTCATAGGAAGATACAACTTTTTTAAGTTTCGTCCGAACTTATAGCGACTGACCAAATTTAAGACCATCCACCTACGTTTTAATTCATTTGAATAGAAGTAGAAGTCAATGGATTTATAATGATACCAAAAACTTAACAAGTTGCTATCTCTGCAAGATAGCGTTCTATGCACACAAGGACATAGGTATCAAAATTTGAGGTAGCTGAATTCGTAAATTATACCGAATTTGGACCTAATCTTATTACAGTTTTGTTATAATACGTTTTAGTAGAACATATAAGCGGGCAAGTTGCCAAACTTGTCTTTTTTTTGATAATTTCTGATTATATCTTTAAATAAAGATACAAAACCATGGTTCGTTTATAAATTAAACAATTTTTACATTAAAGTCAGTGATGAAGTGAAGAATTTTAAATTTGAGCACTTGGAGTGGAATTTTGAGTTTTCAAACTTGCCCAGAAATCCACAGCCCTGTGCTTTGCTACGGTTTCCCACTCCCATTTTCGGGAACCCGTTTTTCGCTTTGTTTCAGAAAACAGCACAACACAACTGGATAGTGGTTGCCTTGCGGCTATTTGTTGCATTACAAATGCTGAACAAATAAACGTTCTCATTGCAGCAATAGTAGTTTTGGGGCGAGAGCAGCAGTGAAGCTACTTGCCATTCCATAAACACAGTGAGAATGTAGTTGTTTCCCGCATACATATACATACATTTACACACAGATATCTACATTGCATTTAGGCCTCACTCGCTGTGTGTCCTGTTTTTTATGTCCTTTTTAATAAATACTAGAACATTAATTTCAATTTTAGTGTTCAAGAGTGAAAACATTTTTTCCCCCGTCACCGCTTTTTGTCCACTCATTCGAGTTTGCTGCCCCAGTGAATAACTAAAGACAACCAAACCACACCACAGAGCAGAACTCAGCTCTCAGGAGGACCTTGGTTTAGTTTTTATGATTTTAATATAAATGAAAGACAGAAAAATGAGAAACTAAATACGAAATTCTTTATAGAAAAATCCAGCAAATATAATGAATTTTAATGAAATTTGTTTGCAGGGCAAATTGGTGTTTTGCTCCTGTGCTAAAGCAAAGCAAAAGCTCGGGAATAGAGGCCAAGCCTTTGGGCTAATGAGGAAAAACACACACAGAGAGATTAATCTAGGCGATCCATGAAGAGACTTTTTATAGCTTGATGTAAGATTATATACAGCTTATAAATTGAGTTGCAGAGCAGCAGGATGAGAATGCTTTAAATGAATTTGCCTTTAGCAACATCAAGAGGTAAACACTCAACAGATTTCTAAAAGATGATGACCGGAAAATAAAGTGAGTTTGAATTATTATTATTATTGTATGTACGACGTATGTATAAGTTATATTCATTGAAAATAAATTGGGCGTTTGAGTGTTATTTAGATAAAATTATGTATACGTAACAAAACAGATGAAAATGATAAGAATAGCAAACATTTAGGTAAGATTAATTGAAGTGGGCGTTTATGGGCAACATTGGTTCTAGGCTAATAAAAACGAAGAAATCCTTTTGTTGATCAGTTATTTACCGGCAACGAATGAACATTCAAAGAGACAAAAAGAAACAGAACCTCTTAAATGTTAATGACTCCTGCAAACATTATAAGAGTCACGATTAAAGGGTATGCGCAGCAGAAGTAATATTTTCCTTACATGACTTTTGTGGGCATCAGGTGGGTAATTATTACATTTTTTGACGTTAACAGAAATATACTGGCTAAAACATTGGTGTTTTGATACTAGAGTATGACATAAAAAGGCAAAATTTGATATTTGCCTTTGATATCAGTTTGTCGGCGACAAATATTTCTCGGTTTTTTTATGACTTTGGGTGGAACTGAAATAAAAATATAAAAATAAATAAATTAGGTCGTTGGTTCTAAATACATCCGATAGTGAAAAATTTAAGGCAAGCGAAACAAAAAAATTAAATCCGACTTGAAGTATAACGGCAATCAATGAACCTTAACTTCTTTTTCTATGGCCCAATAAGAAATCGGATTTTCTGGCCTTTCTACTGACATCAAAATTGTAAATATATCATGTTCTATTGGGGAGATATTTAATTTTGAACATGAATATATTGCTAAACCCTGGTATGTTAGACACCTTTTTTCATCCTTAAACCCTATTGGTAGACGAATATCCATGACACAGGAGATGAAAATGTCTCTATATCGCACTGATTTGAGTACACATGCCGACGGAAGGAAAATATGATGGTAACGAAGTTATATTTTGAGTGTCTGAAGGATACAAACGGTTGCAGCCTCACAGATTTTTTAAACGAAATTAAAGGTTAATTACACTTGTAATTTTTATAACTTTCTTATACAATAGATATTACGATTGTGTTTAAACTGGAGGTAGGAACGTAATTTTAAATTTTAATATCATTCATACGTGCTGCGTTCTGATTTCTCTTAATTTCCATTTCTCATGCCTCCCAGTAAAAAAATAGCTGCCAAAGAAGTAAAAAAGCATAAATTATGGACTGCAAGTAAAACTGAAGCAACTACAACCTTCTTATACAATCGATATTACGATCGTTTTCAAACCGTTGGTAGGAATGTAATGTAATTTTAGTTTTTAACATCTCCCATGCGTCCTGTGTTCTGATTTCACCTAGTCGCCATTTATCATACCTCCCAGTGAAAATAGCTGGTAAAGAGGTAAAATAAGCATGAATTATAAACTGCAAGTAAAATTGAACCAACTAAATTAGCTTCAGTATTATAGTATTTACATTTTTTTTTGTACAATCGATATTACGAAATCGGTGGTAGGAACTTAATTTTAAATTTTAATATCATTCATAAGTTCTGTGTTCTGATTTCTCTTAATTCTCATTTTTCATACCTCTCATTGAAAAATAGCTCCTAAAGAGGCAAAAAAGTATAAATTATAAATTGGAAGTAAAACTGAATAAACTAGTGTAGTTTACAAGGACTCATTATAGGAAGGTATCACTTTTTTAAGTGTCCCTTCAATGCTTTTTATTTAGGGCACATAAGGAGCAGTAATAATACTTTCAAAACCGTAAAAAAATGCAAACAAAGAATTTGAAGTGTGTGAAATCGGTTTGCAAAGTAAAATGTGTTATCATGTTGTATCAAACGAATAGTATATTAGAATAGTGACTCTTAGAAAATATGATTATACTACTCGATTGGAAGTTAAGAAAATGCGATTACTTTGGTATGACAACTTCCTCATATTTACAATCGATATTGTTTTTTCCTGCAGGAAGGTAATTTCTATTGTAGGAAAGTAATTTGAATAATAATAATAATATACATAAATAATAATAAATATGAATAATAATAATACATATGAATAATAATAATAAATTAATATCACTCATACGTCTAGTATGAGTAATTTATATTTTTCATACGTCTCAGCAAACAATTGCTTTTAAAAGGTATTAAATTGAACAAAATATGAATAGCGAGTAGTTTACAAATGGATCACCACTAGCGGTTTTTACAGATGTTCTTCATAAGAAGAAAATACCTGTTAGAGGCGGCTATTCTGCGTTTTTTAGCGCCTTAAAGAATGGTGATTGAATTTATATTGCAGTTTTAAACTTTGTAGCCCAGATGCCCCGCCACGTTGCGCCCCCTTGACAGTAATTTTATTGGCTACTTGCATTAATCATTTAATTGGATATGCTTCAGAAATAGTGAAATAACTCTCCATAATATACAGTGTTGCGTCCTTGTGTTTGACTAAAATAATTAAATGGTGACCGATAAATTAAATTTGAAGAAATAGCAACACCAGTGTATCATGCCTAATTTTAGTTTCATTTTTCATGAGTTATTCTCTTCATAGACCTCAATTGTGGTCAAAAATCGGAAGAAATTGGAACATGTATTCTTCTACAACAAATTACAATGGAACTGTGAGCCTGAAAATTGTTATAACTCTTATAATTAAGAATATAAAATTTGCGAAAAAAAACTGTTTAATCGACAATACTGGAGGAAAATGGTTAATTGATCAATTTTTCACATTTTGCCAAATATTATAAATGTAATGGACAAAAATTTGGGCTATTGCAGTCGTACGAATGAGGAAGGTCGGTCAGTTTGGGCTTCAATAAATCCCATTTACAATCCTCGATTAAGATTTGCCAAAATCACGGATAGCGCCAAGTTTTAAGAAACTCCTCAAAGACAGTTATAGTTTTTTAAATCCATCTATATATTCGTTTAGGCAAACATCCAGGCAGACGGACATCGCTCAATCGACTTAAACGGTTCCGAAACATATTTAATCAATAGATATTTAATACTTCAAATACTTCCTTCTAAGTGTTACATATGATATGTACCTTTATTCCTTTCAACGAAGGTATAAAAATAAAAGAGGAAATTCCAATGCAAATGTGAATTTTCATTTGAAATTGAGAAAACTTCTTTCCGGTGAAGGTATACAAATAAGGAAGTTTACAGAAAATGTGAGTTTTCATTCGAAATTGAGAAAAATTCAGTTGATTACAAGTATTTATATTGGGAACCGAGAAAATAACAATTGAAATTGAGAATTTTTAATCGAATTGGAAAAATATAAATCGATATAGAGATTCTTTTATGTGGTATCGAAAAAGGAAGAAATTCATTTGATAATTTACCATTTGAAAATATTGAAAATTTCTCCTTTGATAATGGGAGAGATGTTAACAAATGTAGCTGAAAATTTCTGTAAAATTTAACAAGTTTAATACTAAACAAGTGGGTAGGACAAAATGGACTGAATTACACCGAGAGCAGGCTTGTCAAACACGGTTTCTTCCCACACATCGTATTAATAATTTATGCTATTTTTCAATGCAATATTGGCTATTATTCAATAACTACGCCCACAACTAAAGGGTAGCTCACAAATGCACAGGTGGATGAATCATTTTTGTCACTTTAATTAACGAATAACCATTTAAAATATTAGAAAAATTCAAAAAAGTAATAATTTTCCAAAAGTTAAGCAAACTTTTCTTATTTCTTTGTGAAAAAATAGATATTTTCCAGAACTTTTCATTTACTCGTTAAAAAAAATTAATAATGACCTAATTTAAAAAACTAACATTCAATCAATTGATGGATAGAATGGAGTTTTATTTTTCAAAAGTTATCTACGTATGAGTAATATTAATGAACATTTTTTGAGAACAAGTGATGTACATTGCTGTCCCATATTCTCCATACTGCCCTCCTCAACAAAAAGAAAGAAGAAACTTTTTTATTTTCCTAAAACACTTCAAAAATACATGTAATGAAATGTATTTGAATCTAAATTGTTTGTGAGGCTAAGTCGCTTATGAATGTAAACATAATATACGTTATAGAGGTCAAGCCTTTGGGGCAACACAACACACTTTGAGAAGTAAAAGCGGCAACCTTAGGACCACTAGGCCGGTTACATTCAAAGGTTGTTGGTGGCTCAAAGAAATGCAAAAGATTATAAATAGAGCTATCAAAATAGAGAAGGGAAAAATTAAAATAAATAAAAGCAAAAAAATTAATATACTAGAAACGTATAAGTAATATTAATCAATAAGCCCCAAATAGTGCAAACGATATTTACGGATTTCACCATCAACACCACAACAACAAGAACACAACTCAAACAAAAGTCAAAATAACACCCAAAAACAAGTAAATAAACCGCATTATAATGAAAGCGGATGCTTTGGGGGGCAGCATCATCTTTATGAAAGCAAGGAAATTCCACCGAAAGGAGGTCAAGCCTTTAGGGCAAAACACTTAGAGAGTAAAACGAAATAACCTACAGAGGTGGTAGTCAAAGGAAAAGAAAAAAAATTTGCCAAAATAAAAAAAAACTCAAAAGGGGGAATGAGAAGTTTTTGCACACGAGGGTGGTTTTAAAAAAAAGTTGACATGACGTGTAGATGGTGGTAGTAGTTTGAAAAGAATTATTTTGGTGAAAAGTGGCAACCTTATAAAATATATGTTTTAAGTTCCAAGTCGCCACGTTGTTCAGTATTTTTATTTGAGCCACCAAAAATAAAACGATTTCAGTGAATTTGTAAACAGAGACTAAATTGGTCACCAAGATTTCCATTTGGGAGGCCTCAATCCAACGAATAATAAAGCCGAGCCATATTCTACTCTGGGGGAGTCTGCTCCCTCATTTACGACTATAAAATATGGAATAGCAGACTTTAAACAAGGCTGTACGAGCTACCAAGACGAATACCATAGTGGTCTACCAATTGAGGCGACAGACACACAGACACGATTAAGAAAATCCACAAAATGGTAATAGATGATCGTCTAAATCGACTGAAGGTGCGTAAGCTAGTTGAGATGATAGGCATTTCAAAAAGTGATATCGTATATTGACCAAAGATTTGAAAGTGAGAAAGCTGTGCGCAAGATGGGTGCCGCGTTTTCTTTCAGTTTCAGTTTCAGTTTCAGTAGAGTAGTTGCAGTTTGACGATATTTTATTAAAGCGATTTAAAGCTAAATGTTTGCGTCAATTTATAAGCACGGATAGGACATGGGCCCACCACTTTGCACCTGAGGCAAAGGAACAGTCAAAGCAGTGGATTGAATTGGCAGAATCGTGTCCAAAGAAGGCGAAGACGATCTCACCTGCAGGCAAGATCATGACGTCTGCTTTTTGGGGTGCACATGGCATTACTTTTATAAATTATGTTTAGAAAGAAAAAACCATCAACGGCGAATATCATGCTAATTTATTACAGCGTTTAGGTGATGAAATTATGAAAGAAAAACCGCATTTTGCGAAAAAGAAAGTGTTGTTTTTTCAAACTACTGGCGCCATTTATACGACATGTCGGCAAGTCTAGGGCCGCCCATATCGGTACATAAGTGGACGTGTCAACAAAGTGTTCTTACCAATAAATATGTACCAAAAAAACGAGTTTTTTATAAGTAAAAACGTTATCTTTTAGTATTTTTCAATAAGATGACCACAATAACCGCGTTTTTTTAAACATTATAAATATGAATTGAAATAGTTCTTTTTAGACCTTTCTAGAATTAGCGAATTATTAGTTAACGAATAGATGATTAAACTATTGCAAAAATTCTGAAAAATGTTAATTTTTTCAAAAATGGGAGAAAAAATTGCTCCACTATAGAAAATGATGATGATTTTTAATTTTCCTAACATTTTTAATTAATTTCTAATATTCTAAATTTTTCATATTGAATTTAAATTATTGCAAAAATTCTGAAAAATGTTAATTTTTTCAAGAATGGAAGGAAAAATTGCTCATCTATTGGAAATGATGATGATTTTTAATTTTCCTAACATTTTTAATTAATTTCTAATATCCTAATTTTTTCATATTGAATTTAAATTATTGCAAAAATTCTGAAAATGTTTATTTTTTCAAAAATGGAAGAAAAAATTGCTCAACTATTGAAAATGGTGATGATTTTTAATTTTCCTAAAATTTTTAATTAATTTCAAATATTCTAAATTTTTAATATTGAATTTAAATTATTGCAAAAATTCTGAAAAATTTTAATTTTTTTAAAAAATGGAAGAAAAAATTGCTCTACTATTGGAAATGATGATGATTTTTAATTTTCCTAATATTTTTAATTAATTTCTAATATTCTAAATTTTTCATATTGAATTTAAATTATTGCAAAAATTCTGAAAATGTTTATTTTTTCAAAAATGGAAGAAAAAATTGCTCAACTATTGAAAATGGTGATGATTTTTAATTTTCCTAAAATTTTTAATTAATTTCAAATATTCTAAATTTTTAACATTGAATTTAAATTATTGCAAAAATTCTGAAAATTGTTAATTTTTTCAAAAATGGAAGAAAAAATTGCTCAACTATTGAAAATGATGATGATTTTTAATTTTCCTAACATTTTTAATTAATTTCTAATATACTGAAATTTTAATGTATCGTTAATTGAAGTGATTAAAATAATCTCGTACATTTGTGAGCGGTTGTTGAATTGTGGGTGTAGTTATTGAATAATATGAAATAAAAAAAACCATTTTGCATTTGAAAAATACCATAAATTGTCAATACGACGTAGAGGAAAAGGCGTGTGTGCCAAACGCTTCCTATAGAATTCAATTCATATTCACTTGTTTAATGTTAAACTTATTAAATATTACAGAAGTCCTCAATTACAATTGTCCCCATCTCCCCCATTATCAAAAGAACTTTCAGTATTTTCAAATAGTAAATTATCAAATGCATTTCTTCTTTTCCCGATACCAAATAAAAGAATCTAAATATCGATTGATATTTTTCAAATTCGAGTGAAAATTTTCAATTTCAATTGTTTTTTTCTCTCCGTTCCCAATATAAATTCTTGTTATCAAATGAATTTTTTTCACTTTCAAATTGAAAATTCACATTTTCAGTGGAATCGCTTATTTTTATATCATCACCGGAAGGAATTGTAACACCTAGAAAGAAGCGTTTGAAGTATCAAATATCTATTGACGAAATGTTTTTCAAGAATTTTTAAGTCTATTGAGTGATGTCTGTCTGCCTGGCTGACTAACTAGTTGGCTTTCTGCCTAGATGTCCACCTATATATATTTTAAATACTACAGGGTGATTTTTTAAGATTGAAGTTTTTTAGGTTGGCAGTACCGGTTGGTAAAGGCGTCCGAACGTCATCTGTCAGTGTGCAGTATACTCTGCCATTTCATCATGGAAAGACTAACAAACGAGCAACCATTGCAAATCGTGGAAATTTATTATCAAAATTCGTGCTCTGTGACAAAAGTGCTTCATTTAATACGACCATTTTATGGACGTCATAATCGACCTGCTGAATCAACAGTTCGTGCTGTTATTTCCAAATTTCGCACCAAATTAATTTTTTTTTTTTTTTGGACATAAAACCATCGACTCGTATGCGTAGAGTGCGTACCGAAGAAAATATTGCAGCCGTAGCGACCAGTGTTAATGGCGATCGTGAAATGTTAGTTCGTCGAGGTTCTCAGCGATTGGGCATGTGTTACTCAACTACAAGGATGTGCTTTTTTTTTGTCCCAATTGGCTGAGTTGAACTTGGTTGACATGTTTCTCGATTTGGCCCTGTGAGTTGGCCCCCAAGATCTTGCGATTTAACGCCTCTTGATTATTTCTTGTGGGGTTATGTCAAGTCGTTAGTCTATGTGGACAAAGCCGAACACTATTAAAACTTTACAGGATAACATAACACGCGTTATTCGTGGAATACAGGCCGAAATGCTTGAAAAAGTGACGACAAATTAATTTTGATATGAAATTATCTTTAAAAATTAAATGGCAAAGACCAATTTATCGATTTCAATAAAAATTTTTAATATATATATTGTTTTTTTTTTTTTTTTTTGTAATTAAATTCTGTATTTATGAGAATCTGTCCTTGGACATTCAGTAATATTTACATTGGCCTACATACTATTTATATACTAAAATTATATTTTTATTTGTTCAATACGATTCATGTATTTTGCGGAGTATTTATGGACTTTTCCCTTAATGAAGAGTGTTTTCAATTCTCTATGCAATTGTAAAAAAGGACGCAAATTTGAGTGTTTTATTCGATTTTTGAAAAAACTACGATTAAAAAATCACCCTTTATAACTGTCTTTGTAAAGCTTCTTAAAACTAGGCACAGTCCACGTCTAGATTTGGGACCCCCTTCGTACAATTTTGTATATATCATACAAATTTTCGTGATTCCAGACATAGTCATTTGGTCTGGACAATAATCAGTCAGTGAGTCAGTCAGCCAGTCAAGCGGTAACGGAGTCGTATGATATCAAAATGCTGTATCAAATCTTTCCAATGGCTACAGTGGGAATGGTAAAATTTCAAAATACTACAATCGTAGTAGAGTTCGGCCAAATCTAGTTCAATGTCTTAGCCTTGGTTTGAACTACAGTAAAATCAAAATCAATTGTGCCTTCTTTTTAATCGATTAGAGTAACATAAATTCAATTCATTTCGTTTCCCATAGCAATACCCACACAATTTCCATAGTTAAAATTATTTATCGAAACTCAACAAGTTTCCGTAAATTAGCTGATTATCGTGACCGAATCTAATGTAGGCTGAAAGCGATAATAGCTGTTAATATTATATGGTATATTTTTATTATACGTATAGATTTATCACCATTAACCATCGATAAGGAAAACCGTGATTTTGTGTTATGATTTTAAACCGAAAGTAAATTAAAAACATTTATCAATAATTAAGCAAAGAATATGTTGGTGAAGACTTAATAAGTCTAGCCCAAAAAATAATGAAAATTTCCCCTTTTCATCATTGCAAATACTACAGCTGATGACAACGTCTTTAGGTAAGAGTGATAACATACCATTCTGCCATATCGCCAGAGGACAAATTTGCCTCGAATAAATAAATAAAAAGTTGTTGGTTCAATATAAGGTTCCACCACATAGCGTTGCATTTTCAAAATGTGGCGATCAGGGTAGGACATTTTCAAATAGCTAGAATTGATGTCAAGCATTTCCAAAATGCTGAAATAAGTGTTGAAACTGTTCAATTTTCCATAGTTCTGCTTTCGTACATCTTTCATTTATATCATTTTTAATCGACCAGAGTAGAGAAGAAGATGGGGTCATACCTTTTCGTTTGTGTAGTTAAATGCGTCAGTTTATATTTTTCCATAAATATTTTGTCCATAGTATAATTTCCTATAGTATTAGACATGCTCTTCTTCCAGCGATGTATTCATAAGTTCGAAAAAGGCTTTATTTTGTAAAAATTATACGATCTCAGTGATCTGTCTGGTTATTTGAGCATCCGTCTTGTTGGAACGAAATGATGTTGAAACCAAGATGTTTTCGCTGCAGTTCTGGGTAAAAAAAAACTCCTTTAGCATCTTTAAATAACGGTCCCCATTGACAGTTGACACTTGACAGCAGCACGATTGTATCTTAAGCAATTGTTCTAAAATACAGGGTGGGCCATATGAGTGTTGGCGATTTAATTCTTCAATTTCTCGGTAACGCGCGGCGCGGGGTGGCGGGGGGATATGTTGTTCGCTGCGCCGCTTCCTGTAAATTTAGTCGTCATGGTCCCGTACACGGGAGAGCAGCGTGCATTTTGTGTCCGAGCGTATTACGAAAACAATAAATCAGTGATTACTGCACGACGTTTGTATCGGCATAAACACGGGTTACACGATTTAAGTGAAGTTCGAAGCGCCAATGTGATACGAAAATGGATCAGAATGTTCGAAACAACCGGCTCAACAGTACCAATTACGGTTCGTGGTCGCCCAGTTTCTGCAAGATCAGCCGACATTGTGGAGCGTGTTCGTGTTTCAGTTCAGCGAAATCCGCAACAGTCAACACGTAAGAGAAGTCAGTCATTGGATGTCAAAAGAACAACTTTACAACGAATTTTGAAACGTGATTTGCATTTGAAGGCTTATAAGATTCAGATAGTCCAAGAATTAAAACTCGATGATGCCAATAACCGACTTAACTTTGTCAATTTGATGCTAGAGCGGTTCAATAGTTTCAACAACGTGATTTTTAGTGATGAGGCCAATTTTCACCTTAAGGGCCATGTGAACAAGCAAAATTTTCGGTTTTGGTCCGAGACTAATCCCCGACGCTTGCATGAACGTTCACTTCACAGCCCTAAGCTTGTCGTGTGGGCTGGGATAACGTCAACCGGTATTATTGGACCATACTTTTTTGAGGACGAAAGAGGGCATGCGATGACGGTTAGAGCGAAGAATTATTGCAACATGCTAGCAGACTTTTTGGTGCCAGCTTTGCAAGAACTTCAAGGCAATACCTCGAGGATGTGGTTTCAACTGGATGAGGCTACATGTCATTCGGCTAGGGTATCCATAGAGCTGCTGAACAATTTTTTTCCTGGAAAAATGAATGGCCCCCACGTAGCCCCGATCTCTCTCCATGCGATTATTTTCTATGGGGCTACCTCAAATCGGTAGTCTACGAGAATAATCCGACCAATTTAGAGCAGTTGAAGAGGAACATTATTCAGGAAAGTAACAAAATACCGAGAACAACTTTTCAACGAGTTTTCCAAAATTTGCGACTTCGGTACCAAGAGTGTCAAGCAGCCGAGGGAAGCCATTTGGACAACATTATTTTTAAGTCTTAAAAATTCCCATGCTTCTACTTTTTAAAAATACAAATGTATTTTTTTTTATGTTTCGTAGTTTTTTTTTAATTAAATATTTAAACCGCCAACACCCTTATGGACCACCCTGTATATGACAGCTGCAACAAGTTCTACAAAATTTTGCTGGGTTCGGTTATAGCACATCTTAAACAGTTTCTCATTTACTTCCTATGGGTATGAAACTCAAAAATTCCCTATAGGTATGAAATTTACCCCTCATCGCAGTACCAAACTTATGTTTATAATATGTATATGTTTTTAATTTCAGTTAGTTCTTACGAGCGGTGGTACAATTTTTGTCCCATTACTTTTGTGTTAGCTTCTAAAAGTACGAATCGCATTACGCCTTAACATGTAGCAAAATCACATTATAATCACACAGTATTATACTTTAATTGTGACACTGAAAAGCAGAGACTAATGCTTTTCATTCTAGGCAATTGTATTGTTCTTAGCTTTATCCTTTTGTTCTATTTTTGCACCCCAGAGATACGAAATTCCAAAAACCAGGTAATTTGTATTCCAAATTTACGATTTTAACTGCATTTTCGTCTTATATCTCTCCCTATTTCATCCCCTAATGGCAGGAATGAAGGGAATGCATACATCAAATTTCTGAGTTTTTTGTTTAGCCGCCTTTTTTCACTAAAAATGTGAATTTTTTAAAAAATT
>JAHXMU010000092.1:3000859-3015073 GCA_019455685.1 Philornis downsi | reverse complement strand
AAATTTTGTATAAATTTAGATTTAAATGCAAATTTAGAGCACTGAAGGCATTTTGAATGCAATTCAATACGATAAGATGTAAGAACAAAATCACAGACTTTAAATATGGAGTAAAATGTATAGTGAAATATTAGTTAATGACACAATGATTTCAATGATTTCATTTTAAGAACTGAAAGTTTTCGTTAATTCTTTAATGTCTGGTAAGAATCTAGAGAGCTTCAAGCTCCTTTTCCTATTGAACGTCATATTAAAGCACTCCCTGCTCACAGCAAATTTCATTCCATTCCTTTGAAATCCTAATTATTCTGTTATTAACTAATTTCTTTTGCACTTAACTATGAAAAGTAAGTTTTCTTCATAATTTGGACAACCATCTGAATTGCATAATTGAATAGTTGTTAGCATGAAATAGCTCTTCACCGACATCATTCATTTTAATTTTGGATCCCCTTCAACAACTGCGTACCCTCCTCTTCCTCTTTCTTGCAAAAACAGAAACACAAACTAATATTCACATCTCGCTTTTATTACAACCTTCTTCTCCATACAAAACTAATTCCTGTCATTTAAAGAAATGAATATGAATGAAATGAAGCTGAAAATGAAAATGAAATAAATAATTATGACTTTTGCTGTCACGACTACTGGTTAGTTCAAAAAGGATTTCTAAATCCCGGGATGTAAAAATAGAGCCACCATAAGCAAAATGTCACATTCTTGTTGACATTTTAAGTTAATTGAAAAATATTTGTTAACCAACACGTGAAGCCAGAGTGAGAGAGAAATGAAGGATAAGTAAGGGAAATAAAACTCGGGATAGACATGGGTCACACCAAATCAACATATTTGTTGTATATTTATTACCGCAAAGTTAATCAAAACTTTAATGTTTAATGGTTTAATTTCACACTGTATCTCAAGGATATTATGGGCTTGCAAATGTTTATAGCCGAGACCACCTATGATTAACTGCTTACCCGCATAACTGCCGAGGCCACCTACTCGCACAAGTATTCACAGTGAAGGTTAATCCTAATATGTTTGTATTTTTTATTGTATTTTCTTGTTGCCAACACCTTAAGGTACTCGTATGCGGTAAAAAATGCTCTGGGAAAATTTGGTTAGGGAGGTTTAAGGTGCCTCACAGTTTGAGGAGGGCGAGAATGGTGTCTGTAAACACATATTTTCAACTCTCTCCTAAACAATCTGTAAACGCAGACATATAAAAACCTCCTAATATGTGTATGAAGACTTAAGAATTGTAATAAAGACGTATATTATAAATTCAATTTTATACGCAACACAGTACATTCAAATGTCTGTCATGTGTTAAATATTTGTGTAAATTCCAGCAATGTGTAACCCGCTTTCCAGTTCAATATCACGGAAAATTGACTTAACTCACAATTTTTCATTTTTGGATTTAAAAAGCTTTTCAAAAAATCACTATAATGGAAATTTTCTTCTAAACTTTCAAAATGCGTGGAATTTTGAAATCAAAATCAGATAGCAATATGCTTCTTACGGGGTCAATCGTTAATATCAAAAAATATTTGGATATTAAAGAATGAAAACAAAAATCGATTTTTTAAAAATCGTTATTTTCAAAATTTGCCATAACTTGTAAACTACATACATGTTTGCAACTGGGGTTGCACAAACGATGCGTCTACATAAAAACAACAAAAGTAATGAATAAACCCGTCTTTTTCCAATATTTAGATACTACTTATGAACCACACATAATTTTGGAACTAACATTAAGCATAAAAATACGTCTAAATAAGGACAACGAATAACGAATAAAATCGATTTATGGGTTGCCCATATTCGACGGACCCATCTGGTAACGCCATAACTTTTGACAGAGATGTCAGATCGCTTAATGACATACCGCGTTTGAAGCGTCAGTCCAAGCTGATTTTTACCATGGAACAATACACGCCACGCGAGCGCTCTGAAATAGTTGAAATTTACATTCAACAGAAGAAGTCAATTGTGAAAACTCAACGTGCTTTTAAAATATTAAAAAATGTGAGAAGTGCGCCTTCTAAGAACACCATTAAGCGTTTATACGGAAAATTTTCGACTGGTGAGGCTCTTTCTAATCCGAAGAGGCCAAATAAAAGTCGACCAAGGCGATCGGCCGAGAATATCGCTGCCGTACGAGCCAGTGTTGAGAGGTCCCCAAGAACATCCCAAAAAACGCCGTTCTCAGCAGTTGGGCATGGCTCGGTCCACTTTACAACGGATTATTCGCGTTGATTTGCATTTGTTCCCGTACAAAATTCAATTGACGCAAAGATTGTTGCCTGCGGACAAGCCTCGTCGATTGGAATGGGCCCAACGAGTCATCGAAATGGCCGATGATGACGAGCAATTTTGGAACAAAATTACCATGTCCGATGAAGCCCATTTCAAATTGAATGGGACCGTAAATAAGCAAAATTGTCGTATTTACGCCACTGAAAATCCTCAGGAGATTCAAGAATTGCCTCTTCATGACGAAAAAGTCACAGTTTGGTGCGGCGTTAGTGCGAAAACGGTCATTGGGCCGTTTTTCTTCCAAAACGAAAATGGCCATGCTGTTACCATCAACCAGGAACGTTATCGCGACATGATGACCAATTTTGTGATGCCAATTATTCGTCGAAAGCGTATGAGGCAGTTCTGGTTTCAACAAGACGGCGCTCCACCGCACACAAGTCGCATAACAATCGATTTTCTGAAGAATTTGTTTCCGGGCCGTTTGATGTCGAAAAGTGGTGATTTGGACTGGCCACCGCGTTCGCCCGATTTGACGCCCGCTGACTTCTTCTTGTGGGGACATTTAAAGTCAAAGGTTTACGTTAACAAGCCAAGGACCGTAGAAGAGCTCAAGGACAACATTCGTGAAGAAATAGCCGCTATTCCGGCCGAAATGTTGGCGAAAACGATGGAAAATGCTGCAAAAAGGGCACAATACGCCATCAACGCCAGAGGCGGCCATTTGAGAGATATCATATTCAAAAATTGATGTAAACAAATCTACTTGGAACAAATTAAATGAATAAGATTGCCAACCGCCAAATTTTTATTTTTTTCTTTGATTTTTTTTTTTTAAAACATGGGTCCGTCGAATATGGGCAACCCTGTATCTAATTCGACTTAAGTCATTTTTCCTTGGGATCATCTATATATAATATGTATAGAAATATATTTACTACCCTGTGTAATATTTTGTTTACGACTTTGAATACTTGCTACTTTTAGCACTTTCTATGAATGAAAATGTTAACAATGAGATTTTATTTAATGTCAGTAAAGGTAACACAATGTGGTTAGACCGCCTGGGGAGGGGAAGGGAAGGAAGTACTTGTAAAGTTTCCGTTTATATTCGATACAGAATCGTACCAAAATTTTGTTGTTATGCCATTTAATTAACATCATTGCACAACAAATGTTGGTCACCGATTGTATACCGAGCGAGGCGAAATGGAAATCCAAGTTGAACATCAATTAGGTCTACTGAAAGAATTTTGAAAATTTAAATGAAATTTCTGTTCACGGCCTCTTGAAGTGGCGGTTTTCTAATCGTTTTTAAAAGTTTCCATAATCTCACAGAATCTAGAGGCATTGACTCTCTTGTCATCAAGATTTACTTCAGCTAATTATTGTTTTCAAATCCCATATAAAGTTTTGACTTAGTTCAGCTGCCATTTCTTTGCCATTAACAGCTGCTATAGAAATTATAACCTATTATGCATCGCACCCTTAACTTTTGGACAATGCTTTTCCTAGAGATTCATGAAAAAATCACCAATCTTCTATGTGCAAGCCATTTACCTAGATTTCAGCTTAATTAAATCAAAATTTTTAAGATTGATGTGACCCAAAATCTTAGGGCATCATTATTTATTCTAAATTGTTTCTTTTCAAATGCGCAGTTCAAAATTTTGTAAAAAAGTAGACTAAGTAATAATGCAAAATATTTGGGACAACTTTTTTGACCTTTTTGGGACAGAGAACAAAGAGTGATTATCCTTCAAAAATTCCAATATATATACATACTTAAATTATGTACGATTTTAACTAATTTCAGCATATTAAAGTTGTTCCAAACTTTTAGGACAACAATTTCCAAAGAGTTATTATATAGAGATATTATTATTATATTATTATAGGAATAACAAAATTATTTGCGTACAAATGCACCATGCTGCTAGTCTCCATTTCAAATATAACCTGAAGAATTATTATGACCCAAAATGCTGCAATAATATTTTTGAAACTTTGGGCCAAATGTAGGAAGATTTGAAAAACATTTAGCTTTATTCATAGTTTGTTTCTTATTATCAACATTATGGAATAATGATTGATTTTAATTACATTTGGAATATTGCAGTTGTTTCCACGATTTTGGGACAACAATTTTTCCAGGAATTGATGAAAACCTCGTCAAATATTCTATTTTCAATCCAGCCAGCAAAGTTTCAGTGATGAAACTGTGATGACCCATAATATTAAGGCGTAATTTTTTGAATATTAATAATAACAGAAAATATTTGGGACAACGTTTTCAAAATGTTAGGACAGAGAGAATGCAATAGCAATCCTTTTGAAATTACATTACAAAATTCGTAATTACATACGTGCTTGAATAATGTACGATTTCAACTAGTTTTAGTTGGTTGGAGACGTCCCAAATTTTTAAAATGACGACATTTGTAAGCTGAACCAATCGGTAAATTGTTGGAGCGGTAAGAGCATTTCGAACATGAAAGAAATTTCGATATGATCTGAATGACCGAAAGCTGATTTTCAAAGTAAAATTGAATAACTTTAGTTCTTTGTTCTGTGCTGAGCCTTTCCATCATAAATTGCGCAAGTATTATTTAGTTAGTGCTGTAAAGAGTCGAAAAAAAGACTTAAACAAAAAATGTACTCACTGATCAAATCTTAGCGTTACTAATGCGCCACCCTATATATGTAAAAACTTTTTCAAACATAATTTTAAGAATTGTTATGTCAAAAATTCAAATATTTCATTCAAATATTTGTTGTCTGTTCTTTGTTATTAACACGAACGACAGTTAAATTCAACCAGTTTTGGAAAATCACAGTTGAAAACAACATTTTCGGACAACAATGGTGCTGGAAATTCATGGTTAAAAACTACCAGTATTGTCTTTACAAACAATTCAACAAGATTTCAGATTAATTTAAAACAAAATTTGTGAAATTTCGATGCACCAAAATTTTGGCACAGCAATTTTTAATCAGATTCAACAGTAAAATTAAAAGTAAGTTGTAATTTGTTCACTGTTAACTGCTCATTTTAAAATTTATGAGATAATAATTTTAGTGATGAAAAGAATGGACAATGTTTTTTAAATTTTGGGACAGAGAGAATGGAATTACATACCTGTGCATGCTTGAATAACAAATGATTTCATCTAATTTCAATGTACTAAATTTGTTTAAAATAAAGCGGAAAGTGTTAAAAAATATTACATTCTCTCAAAGCTTTTAGCTTTAATTTGAAATAAATGTAATTTGGGACAACATTTAGTAGTCCATTTTGAATACAAAAGAAGTAGAATTGTTGGTAGTTGTTTTGGGAAATGAAAGTAAAATGTGATACAAATTAAATTTTGGGGCAGGCTTTATGAACCTAAGAGGTTAAATACACTCAATGTTTTTTTTTTTTTAATTTTAACAGAGAAAACTTAGCAAAATTTAGTTCCAAATATTACCTGTAGAGTGCAGTGTATGGTGAACTTACCTAGAAAAGAATATAAAAACGAGGCGTTATAAAATATAAAGACAAAGTTTTACAAAACTAAGATTTTTTTGCTTGATAACTTCTTCAATGAAATTAAATTAACTGTAAATGGTCTGAACTTTTTTTAGTCGGGATTTCATCCCGACTAGACATTGACATCAAGCCATCTATATCCATCTGATGGAGCATAAATATAATATATAAATAAATAATATCCATCGTATGGAAGGACATATTTTAATATAATTATTTTATACCATCCACATTTAATCTATATAAATAAAAATCAAATGCCGTTCGTTGGTAAGGACATCAGTTGAGAACGGCTGGACTGAATTGAATAATTTTTTTTAAATGTTCGTCGTAGTCCAACTTAGGTTTTTATGGAAAGAAAAATTTACCACGCCCACTTTTACGCCCACTTTTTTCGATTTATCTAAAATTGTAAAACGGCTACACCGATTTGGCTAATTCTTTTTTTAAAGGTTTGTAGTAAATGTTTCCAGTGCTGCTATAAATATGGGTGGGATTGGACAAAGGGGCGTGGTACCTCCCATACAAACCACAAATTAAAAATCCATTATTTCTGCTCCTGCTAACGGTATTTGAACAAAACTTGGTACATAAGTTTGGTTTACATATTGTATGTTCTGCTGCAAATATGGGCGGGATTGGACAATAGGCGTGGTACCACCCGAAGAAATCAAAACTTAAAAAAACCATTATTTCTGATCCTGTTATAGGAAAATTTGTTTCCCTTCTCATTTTTCTATGTATGAGAAACTTTTAGGAGAAACTCAAACACCTAACTTTGTCAGTCATGTTGCCTTCTTTTCACTTCTCAATTTTTTTACTTAGCCTAAGCTTAAACTTAAAAAAGTTCCTAATTAGTGCTATTTGTGAAAATTGTTTACGAGCCTTATTCAGTGCTATTGTGTTTGCTGCAAAAAGTGAAAATTTTAAAATACAATTAACCGTGCGCTCAAATTTTTTGTGCAATATAATATAGGTGTTGGTGAGTATAATTTCAGCAATAACCTTTTTTATAAGAAAAAACGAAGAACATTTTCTTTTCTTCTTCTTCTCCCTTCTCTTATATATAAAAATGAATTTCGGTCAGAAACAGTGTTAGATTATAGTATTGATTTTGTTTTCAATTAACTTTCATAATAAGTGGGTGAGATGCCGCCACTCAGAGGCCGTACGGCTACAAGATCAAAAAATTCTCGAGTGATTGAAAGTCCTGAACATCAAGCAAATCGTATTGAGAGGAACAGCCAACGGATATTAGAATCCCGATTAATTCAGTCACATGAAGATCAAGCTAAATGGTGAGAAAAATGTATAGTAATTCATTAATTGAGAACGGCTGGGCCGATTTAGCTCAAATTTTTTCTCAGTTGTTCGTAATTGCCTGGAGAAGGTTTTTACGAAAGAAAATTTTGGGGAAACCCTCCGGAAAAGTGGAAAAATTGAAAAAATCGAAAATGGATTTTTTTGTATGGAATTTTGTGTGCAATTGTTCCGGAATGGCTTTTCGAATGGCAAAATAGAAAACTGTTAGTGGAAAACTCGGAAATTTTTCAATTTGTTTGATTTTGGACTGTGTAAAGTTGGAAAATTCGTTGTAAATTTCGGAAAATTATGAAATTTATTGTGATAAAATATGTTTTGCGTGAATTTTGGGTGGAGAAGTTAACGAGATAAATAACAGATGGCACTGCGCTGCGTTTAATGCCACAACCCCGTAGATAGCGTTATACGTTAACTTAGGCTGAGCGCAACTTGACAGGTGCATTGTCATTTTCTATTAAACAAATGTGCTATATTTCCTGCTGCAATTGATTCGAGTTTTACCTATTATTACACTGATTTCGAATACTCATATATCGCGTATCACATCAGTAAATGGTACAAACAGTACGATCAATTGAAATTCAGTGCAATATTTATCAATTCGATCATTTTTTCAGAAAATAAGTTTGAGTATAAAAAGTTAGGTCATCTTATTGGATTGCAGGCATTTATTGCGATACATTCATTTCGTAAGTTTTTTTTTTAAATAATTTTCTTTTTAATAGGATTAGTCAACAACGACTTCATTCTATTTCAAGGAGAGTTATTTGCTTGACTAATTCCACCTATTAGACGATCAAACCTCGGACGTCGTACATGTCGTGCAATAATTAGTCAGAATGTTTGTCATAATTAAACGCAAGAGGAACGCGCTGAACAAAATGAATGGATACGTGCCTATATTGTACAAGTTCGCGTTGCACAATCAGCACATCACATTGTCGAAGGAGGAACTCATCACCAAAGTGTTCCCCGGCATTATAAAAATCTCGATTGGATTAGTGAACTGGCAATAACAGCAGCTAAGAGTAAGGACGTCGATAGCTTGAATTTAGTTATTCAAAGTCAAATCGCTGGAAAACTGTATTTGTACAAATCTATTGACAGAGTGACCGACGAGGAAGAAGCGACAAACTATCTGAAGGAATTTTTGGACTCGCTTGATGTGCCAGGAACTCCGCCGCATAATTTACAGCTGAAGGTAGGATCGATCATACCCATGTTGCGGAATCTGAATCATCCGAAATTGTGCAATGGTACGCAATTGTCCATCAAGAAACTGATGAACAATGTGATTCAAGTGACGATCATCAAGGAGAAATTCAAAGGAGAGGAAGTCCTTATCCCACGAATTTCGATAACTCCAACTGATCTTCCATGCCAATTCAAGAGGATTCAGTTCCCCATTCGATTGGCTTTTACGAAGACAATCAATAAATCGCAAGGCCAGCCGTTGGAAGTCTGGGGGATTAACTTCGAATTTCCCTGTCTTTCACACGGTCAGCTGTACGTTGCCTGTTCGCGAGTTGGGAACCGTCTTCGTTGTTTGTTTTTGCGCCGGAAAACAAATCAAAAAACATTGTTCATCATATCGCTCTCTACTGATTTCGATTACACTCAAATAAATCGCATTGAAATTTGAACTATCTGTGTTTTATTATTACTCGAGAGTTTATCTGAAGGCGTTAAATTGTGGCGAGTCAAAGTTCTCCGAGTCCGCTAGTAAAATATAATAATAAAATTTTATTTTATCCGATATATCTCTGGACGTAATAACTTTATACAGGGCGGGCCAAATAAGACCTACTAATGTACTAATGTAGACGTTGTTGGTGGTCTTGCGGTAGCAGTGCTTGCACAATTTGAATTTTGTATGGGTACATCTTAAGACCGGACTTTAAAATTCTACGCAATGTCGTTCTGGAAATGCCCAATTAGCTGGAACAACGGCGAGTTAAGACAGATGGATCATCTGCAACACTCTGCCGCACAGTTTCCACGTTGTCTTTAGTGCGAATATTTCGATGGGCACCTCGTCCAGGACGATCGGCCACTGAACCCAGTTCCTCAAAAGGACCGACCAAACTCCTAATAATGAAGGCTGTGGGAGCTGAGGTGGAATTAAAATGTTGCCGATATTTACGCTGCGTTAAAACAATTGATCGTTGACAAGAATAGAAAAATTCGATAATTTTAACGCGTTGTGTTGTACTGTAGGGTTCCATAATAAATTTCCAACAATTCAATTATAACCTAGAAAAAGAGAAAAATAAATATTTAAAAAAATAGAAAAGTTATTTGTGCTCAACATTAGTAGGTCTTATTTGACCCACCCTGTAGTAACCTTGTTTACAAACAAAAGCTAATCTCAATCATACGCTACCTAAGACAGTGATTTATTTCATTATTTTATACGCCCAGATTATGTCCGCCCTTAAGTCACATTAAGCCAAACATGTACCGGGAATTGATCATTTACAAATTCAGCTTAAAGGTATGGTCAGAATTATTATAGTCAACTCTTCTACACGGAGTTTGAGCACAATTTATTATTTATTTTGACAGTTCATCTTAAGTTTGTTTTGCGATTTACATATAAAGAATTTGTCTTGAATTGTATACTATAAATGGAATTTCGTATGCTGAATCACTGAAAATGTTACAGGAGGCTTGCGGTGAATCGACTTTATCAAAAATACGTGCATATGAGTGGTACAGTGTATTTAAAACCGATCGACATGTGATGAGCTATTTGCCTCGCTCTAGTCGACCATCAACGTCGCCAACTGAAGTTACCCTCGATAAAGCAGAGGAAATGGTGATTGAAAATCGTTATTTAAGTTTCAGGGAATTATCTGTTGAACTTTCTTTGTCTCATGAATACGTTCGTACCATTTTAGGCGATCGTTTAGGCACAAAACGCATTGCATTTCAACTGCAACTGAACTGAATTTTCTTCAAAAACTCTAATGCCTACAGATCGCTGAAGACCGGCTAGAATGAGCAAATTCCAATCTCACACTCACAAAACGTACATATTATAACTGGGACGTGGATTTACGGGTTTGAAATGTAAAACTAGTCAACAAGTATTTGAACGACGCCTTCCAACTGAGTTGAAACCGAGAAAGTGATCAGAAGTTAAAGTAATTATTAACCGTTTTCTTTGATTATCGCGGCGCTATGTACTCGGAATATTTGCCAGAAGATCAGATGCCACAAATAGAATATTATCTGGCATTATGAGGCATTTGAGAGAGAACATTTTTAGAAAAAGAGCAGATTTTTGGAAAAAAAATGCATGGATTTTTGCATCATCATAACGCATCATCTCACAATGCTATTATTTTGAAGGAATTTCTGACCAAAACTTCAACAAATATCATCGAATAGCCACCGTAGTTATTTAAAGTATCTCAGGTTGACTTTTTTTCTCTTCCAAAAATTCAATTGCCACTTAGAGACAACCGATTTTAGTCGATGAGCGACTCAAAAGGGAATTCAAAGAAAGTGCTAAAGTCTTTCCTAAAAATGAGATTGGAAAATAATTTGGCGATTGTATTATAAGCGTATAATTTTGGAAAGAGTCTGCTTTGAAGGCGATGCGATAATTAAATAAAGTAAATAACATAAATAATAACAAATGAATCATACATATTTTTTATAATTCACTAAAAAATTTCCAATATTTTTTTGTACAATTTTGAATCTATGGGTGATTTTTTAAGATATAAAATTTTCAGGTTGGCAGCAATACTAGTTGGTAACGGCATTCAAACGTCATCTGTCAAGGTAAAAAGTGTACAGTATACTTTGCCATTTCATCATGGAAAGACTAACAAACGAGCAACGATTGCAAATCGTTGAAATTTATTATCAAAATTCGTGCTCCGTGACAAATGTGCATGGTTAGATGCGACCATTTTATGGTCGTCATAATCGACCTTCTGAATCAACAATTCGTGCTGAACCAAACCAAATTTCGCACCAAATTTACTTTGTTGGACATAAAACCGACTCGACTCCCATGCGTAGAGTGCATACCGAAGAAAATATTGCAGCCGTAGCGACCAGTGTTAATGGCGATCGTGAAATGTCAATTCGTCGCCGTTCTCAGCGATTGGGCATGTGTTACTCAACCACAAGGATTTTTTTTTTTGCCCCAATTGGCTGAGTTGAACTTGGTTGACATGTGGTTTCATCAGAACGATGCAACATGCCACACTGCTCGTGAAACAATGGATATGTTGAGGGATGAATTTGGTGAGCAGCTTATCTCTCGATTTGGCCCTGTGATCTTGCGATTTAACGCCTTTTGATTATTTTTTGTGGGGTTGTGTCAAGTCATTAGTCTATGTGGACAAGCCGAGAACTATGGAAGCCTTACAGGATAACATAAGACGCGTTATTCGTGTAACACTGGCGGGAATGCTCGAAAAAGTGACGAAAAATTTGACCTTCCGAATGGACATTTTGAGAGGAGCCGTGGACAACATTTACACGAAATTATCTTTAAAAATTAAATGGCAAAGACCAGTTTATCGATTCCAACAAAAAATTTTAATATATGATGCAAATTTGAGTGTTTTATTCGATTAAAAAAAACTACGATTAAAATATCACTCTATACATTCCCGATTATTTGTAATAATTGTAATGGCAAATGTGTCCATTACAGAATCTTTGGCTATAAGAAAACTTCTCATGTACAAAAGTTACAGGCAAGGAACTGGCGCAGCAAAACGTATGATTGACAACAATTCTCAAACGTATACATCATAAGCAAGTTTGGTAATCAATATAACTCATACGATGTGGTAAACAACATACCAAAAGTGGTATTTTAATAAAAAAAATATAGCCCGCTACGATTCTCACATGTTTCATAATGCGTTGACAATTATCTTTACAATTCCAATCATTAGCAATAATTGCCATTTAAAAAGAAATGCATCTATTGGAAAATCTTCGAATAGTTGACAACTGTTCAGGGACAAAAGCTGCTGACAAGTTGCTAATGAACTGATAAATGTATTAGCAATATTAACTAATAGTTCTTAAATGTATAGCAATTTGGGAATTCTGCTAAACAGTATAACTCATACGATATGATGTACAGGGTGTCCGTCGGGAAGGTATACTACTTTGTTTGTTTATAATTTTTGATTAAATGAAACAGAATGGATCTTATATTGATAAATGTTTTATTTAATGTTGGCACTTATGTATCGAATGCGGTATCAGATAAATGTCCGCCTCTGTTAGCAAATGCGAGCCCTTTTGAGCACATTTTTCATTACATTCTCACACATTTCACACAGTATTTCATTAATTTCATCACGAATATTTTGTTTGAGTTGCTCAAGCGTTTTTGGTTTGTTTGCATAAACCTCGCTTTTCAGACGTCCCCACAAAAATAAGTCTGGAGCAATCAAATCAGGCGACCGTGGTGGTTTCTTGAAATAACTTGTTGTGGAAAAAGGTCTCGCAGTAATTTCATTGTAATTCTGGCTGTATGCAATGTGCCACCGTCTTGTTGATACCACATGCAGTTGTGGCGTTAAAAAGTTTTCAATCAAATCACGATATCGCTCCCCATTGACAGTTACCGTTGCCTCGTTTTCAGTTTCAAAGAACTAAGGTCCAGTGATTCCTCCTAACCAAATTGCACACCATGCTGCCACTTTTAACGGATGCTAAGGTGACTGATGAATAATTTGAGGGGTTTCCATTGCCAGAACCGACTATTCTGTTCAATCACATATCCATTCAAATAAAAATGTGCCTCGTCACTCATTATGATTTTTCCATGAAAATCGGGCTTGTCATGGGCGAGCTGTAACACCCTATTGGCATACGGCGTAAATTGTCTTGTGGAAGAAGCTCTTGTATCAACTGAATCTTAAATGGAAACAAATGCAAATCCTTGTGCAAAATTGTGGCCAAAGTTGTTCTTTGAAGACCAAGCTCCTGAGCACGGCGTCGAATTGAGGTTAATGGATTGTTTTGAACACTTTCTTGAGCAGCAGTAATGCTTTCAGCCGATCTTGCAATACGTTGTGATCCATGTTTAACCCTATCAGCTACAGGCCTTCTTTCTTCAAAATCATTCACTACACGATTAATAGCGCGTCTTGTTGGCACGTTGTTTCTCCCAAAAATTTCACGTAACTTTCTCATCGTCACAGTGATCGATGATTGATTTTAATAAAATGTTTTAACGATTAAAATACGTTGGTTTATCGAATATTTTTCCATAATGAATTAGCCACGTCTCTAATTCACGACTGCCAAATATGAACTGTCAAGACTAAGGTTTACCAAAATGGCGACAAAACAAAGTAGTATACCTTCCCGACGGACACCCTGATGCACCCTATATTTTTTTAAAGGCTCATAGACAAAAAATTTATTTAAATTAAAAGAAAAAAACAAATGCAAATTTCTTTTGTTATAACATTAGAAATAAAATAAATACTAAAACAATAACAAAAAAACAAAAATTACATTCAGTATTTTTCAAAAAGTAAGAAATTAATCAAAAACACATTGAACAAAATAATAAGAACATTTAGTTAAAATAAGCAAAAAAGGAAAAAATCAAGTTTTTTTCTGCTAAATTGACTGAGTTTCGTTAAAAGCCGGTATATCCAGCTTGTTTTCAATTATTTTGTTGACTCTTTTTGGCATGCTGGCAATATGCTTCCTGCAGGTTTCTTTCTACTGGTATTTCATTCCAAGTTTTTTGAGCAAACTGAACCTTATTTGTAAGAACCTCCTTTCCAATTCTTTGTTTCAACTCCGCCCAAAGATTTTCGATTGGATTTAAGTCCAGAGATTGACTTGGCCGGTCAAGAAGAGCAGCATTATTATCTTGGAAGCAATCTTTTAACAACTTAGTAGTATACTTCGAATCGTTATCCTGCTGGAATGTCCATCTGAGAAGCATATTTTCAACAGAATAATTCAATATCGTATTTCCCAAGATATCTTTGTAGTGAAATCTGGTCATAGTGTCGGTAGTTCGATGCATCGGACCGACACCATACCACGAGAAACAACCCCAGACCATAATATTGCCGCTCACGTGC
>JAHXMU010000092.1:2980268-3000849 GCA_019455685.1 Philornis downsi | reverse complement strand
ACCCATGACTGATTTTTTTACTATATATGTATTTTGTTATGAATAAAGATGAGCAACAGGAAAATAACTGGCCTTTCGAAAAAGACTACAGCAGACTGCGAAAATGTTAAAGAATTATTATTATGTATTTGTATGTATTTATTATTTTATTTTGACCAAGTACTGAAATCGCACCTGAACAAAACTAACTCACATTGAATACAATGGGGAAGCCCCAGTTTTGTTTTCACTTTTAAAGGCATTACCATATTAAAGTTATTTCAATAAAAAAGAATTGCCATGTTTACGTTCTGTTAAAGTAACTACAATTAAACAAAAAAGCTAATATAAGCAGGTGTACTTATTTTTTCGACCATATGTGTAACTAATTCGAGTCGTGGCAAATTCAAAATAATTTATAGAATGCGTATCATACGTTTCAGCTACAGATTTCTTAAAAAAAGCAATCTGCCCAATAGCGACACTTCAGGTATACGAAAAATGTTCAAATACATAAAAGTGCACAGTCAAAAATGTTCATTTTAGGTAAATTTATGCTACCTCTAAGTTCATTTAGTTAACATTTCCTTCAAATTTAAATTCTCTGCACGTTTTCATTTCTATCTACCATACGTACAGTATACAATGCCGTAACTTATATCCGTTTGCTTCAACCCTGTGTCATTTTAAATCATTTAACAGGTTTCCTTCTCTAATTTATGTTACAATTTATAGCAATCTAATAGCATATCTAGCCCTGCATGGACATACTTATTGCGTTATAACAAAAAACTTTATCTTGAACTGGATTAAAAATATGGCATTGAGATGGAAGGGGGTCGAAAGGGGTTGACTAGAAAATAATTGATAACATATGTATATATGTACCTATATTGTTACATATGGTACTGCTATAGCCAGGATTATCGTTTGTGGTGTTATTCTTTTCATTGTTTCGTTTACCACATAAAAAAAATTTATATTTCTTTCACACAATTTATTGTTGCTTCAGTTTTTTGTACAAATTATATTAAACATATTGTATGGCGCCAAACTTTACACTTTTATGTGTCGCCCAATATGTTTACACATTTATTATTGTGTACAGGATTAACTTAAGTTTATTTTTTCATGGCTGCTTGGCTCATGTTATTTATGCCAGCAAATATATCATTTCTAAATATAAAAATAAAACAAACGCCCATTGCCCTAAATGGGACAGAAGGGAGAATAACTTCTGGCACTCAATGAACTTAAATAAATTTTTAGATGCAGCCAACACAATACTGATAAAGCGCAATGGTAATTTGGGAGATATTTCCAGTATATATAAATAGAATAGGGTTTGCTACTACCGAGTTTGCTGACGCTCAGAGAAAGATACTCGTAATACACACATGACGTATAGATATTTTAGTCTATATGGTCAACGTAATTTCTGTTGTTTTTCAGTTTTTATAATGCAAACCAATATAATGGTAGCTACAATGCGCTTGGTATTGCATTTTCTGTTACAAAATACACGCAAAAAATCCATATTTCAATAATTCCGCTATCTCCATAACTAGCGCCAGTAAGTAAATAACAAATGACAGAAACTTGACTAGTATTGGCAAAAGTATATACAATCCTGCTCTCAACACACAGACACATACCCCTTATATTAAGGGAGCACTGATACTCCGCCTATCGGAAATTAATTGAACTATTGAACCTGTATCCCAAGAATTAGAATTGCTTCTGACAATCAGCGAGTTTATACAAGTATGTATTTTTATAGACTCTACAGATGGAGTCAACAGCTTACTAATAAATCGTAATAGAAATTTTACTTGAAGTTATACAGGGTGGGCCATAAGGGTGTTGGCGGTTTAAATCTTCAATTTCTCGGTAACGCGCGGCGCAGGGTGGCGGGGGGATATGTTGTTCACTGCGCCGCTTCCTGGAAATTTAGTCGCCATGGAGCCGTACACGAGAGTGCAGCGTGCATTTTGTGTCCGAGCGTATTACAAAAACAATAAATCAGTGATTACTGCACGACGTTTGTATCGGCATGAACACGGTTTACACGATTTAAGTGAAGTTCCAAGCGCCAATGTGATACGAAAACAACAGTACCAATTACGGTTCGTGGTCGCCCAGTTTCTGCAAGATCAGCCGACATTGTGGAGCGTGTTCGTGTTTCAGTTCAGCGAAATTCGCAACAGTCAACACGTAAGAGAAGTCAGTCTTTGGATGTCAAAAGAACAACTTTACGACGAATTTTGAAACGTGATTTGTATTTGAAGGCTTGTAAGATTCAGATAGTCCAAGAATTAAATCCCGATGATGCCAATAACCGACTTAACTTTGTCAATTTGATGCTAGAGCGGTTCAACAATTTCAACAACGTGATTTTTAGTGATGAGGCCAATTTTCACCTTAATGGCCATGTGAACAAGCAAAATTGTCGGTTCTGGTCCGAGACTAATCCCCGACGCTTTCATGAACGTCCACTTCACAGACCTAAGCTTGTCGTGTAGGCTGGGATAACGTCAACCGGTATTATTGGACCATACTTTTTTGAGGCCGAAAGAGGGCATGCAATGACGGTTAGAGCGAACAATTATTGCAACATGCTAGCAGACTTTTTGGTGCCAGCTTTGCAAGAACTTCAAGGCAAAACCTCGAGGATGTGGTTTCAACAGGATGGGGCCACATGTCATACGGCTAGGGTATCCATAGAGCTGTTGAAAAATGTTTTTCCTGGAAAACTCATTTCGAAAAGGGGGGATATTGAATGGCCCCCACGTAGCCCCGATCTCTCTCCATGCGATTATTTTCTATGGGGCTACCTCAAATCGGTAGTCTACGAGAATAATCCGACCAATTTAGAGCAGTTGAAGAGAAACATTATTCAGGAAAGTAACAAAATACCGAGAACAACTTTTCAACGAGTTTTCCAAAATTTGCGACTTCGGTTCCAAGAGTGTCAAGCAGCCGAGGGAAGCCATTTGGACAACATTATTTTTAAGTTTCAAAAATTCCCATGCTTCTACTTTTTAAAAATACAAATATATGTTTTTTATGTTTCGTAGTTTTTTTTTAATTGAATATTTAAACCGCCAACACCCTTATGGCCCACCCTGTAAATTGAAAGTATAGGTAGTATTTGCAAGTACAACGCTAGCTGATGCTCAAAGAAAGAAAAATACTGTGGTCAAATCTGTGTGTGTATCAAAAGCAATTACAATATACTAAATACAGTTGCTTAGAAAGTCAATAAAAACTGTTACTTTTTTCTCAGTTGTTTTTGGCTGCAAATCGAATGAATTGAGGCCTTTGCATTCCCCTCTGTTGCACAATTGCAATTACAAAATACTCGCCAAAAATGTGTCCTCAAATTAGTAAGCTATTCTTAAAAGTGTTACCAGTAGTTAGATAATGACTATTGAGAAGACTACTACTACTAACACACAGACACACTCTATTCGTAGTATGTGCCCTTGAAATACTACGGTAGTTTAGTATTACTATTGGATTTGTACCAGAAGAAGGGAAGCATATTCTGACATTCAATGAGCATAAATGTATGTAAACTTATTTCTTATAAACTACGCAGTTCAGTTAACAGTTTACTAAAAATTCCTAATAGTAATTTGGGCAGTAAACAGAAATTCTTGTTTTGCAATTATCCTTAGCTGGCACTCAAAGAAAATTACTATAATCGTTGAATGGCCTGAGAGCCCTTCCGAAATAATACGCTTATGCAAACGAATAATCTAATCATAAAAACATGTACATTTTCCCGAAAAAAAAACTTCTGTACTCGCCGCGAATTCTCTCTTATGTCTTCTATCGATTGAGAACGGCGGCCTCAATGTAGTGCTTGAGTTTTGGAAAGAGAAAACAAAGTCCGCAGGACCATGTTAGGTAAATGCGATCTTTGTTCGATGATATTTGTTGGGTTTAGCTGACAAATTCATTCACAATGATAGTCTTTTCAGATGGTGCATTATCGTAGCGCAATCCATGAGGTTTCTTTCAACATATATGGCCTTTCCCGATGGATTTGCTCTCCTAAACACTTCATAATGTACAGATAATTTTTCTTTATTTACCATCTGACCTTCTGACAAGATTGCGAGTGCACAATACTGCGATAATCAAAGGAAACAGTATACATTTCTTTGACTAATAATCAACATTGAAGTCGTATTTTCGGTTTAGCTTTACTTTCAAGGCGTAACTTCGAAGTTTCAAATATGTAAACCCATGTCTTATTAGTAAAAATAACGTGTGTTATAAATGTAGAATCAAAATTGACTCATTCTACCATGTCTGCAGCAATCTGTATGCCTTTGAGTTTCTAAAGAATGTTTAGGTCTTTCGGAACTAGTCGAGCTGCAACATCTTTTGTACCCAACCAATCGTATAAAATGATACGAATTGTTTTGTACGATACAGAAAGTTCATTGGATATATCTCTCAAATTTAGAAGACGTTTTTTAGCCACCACTTTTTCTATGTTAACTTCAGTCTGGAACGGGGCAAATCTTTCACCACATTTTGACCACTTTTGAATACACTGTATCACTCACATGCACGCATTTTTGAAAAAGTCTATTCACAGATTTTCAATCAATATTTCCCGCACTTCATCATTATTAGCCTCAGTTGAAGCCATTGATGGCCGACATCAGAGCGCGTCAAGTTTTCCACTCCATCTCATCCATTTTTAAATACACTGTACCACTCATATGGAGATGTTTTTAATAAAGTCGATTCTCCCTAACCCTTCTGTGACTTTTCCAGCGATTTGGTCTATAATGTTTCATTTGTAACAAAAATTTGAGATAAATTCTTTGTTCGTTTTTGTGTCCATTGAAAAAATCACACAACACACTTGAGTTTAACTAACAAAATCGGGCACTCTAGATGAACTAATAGGCAGATCGCGCTCAAACTCCGCATTACTATAGGAGGCAGTTCTGCCAACTTAGAGCCAAAAGGAATTTTGACAATCGTTTTAAGCGGATTCCACTATGTTTTTGACAGAGTATAACACTATTAGAATATTGAGTAATTTTTATTTTTTATATAGGTATAATCTTAATTCATAAAGAAAAAACCAAATTATGTTAGGTTCCATTGACAAGATATGGGAATTCTTTTTACGCCACACTAGAGAACTGTTGTGGCAACTTCGGGAAAAAAAAATTAAACTCGAATTCCTTATAACGGGTTCTTTAAGCACTACTCATATTTTTTTGACAGAATATCATAATATCAGAATATTGAGACAATATCAGACATAATTTATAAATAAAAAAAACCAAATTCCCTTGGATTCCATTGGCGAGATACGGGAATGCTTCAACATAGAGGATGGTTGTGCCAACTTAGGGATGAAAATAATTTTAAATATCTCTTTTAGAGGACTCTTTAAATAATCTATTCCCTGTACTTTTTTTTAACAGAATGTATGTTACAAGATTAAAATTTTATATAAAACAAATGTAATGTATTTAAACAGTATTTTAGTATTTTAATCAATTTTATAACAATTTGTTTAAAACATATTCGTAGTCCGAAGGAAGAATAACTAAGTGGGGGATAAAGTCGAAATTATTTGTTGTTATTATTATGTTTTACATTTTGTGTAAAATAAATAATTTTATAAACCAATTATGAGTAGTATTTTAAACAATTCACACGATTTCATAACAATTTATATAAAAATACGAATCTTGCTACTATAAACTGTCAATAAGGACCTTTATTTCAAGATGTTGAAGGTGTTTTTTTTTTTTGCATTAGATTTGCTCACATAACTAGACGGAGTTCCAACGAAAATTCCCAAACAGATTAATATCCAGAAACTCTACTTTCCACTGGCCCCCAAAGGTTACCTAATCTCACTACACCAGCCATTTTTAATGGGGTTAAGTCAAGCAAGAGGTATACAAAACGAAACCAAGGAATTTTACTGAAAAAAATAATTAAAACAATAATTGAGGCGACCTTGCAATGAATAATATTCTGATCAGGTATCGCTTATGCTTGAATGAGCGTGAGGGTCATTTAGGGTTTATCATCTTCAAAACCAATTAGTTACATAAAATAAAATTCAATTTTCTATATAATAACACAACAAATACAAATAGAAATAATAATAAACAAACACATAACAAATTAAATAAAATACATTGATTAAAAAAACCTGTTTGAATTTCTAATTGTAGTACAATGTGTGCGCCACCCTGTATCTATGGCCACAGGGAAAAACGTCTTAAGTGGCGTTAGGACAAAATCGTAAGTATTCGTCTTTTATTAGTTCACAAATTACAACAATTTGTCAAAACAGTGATTTCTCTTATTGTAGTGCAATTGGTGAGCCACCCTGTATGAGTGGTCGTAAGGAAAAACGTCTTAAATGAAGTTAGGGCAAAATCGTGACCAATCGTTCTTATCATTATATTTATTCTAACGCATATTTGCGGTCAATCCTATTTTCAAAATTCGATCTAGTTCACAAATTATAACAATTTTTCAAAACGGCGATTTTTGATCACTTTCGTAATATCTCTACTTATTGATATTATTAGTAAGAACACATTTTTACTTATTGTCGTTTATGTTCTTAAGACAAATGTTGTCATCTAACTGCGATGGCAAAATTCCGCACATTTCAGAAGTTATAACAAATTCCCACAACACAAAAAAATGCTTAATTTATCAAAACGTTAAATTTGAAGTTAAGCAGTTCTTTTAATTGTAAGCTCGGAATAACATCGAATAACATTTTTCCATTTTTTTGTCAGTTGAGAGCATTGTAATGGAATTTCAATGCCAATGAAATTTCTTCATGTATCAAATGTACGACGTTGCAGACATTTTGGCGTTAGCAAAAATATTTTGAATCTGTTTCTATGGCTGCCTGCAGGGGTGAAGAGAATTTCCACTGCATAAATATTTGATATCCTTTACATTTTAATATAAAACTTAAGAACCCAAAGCATTTAAACTCTCCAAAAATGAAAAAGATTTCTTTCCGAATTTGTTAAAACTTTCAACACTTTTATTTAAATTACATGAGAATGAATTTTCTTAAATGTTGAATCTTTGAATTGAAATAAAGCTTTTAGATTTAAGGAATTCCGTTCTTTAATATGTAAGTGTTCATGTTTGAATTTTTCATATATACATAATATTAATCGTAATGAATCAAGCACCACCTATCGTACATTAATTGAAGTAATATATTGTAAACAACCATCGAACTATGTCCTGTACTTTGATAATATTTTTTTTTAAATATTTGTCATAGTTAGGACGGGCTTTTACAATAGTTTATAAATTTAAAAGATTTCTGCCTATATATATACGAAGTGTGTTCAAAAAATAAGTTGCATTTTAAAATTTTGTGGGCTACGTACATTCGACTTTCGATTATTATTTTGTTTTTTTTTATGTTGGTACACTCGTCTCGAAGATACGAGTGTTGACGGTTTTATCCATATAGTATGTATAGATTGTTTGTGAGAGGCATATATAAGACAAGTGTTTTGCGTGTTCTGCGATTTTCTGCTATCCGAAAAAAATGGATCTAAGAAGTTGCATCAAATTTTGTATAAAAAAATGGAATGAAAGTGCTCAAAAACATTTGAAACGTTAACAGTGGCACTGAGTCAGCGTACTCTGAGTTAAAAAAAATGTTTACAAGTGGTACAAGCTTTTCACAGAAGATCAAGGAGATGTGAATGACGACGCTCGCTCTGGATACCCCAGCACATCAAGAACCGATGAAAATGCTGAGAAAGTGAAGATAATTGTTATAGAGAACTGTCGAACTACAATTAGAGAAGTTGCTGAGATGTCGTCATATCGGTTGACTCATGCTATGCAATCTTTTTGGAAATTTTGGACATGAACCGCGTGGCAACGAAGTTCGTTCCAAAATTGCAGAACTTTGTCTAAAAACAACGTCGCATGAGCATCCCTCAGGATTTGTTGTATGACGTCAATGATGATTCAAATTTGCTTAAAAGGGTCATAACTGGTGACGAATCTTGGGTATATGGTTATGACATCGAAACCAAAGCCCAATCGTCCCAATGGAAGAGTCCAGGAGAGACCAAAAAAGACCAAAAAAAAGCACGTCAAGTTCGATCCAATGTCAAGGTTTTGCTCACTGTTTTCTTCGATTACCACGCATCAGGAGTTCTTACCACAAGGTCGTACGGTAAATAAGAAGTATTACCTTGAAGTTATGCGCCGTTTGCGTGAAGCAATACAAAAACCAAAAACGCCAGTAATTGTGGAAAAAATTCATGGCTTTTGCATCATGATAATGCACCTGTTCACTCATTTTTGCTTGCGAGAGATTATTTGGCCAAAAACAACACCAGATTTAGACTCCTGCGGCTGTTTGCTATTCCCAAGATTAAAGAGACCTATGAAAGGATGGCGTTTCGGGACGAATCGCTGAGAGAGCTCAAGGACATACCAAAAAGTGCATATCAGAACTGCTTCGAGGATTAGAAATAACGCCACACGTGTATTATATCTGAGGTGGACTACTTTAGAGGAGATAAAATAGAAAGTGATGAATAAATAAATATTTTTTTGAGAATGTACGAATTTCCCATTCCACATTCTGGCAAATGTAGTCTGCAAATGATTCCAGGATGTTACACAACATTAACCCCAACTCACATTCTTCTAAATATTCCACAGTGCAATTATCCCACAATACAAAAATACTTGGAAAAATGGTCAACATGAAAGTGAAAATGCTAACATCCTTCTCATACAGCAGTCACAAATAATATCCTCACTGGCATCATAAATCATAATGAACCACTTTACTTCCTGAAACTTTATCTAGCGAACGAACACACCATGAGAAGCTCATAAAAACTCACCAACGGACATCTTACTGGCTCCTTCCTCAATCTACTTTTGCCCTCCGCTCCTTCTTTTACTTTGTGTTGTCATGTTGTCTATAAATTTATACTCGTATACTCGATTTTAGATTTTGATTTTTATTTTTTTGTTGGTTTCTTTCTGTTTTGTTTGCTGCTCTTAAGAGACATTTGAAAAATGACTGAGTATTATCACTGACACATGATTATATATGCGGCAACTAATGTCAGTTCGTAAACTTTGTTGTTACAGTTCCTTCAACATCCTGTGTCTACGGCTAAATAGTCTGTCTCTACGGAAGGAAAATGTCTATTTAATATTAATTTAATGGAAATTTCCAAAATGTAAATTCTGGAGAAAATGAGTGGTGGGCCTCACTGTAAAGGTTTGATATGGTCGAATGAAGTGAGTGATGATTGGGAGGTTGGGTGATGGGTGTTTATTGAGATGTGTGAATTATGCGTTTAAGTGTTGACTATTGTTTTCGAAATGTGTTGCAGCCGTACGTGTTTAAATGTTAAATATCTATATAATTTCCACTTATGCCTGCACGGTGGGGGATCTGTGCAAATGATGGACAAACAAGAACTGCAAAGTAAAAAAAAAAAAACTGAACAGGCGTAAAATTGGGTAGGTGTCGAAATTTCGACCGTGCCTAAACTGAAATATTTCCTAGCAGATATTAAGATGAGACGGATTCTCACAGCCCACTAATGAAATACAAAAGAATTTGTTTTTTCTTTGTAAATTAAATTCATATAATACAATAATCAGCATTCACATTCTGTCCAAAAACTACAAGGAAGCGATTGTTTAAAGCACCCACTCAAACGAATTGTTAAAGTTCCTTTTGCCGATAAATTGGCACAACTATCCTTTATACTGACGCGGAGTTTGAGCGCGATCTGTCATTGAGTTTGTTAACAATGCTTGATTTCGTTAGTTCATCTCAAGTGCGTTTTGTCTTCTTTGCAATGAATGCAAATATCGAATAAAAAAAATTTGTCACAAATTTTATACTGCAAATCAAATTTCGGTGAAGAAACTACAAAAGGTTTACGGTAAATTGACTTTATTATGAGTGGTACACTGCATTCAAAAGGGATAGAGATGTAATGAAAGATTTGCCCCCCCTCTGGTCCGTCATCAATATCTTCCACTGAAGGTAACATCAATAAAGTGAAGGAAATGGTGGGAGAGATAGCCGCAGAACAGTTGTACAGTGCATTAAAAAGCGGACGAGATGTATCGGACAATTTGCCTCCCTCTGGTCCGTCATCTATATCTTCACCTGAAGTAAACATCGATAAAGCACAGAAAATGTTGAGAGAGATAGCCGCTGAACTTTCGTCTTCTACCGAAGTTAACATCAATAAAGTGAAGGAAATGGTGGGAGAGACAACAGCTGGACAGTGGTACAGTGCATTGAAAAGCGGACGAGATGTGGCGTAAGATTTGCCTGCCTCTGGTCCGTCATCAATGTCTTCACCTAAAGTAAACATCGATAAAGCGAAGGAAATGGTGGGAGAGTTAATAGCTGGGCGGTGGTACCTTGCATTGAAAAGCACACGAAATGTAACGGAAGATTTGCCTGCCTCTGGTCCGTCATCAATGTCTTCAACTGAAGTTAACATCAATAAAGCGAAGAAAATGGCGGGAGAAATAGCCGCTGAACTTTCGTCTTCTACTGAAGTAAACATCTATAAAGCGAAGAAAATGATGGGAAAGATAGCCGCTGAACAGTGGTACAGTGCTTTGAAAAGCGGACGAGATGTGGCGGAAGATTTGCCTTGCCTGGTTGGCCATCAACATCTTCAACTGAAGTAAATATCAATACAGCGAAGGAAATGGTGGGAGAAATAACCGCTGAACTTACTCACTCTTATATGTGTGGTATAGCACACTAAATAGCGGACAAGATGTCGGGGAAGATTTGCCTCAATGTGGCCGGCCGTGAACGTCTTCGACTGAAGTAAACATAGGTAAAGTGAAGGAAATAGTGACTGAAAATTGTCACTTGAGTTTGAGAGATGTAGCTGATAAATTTTCTCTGTTTCACAAATCAACTCGTACCATTTTATACGATTACTTGGGTATACTAGTTCGACTAATCCTAAAAGATGATAGATTTTCTTCAAAAACTTAAGCATGTACATACGAGTACTGTTGAAGTTAGAACGAGTCAATTCCAATTTCACCTCCATAGAACGCATTATAACTGGTAATGAGATATGAGTTTACGAGAACCACGACAAGCTTCGATACGGACCCTTCGAAATGTACCAAAATAAAAAAAAACTACGTCAAAGTCGATCAAATGTTAAGTTAATCAAGATTTTTTCTTCATATCGCAGTGCTACGCACTGGCAATTCTTTCCAAAAGCTCAGATAGTAAATAAGAAATATTAGCTAGGTGTTGTAAGGTGTTTAGTTGGGGAAATTCACCTGAAAACGCCGTATATGTTGAAAGGAAGCTCATGGCTGTTTAGAGTCGTGGAAAAACACCGGATTTGTGGAAAGAAAACTCATGAATTTTGCAGCAAACTAAAACAATTTCTCACAATGAATGAATTTCTGGCCAAACCCCAACAAATATCGTCAAACAATCACCATATTCATCTGATATGGCTCCAGGCTTTTTTGGCTTTTTTCTCTTTCCAAAACTTAAATTACCAATGCGAGGCGACCAGTTTTTAGCCAGTAAAACAAATAAAGTGAAGGATATGCGAGAACTGAAATCTTTTTAGGTAAATGCGTTTGAAAAATGTTTTAATTAATGGATTCGTTGGCAGTTCGTGAAGTCTACTTTGATCGCAATAAAATAAAATTGAATGAATAATAATTATTTTGTGTTTTATTGAACAACTCACGGTACTTTTAAGAAAGAATGTGTGGAAATTACACAAATTATTTCATTTGGCTACAGAGCAATTTTTGTTACTAAATTGATATAAAGGGTGTCCCAACAAGAACGCAAGATTTAAATTTTAAATAAAACACAGATATTTAAAAAAAATCGTGAAACTTTACTATATCGTAAAGCAGACAGAATGAGGTTATGTATGGAACAACACATCGGGCAGATGGCCGCCGCGGCTTTGCTGGCACACACGCGATCTTCTAATGAAATTTTCAATGACCATTTTGCATAAATGCTGTGGTATTTTATTAATGCAGCATCCAATTTCCTCTTTTAAGACTTGAGTCGTCGTCGGCTTATTCGCGTAAACCATCGACTTCAAAAAACCCCAAAGAAAAAAGTGTAATGGTGTTGAATCGTACGATCTAGGCGGCCAATTCTGATCTCCAAAACGCGAAATAACACGACCGGGAAATAACTGATGCAGCTATTGAATTGTATCTCTGCCTGTATGACAAGTGGCTCCGTCTTGTTGAAACCACATGCCCTCTACATTCATTTCTTCAATTCTAGGCACGAAAAAACTGGTTATCATTTCACGATACCGAACACCATTAGCTGTTTGCGCTTGACATGCTCCATTTTCATAAAAAAGGTCCAATGAGTCCTCCATCCCCAAAAATCCACACCACACCGTGATACGTTGAGGATGCATTTGCTGTTCGTGAATCACTCGGGGATTTTCCTCAGCCCAAATGCGACAATTCTGCCCATTGACGAAGCCATCATGATGGAAATGGGCCTCGTCACTGAAGATGATTTTATCGGCAAAATCAGCATTTTCATGTTATCTCTCCAATACCTAATTAACGAATTCCCTTCGCTGTCCATGGTCAGCTGTCTTCAGTTCCTGAGTCAATTGAACTTTGTCTACATGAAGATGCAAATCTTCCGTCAGAATTCGCTGCATAGTGGATTTGGAGACACCAATTTGCTGAGCTCGGTGTCGAATTGAGGTGGATGGAGTTTGAGCGACATCATCACGTACAACTGCGACATTTTCTGTCGACCGACCTGGACGAAGGCGCGTTGTTGTCTTTACATCACTAACAGAGCCAGTTTTGGCAAATTTATCCATTAATCTCTTTACAGTTGACTCTTTTGGAGCATTATTGTGACCCCAAATTAATTGCAATTTGTGAACAGTATCCGCAAAACTTTCATTATTTTGATAAAACAATTTCAAAATGAGAATGCGTTGTTCACTCGTGCAGCGCTCCATTTTTACTAACCTCGTACCTTCTACTAGCAAACAATAACAATTGTTCAAATGTCAAACAACTACACTTTGAATGGCGCCAAATTTAAATCTTGCGTTCTTGTTGGGACACCCTTTATGTATCTTCACCAGTAAACTTGCTAAACTTAATATTTCTACAACATCTAATGGAAATTTAGTTTAAAATATAACACAAAACGTTCCGTTTTTTAATTCTCATTTGAAAACAATATTTCGTCACTGTGTGCCTTCCTTTTTTGTGTGCCCTAACATTTCTCTCATACTTCTTTTTGTTTCTGTTTGTATTATTATTTCTACGAGTATATTTCATACCAAGAAAAAATACTCTCTTTAATCGCCCTCTCTCCCACACACACACACACTTCACGTACATCTGAAGATTTTTATGCTGATACTTCGTGCATTACTAGGAAACGAAACCAAATGTAAACTGTAATGAGGAATTTCAATGTATGAGTATCATTTTCAACATCGTTGTTCATGTCATCATCAACATCGTTATCATCATCATCATCGTCGTCGTCATCATCATCGTTACATTGGCATCACAAGTGACAAGACATTTGAGTTAAGGATAGGACGAGAGCCAGGGATAGAGTTGCCACAAGATTCATATATAAAATTTCCCATAATTGCTGTCTGGTAGATCTAGGATGTTAAATATCAAGGAAATAATAACTGAAATAAATTATATTTACAAGGAAAAATGGCTCGGAATTTATCGTTTTGATATATTAGGCGTTTTTTCAACAAATTTTTATTGTGAGAATTTGTTATAACTTTCGAAATATATTGAATTTTGGAAGCGCTCTTAGCACTCTTAATGGTCGTAACGACAACATGTATCTTAAGAGCATAAATAATCTGCTATTACTTACGAGGGCGGTTCCAAAACTAGCCGATCTAACAAAGAAGTCACAAAAAAGTTGGGAAAAATTGTCTTTATTTTTCAGCATAACCTCCTTTTAGCTCGATACTCTTTTTCCAGCGATGTTCAATAGCTGTTATACCCTGTTTATAGTAAGAATTGTCAAACCATCAACCGCAGACTTCACCTCTTCCTTTTTGGCAAACCACTTTTCAAGTTTAGAAATAGAAAATAGTCCGCGAGAGCTTAATCTGGCGAATAAGGTGCGTAATGAAGCAATTCGAACTTTAATTCATTAATTTTGGCCACCGCAATAGTAGATGTGTGAACTGGAACATTGTTTTGATGCAACAGAACATTCTTTTTCATCAAATACGATATTTTTTCCATAATTTTATCACCTAAACGCTGCAAAAAATAGCATAATATTCTCCGTTGATGTAAGGAAGACACATTCAAAGATTCAAAGATAATCTATAAAAATAATCCCATGCGCATACCCAAAAAAAAAAAACAGACGCCAAACTTTGTCTGCTGATGGAAATGTCTTCACCTTCTTTAGACATGATTTTCCCATTCCAGCCCACTGTTTCGACTATTCCTTTGTCTCAGGTGTGAAGTGGTGGACTCATGTCTTATCCATAGTTATAAATCGACGCAAAAATTTGCCTTTATTGGGTTGAAACATCGCCAAACTGAAACTGCTCTACTAAACATATTCACGATGCTGTTTTTACTCTATTGAAAGCAAGCGCGGCATCCATGTTGCGCACATCTTTCTCATCTTCAAATCTTTAGTTAACATACGATGTATATCCCTTTTTAAAATGTCCATCATTTCAGCTAGCTCACGCACCTTCAGCCGACCATCATCCAATAGCATTTTGTGGATTTTCTTAACCATGTATGGCGTGGACACCTCAACTGATCGACCAATATGTTTAAACTCTGCTACCCAATATTTTCCAGCCGTAAATGAAGAAAGGAGCAAACTCCCCCAGAATAGAGTCTAGCTCGGCTTTAATAATGGATGGACTGAGACCTTTCAAATGGAAAAATTGAATTGCATAACGGTGACCAATTTCTTCCATATTTACAAATTTACTGGCTCCATCTATATCAGGTCGTCTAGTTTTGGGACAGCCCAATCTCCAATATCTCCAATTACAGTTATTATGCAATTTTTTTAAAAAATGCTGTTTTGAAAACTTGTTACAACTTGCATTGTGCTAATTTTTGAACTAGGATTGGATGTAAATATGCGTCAAAATAAGTATATTTGTCCCAACTCCACTTAAGTCGCTTTTCTTTGCGATCACAGATATGATCGTGAGTTATTTTCATTCATAATGTTCTACCTTCTACTTCGAGCGATTCAAGTCCTATCGTGCTTTAAACAAATATGCGTATTTACGATCGTTCTAAATCGGATCAGATTTTAATAACAATAATGTGTGTATCTGTGTTTATAAGGAAAGGTGACTTAATATAGAATTTATCGTTTCGAGATATTAAACGATATTCAAAAAATCGCTGGTTTGCAAACTTCTTATAACTTCTGAAATATACGTGATATGTGATATTAGTAAAAAGCTTGTTCTTACTTTTATAGCTATTTACAGATTTTACGTAATTTTTTAAAAATCGCTGTTTTGAAAAATTGCTATAACTTGTAAAAATCGGGGAATTTTTGAATAGAGATTGGACGGAAATATGCGTCAAATTAAATACAATAATACTAATGAATAAAACCTACTTCTAAATTCACTTCTGTAAGTCGTCTTTTTCTTGTAAGCAACAAAATTATGACGAGACATTTTCATACAAAATGTAGACCTCCTACATAGAGAGGGACGCGTTTGCTATCATATCTCAAGAGGCAGGTGAACTTACGTACGTTTTAAATCGGGTTAGATTTCAATGACACTCAAAGTATATACCTATGATTACAAAGGAAAAGCAATTTAACTCAGAATTTATCAATTTCAAATAAATACAGCTACTAAATACTATTATCACAATACTTAGCACTTTATGGGGCTTTGGCTGAGAATTTCTAGTAATTACAAACGAAATGACAAACTTTGTATCCCTCCTCCTCATGTTCTATGATGAATGTTACAAAAACTGTAATCTTAAAAACGGTATGACAACCATAATTTATTTTCCTGTAAAATCACTTAACTCGTTTGGAGGTATTAAGAGTTTTTCAAAAAAAAAAATTGCCATTATGCAAATTTGTTGTAACTTTCTAAATACATGGAATTTTGAAATCGCGCATAGACGCCAACATGTGTCATAAGAACATAAACAATAATAATAAAATACATATATTCTTAATACATCAGTATTCAGAGATATTACTTGTCAAAAATCGCTGTTTTGAAAAATTGCTATAATTTGTAAACTTCATCGAATTTGTGAGTGGAGATTGAACGTAAATGTGCATGAAAATGAATACAATAATAAAAGTAAATAAACTCAACTTTCACCGAACTGTTTTTCCTTATGATCTCCAATATGTTGATAGGATACTTTGTGGACTTGCAGTGGTGAAAAACTTAACGACAAATTTAGTATGCTATCTCACATCTTATGATGGAAGATGTAAAATTGTAATTTCAAAAATGTCATGACAACCCTATTTTATTCACCCCACCACAACCATTAAAGACATATGGAGATGCAGCAATAAATCTTTACAACAACTCTGTTTCTTTAAACTCTACAGAGACAACGAAACAGTGTAAGTAACACTTACACAGTCATGTGCAAGTGTAATGTTACGTTCATTTTCGTATGTGTGATCTTTCAGAACTAAGCTTTGGGCGAGAAAAAGGGCGATAGGCTGTTATAGCGTTTAGAGTGGGTGTTCTCTTCTTGTTGGCTTAATATCCTTGTGACGCGCTATTGTATCAACCAACATAATCCTGACAGCGCCGCTTAACATGATTTGTTGTCATTATGCTTCAGTTGTCGGTTGTTATCTTATTGTACTCATTGTTGTTATTGTTGTTGGGTCACAGTACCTACTTTCCAAGAATCATTATTTTTCTTTTTGTAGGGATAATGAAATCATAAACAATAGCAAAGGAAAATAACAACGCTGCACTTTATTATTCTTTTAACTGCGACTTGTAAATTGCGTCTCTCCTTCCTATCTCTCCAATATTTTCTTTTCTTTGCAATCTAAACAAAACGTAATTTTGTTTTCAAAGATTTTTTTTTTTTTTGTTAAAGATTTTTTTTCGAAAAAGTTTTCCTGGTTTTAAGAAATCTGAACAGTGATAGCTAGGGAGGTCGAAGCAGAAAGTTGTTACATTGGCAATGTCCTAGTTAAGTCAATAGCAGCTATTATATTTTATACCTTGTTGTCCAAAACGCTGAACTAATCGGTAAATTGTTAAAGCGCTAGCAGCATTTCGAACATGAAAGAAATTCCGTTATGATCTGAATAATCGAATGCTGACTTTCGAAGTAAAATTGAACAACTTTGGTTCTTTGGTCTGTGCTGAGCCTTTCCATTATAAATTTCCCAAATATTATTTAGCTAATTCTGTAAAGAGATGAAAAAACAAGACTTAAACAAAAAATTTATTCACTGATTAAATCCTAGCGTTACTTATGCGCCACCCTATAGTATAGTTGTAGTATAGTTGCAGCAGAATTTATTTTTATAATTTACTTAATATTGGTCAAAAGGCTTTAAATCACAAGATTGTTAAATAAAGGAAACGACAAGAAAAAGAAAGTCCTAATTTCTCTCATAGATGGCTTTAGTAATATCTACCTCGCATTAGGTTGCGATAGATGGCGTTAGAAAAATAAGATCTCACACTCAACAAATTACTTATACAATTTTGTCCTTTTTTGTTTGAGAGATGGACACCAGCAGAGAGAAAATGCATCATATTTTACAGGTTTTTTTCGATAAAGGCGGGAACGCCATCCACGCGACTGGAAATATTAGGTGCACAACTAAGCTCCATAACCTAAATGTCGTGAGCCAAGCATAGGCATATGGTAAACATACCGCTACGACACAATTGTGATTTTCTTTTGGCATCATATTCTTTTGGTTGTGTAAATATGTATGATTTTGTGCCAAATAATCGCCATATGGGGGAAGTATTGATTTTCTACTTTCAATCAAAGAAAACGGCGGCTGAAGCTCATCAAGAGCTTCAAAACGTTTGCTTTAAGTGAAACAACGTGTCGAAATTGGTTCCGTCGATTTAAAAACGATGATTTTCCTTCGCGTGAAGGAAAAGGAAAATCCTACGAAGACTTTGAATAGATGGAAATCCATATCAAATGCAGGTAGAGCTTGCTTCAGTATTAGAAGCTACCCGCCAAGCCATTTCCAAGCGATTGCATGCGTTGGAAATGATACAAAAGCAAGGAAATTGGGTTGATTTTGAGGTGAAGCCAAGTGACGCTGAGCGTCATTTTTTCGCCTGCTTCAGCCACAAAAAAGCAAAGGTTTTCTTCATCGTACTGTAACGGGCGATAAAAACTGAATTCATTACAGCAATCCAAAGGAAAGGAAGTCATGGGGGCTGCCCTACGACAACGTTAAGCTAAAACAGCCGTGGGTGAATAGCGTGGAGGTGGGCCAAACGTACAGAATTGACGGCCAGGAAAGTTTTGCTGTGTTTTTGAGGGGATTGGCGAATCGATGCTGAAACGTAACAAAATTAACCCATTTCTGAAGCGGCTACTAACAGGTGATGAAAAGTTAGTCACGTACGATAACGTTGAACAAAAACAGTCGTGGCCGAATAGTGGTGAGATGGCCCAAACGGTGGCAAAGCCAGGATTGATGGTCAGGAAGGTTTTCGCATGGGATTGGCGAATCGATACTAAAACACAGCAACATCAGCGCGTTTATGAAGCGGCTGCTAGCTGGTGAAAAGTTGGTCACCTACGGCAACGTTAAGCAAAAACAGTCGAGGTCCAACAGCGGTGAGATGGCCCAAACAGTGGCTAAGCCAGGATTGACGGTCGGGGGGTTTTTGCTGTGTTTTTCATGGGATTGGCAAACCAATGCTGAAACGCAACAAATGGATAAATTCATTTCTGAAGCGATTGCTAAAAGATGATGAAGAGTTGGTTACCTACGACAACGTTAAGCGAAAAAGGTTGTGGTCGAATGGGGGTAAAATGGCCCAAACAGTGTTATGTTGGGATTGGCAAGGCATCATCAACTGTGAACTGCTCCCCTATAGCCAAACTCTTAATTTGAAACTGTATTATAAACCAGTGGACCAACTAAGATATACAATTCTCTGAAAAGTCAAGTTATGACCAATGGGATTGCAACTGTCTTCCACCAGGACAATGCGGGCCACACAAATTGATATTGGCTCGCCGGAAGTTCCGAAAGCTTGGTCGAGAGATTCTTAAGTAGTCGCTTTACAGTTTTGACCTAGCATCAAGTGGTTACCACCTGTTCCTATCTATAGTGAATGATTTTACTAGTGAAAAAATCGCCTCAAAAGAAAGTTGTGGAAATCAGTTGTATCAGTTTGTTATCAGACAAGAGTTTCTATTAAGTAGGCAATATGAAGCTACTTTAAGTTACCAAGCAAAACGGTGAATATTTGACTTAAGTCGGATCTACACAACTATGCTAAATAAAGCCTTTGATGTCATGTAATGGACAAATTTTCTTTTTCTTAAATCTTTTTGCTTCAACTGCCTTTACTTTTATATCTATCCAGATATTACATTTCGTTTTAATATAATTGTATGTATTTAAATATTGTAATTGTTTTAACCACTATCGGCTGGGGACAATTTATTTAATATGACGCTATCATTAACATGTTAATTAGGTACAAATTACAGCCATAATGATGTATTAATGGACATGACAGTAAAAGCGTTTAATTTAATTTTAAATAATTTATAGGTTTTTGTTAACTATAATAAAAAAAAAATTAATATGTTGATACTCACTGCCATGGGTGTTATGAATATTGAATAATAAAATAAACATGTAACAAATTGTAGTTTTTTCCTCTCATAGGAACAAAAAACAGCAATAATTTCTAAGAAAATTTATCCTGCAACAATTTCTGTAGAAGAAATTATCCAACAAGAAGTGTTATGCGGAAAAATTCTTTAGTCTTTAGACTAGGAACAAATTTTCTACATGAAAACCTGCCAAACAACAACTTTTCCATATGAAATTATGCTTAACAAAAACTTTTCTACATGGAAATATTTCCAGCAGGTACTTTTCTATAAATAAAAAGTTGTCCTACAGGAACTTTTCCAAATGGAAAGTTATCTATCAGCAATTTTTCCAAAAGAAAAATAATTGCTGTTGCTAGATAAGTATTGTATAAAAAGTCATCTAGCAACAACTTCTCTATATGAAAAACTATTTAAAGGCAAATTTTCTGTATGAAAAATTATCTGGAAACAACTTTTCTGTACTAAAAATTATGTACCAACAACTTTCGTGCACAATTTATATGTATAAAATTCTTACATTACTGACTAACTGACTAATCACCCCCTAGACCAAACGATTAAAACTAGAAGCACGAAAATTATGCCACAAAAAGATTTGATGCGCGATAAAAAGGGGTTTATCAAAATTTGTACTTTGAGGAGTAAAAACAGGGTAAAAAGCAACAAATCTGGTATCATCGCCCAG
>JAHXMU010000092.1:2958260-2971951 GCA_019455685.1 Philornis downsi | reverse complement strand
TGCGATGAAACTTTTCAATAGGAAATGCTCCCGCGATGGAACTTTTCAATAGGAAATGCTCCCGCGATGGAACTTTTCTATAGGAAATGGACTCTCCTTAGGACTTTTCTTTAAGAAATTTTCTCTCCATAGAAATTGTTTATAAGAAATGACCCCTCAATGAAACTGTTCTGTGAGAATTATTCATTCTATAGGAAATGTTCTCACAAAGGAACTTTTCCGTATAAAATTTTCTCACCAAGAAACTATTTTATAGCAAAAGTTCACAGAGGAAATTTCCTGTAAACAAACTTTTCTATAAGCAATGTCTCAAGTCCAAACCAAGCAACTTTCCAATAATAAAGGAAATTTTCTTTAAAAAAAAAACTTTTCTATAAGCAATTTGCCAATGTGGGAAATTTTGTGTAAGAAATTTTTCCGTCTGATAACTTTGGTATAAGAAATGGTCTCGTCTGGAAATCTTTTATGACAAATGTTCCCATCTGGAAAACGTTCTATAAGAAATATTCCAATCTGACATATTTTCTAAACAAAACGTTCCTATCTAGGAACTTTTATATAAAAAAAATGTTGCCGTTTGTGAACATTTCCCTATATGAAAACTTCGTAGTATTCAACTTTCTACCAGAGAGTCCAAGAAACATAGCCTCCCCCAAACCCTGTAGTGCATCCTCCCCTTACCTACAACAAGGTAACAAGTAATGCCACTATGATAAATTGCAGAATTACACACTACAGCATTATAAAAATAACTAATAAAACAAATGGAATTAGAAAAGAAATTAATTTAGCAAACACCTTGTTAGAAGAATCCAATTAATAATCCAATAATTACCACGGACTTCCACAATGATGAAATGCTATAATAGGTCCTGGTGCTCCAGATGCCATTTTGTCCACATCCTCCTCATTTGTGGTTACGCGACACAAACACGTAATATCATTTCGAACAGTAAAAGTTGATATTCAATTTAGTATTGAACTATAAAACCGATAATAATAATGATGATGACTATGGTGACGATGATGATGATGATGACAATGTTACAGGATGCGGTGGGTAAAGAGATAATGGTCAGAGGGCTTCCTTAAGCTATCCGGTGACAATTAAAGCTTCCCTCCCCCGCGCACATGCTACATGTTGCTTGGACAAGCAAAGTGTGAACGTATTACCGACATTGTGTTACAAGATTATGGGTATTATCCTGTGGAAGCAACCAATCCTTTTGTTTGAGTTTTTCAACAGGGAACGGCATTCAGTAAAGAAAAAGTCAACGGCAGGAATGTAAACATTACGACTATAATTTACTTGTAACATAGTTTCCCAAGTATAATTTCTATTACGAAAAATATCGTATACACTTCCTGTTGAAATATGTCGTAATGTTGTAATGCAGAAGTTCATTACGCAGAGTTCCAACAAATTTCAACTAACAGCAACCACATTGGATGTGATGTTTTGCCTCTATATAGCTAATTTTAAATTTAACTTCTGCCTTTAAATTTTCTCCATATGTGATTTTCATTTTAAAGTTTTTGTGAACTTTTTTTATGGAAACGTCATTGTTTATCTTACATTTCCTTAAATGCAAGTTGCAGACCGAGAATTTTTTCTATAGAAAAATTCGTCGGTGTAAACTTTGTTTCCAGAAAAGGCAATATTTGAGATCCTCACTTATAGACAGCCCAATTATTGTAAACTTTTCCTATTGAATGTTCATTTTCCATTTGCAATGTCCTTATGAAAATTTTGTATATGAGAATTTTTTCTATAAGAAAACTTCCCTACGATCAACTTTTCTATGAGAAAACTTCCCTAAGATGAATTTTTTTATGAGAAAACTTCCCTACGATGAACTTTTCTATGATAAAACTTCCCTAAGATGAACTTTTCTATGATAAAACTTCCACACGATGAACTTTTCTATGAGCAAACTTTCCTACGATGAACTTTTCTATAAGAAAACTTCCCTGCGATGAACTTTTCCATGCAAAAACTTCCCTACGATTAACTTTTCCATGGGATAGATATCCCTACGATGAACTTTTCTATGAGATGGACTTCCCTACGATGAATTTTTGTATGAGAAAACTTCCCCACGCTTGAACTTTTCTATGAGAAAACTTCCCTACGATGAATTTTTCTATCAGAAAACTTCCCTACGATGAACTTTTCTATGAGAAAACTTTCCTACGATAAACTTTTTTATGAGAAAACTTCCCTTCGATAAATTTTTCCATGAGAAAACTTTCCTACGAAGAATTTTTCTATGAGAAAACTTCACTACGATGAATTTTTCTATTAGAAAACTTCACTACAATGAATTTTTCTATTAGAAAAATTTCCCTACGATGAATTTTTTTATAAGAAAACTTCCCTACACTAAATTTTTCTGTGAGAAAACTTCCCCACGATGAATTTTTCTATGAGAATACTTCCCTACGATGAATTTTTCTATGAGAAAAGTTCCTTGTGATGAACTTTTTTTGAGATAGACTTCTCTACGATGAATTTTTCTATGATATGGACCTCCCTACGATGAACTTTTCTATGGGATGGACTTCTCTACGACGAATTTTTCTATGAGATGAACTTAACTACGATTAATTTTTGTATGAGAAAACTTCCCTCCGCTTGAAATTTTCTATGAGAAAGCTTCCCTATGATGAATTTTTATATGAGAAAACTTTCCTACAATGAACTTTTCTATGAAATAATTTCCCTACGATGAATTTTTCTGTTAGAAAACTTCCCCACAATGAATTTTTCTATGAGAAAACTTCCCTACGATGAATTTTTCTACGTTTAAATTTTTCACTACGATTAATTTTTTTTGAGATGGAGTTCTCTACGATGAATTTTTCTGTAAGATGGACTTCCCTACGATGAACTTTGCTATGAGATGGACTTCTCTACGATGAAGTTTTCAACGATGAACTTTTCTATGAAAAAACTTTCTTACGATGAACTTCTCTATGAGATAAAATTCCCTACGATGAACTTTTCTATGAAAAACTTCCTTACGATGAACTTCTCTATGAGATGAAATTCCCTACGATGAATTTTTCTATTAGAAAACTTCACTACGATGAATTTTTCCCAAAGATGAACATTTCTAAGAAATACCGTCTCAGTGATGAACTTATCTGCCAGAAAAATACTCAATAACGAGCATTTCTGTAAAAAAATCCAAACAATGAACTTTCCTTAAAAAAACTCTAAAATTAACTTTTCTATGAAAAAACTTCCCCGTGATAAACTTTTCGACATAAAATCTTCCATTAATGAACTTTTCTACAAAATAAATCTTCCCTGCAACGAACTTTCATAAAAGAAATTTTTCGAGCTATGAACTCCCCCATAAAGCGATTTCTGTAAAAAAAAAACAATACCTGAAGCAAACTTTTTTAACAGAGATTTTGCCATTTATTTTCAAAATTTCCTTTTCGTTTTTTCGTATCTTCAACCACAAATTTCATAGAAAAATGACATATTGGGACAATTTGAATGCTGCAACACACTGATCGCAATTGAAAATGTTTGGAAAGAATTTTGAAAACCAAAAATTTCTTTGCCAAATGTATCTGGAAAAAAACCAGTCAACAAAAACTTCTGCCACGAAAAAATTTGATTTCAATTCAAAAACGTTCCCGTGTACATTTATGAAGCAAATTTTTAATTTCAATTTTTTCGGATTTTTCTTGTTCTGTATTTTTTTCAATGACGGTGATGCAGATATATTTGTTGAAAAGATTTTGAGATAATGAAGATTGATCGATTGGAAAAGCGTCTTTTCCAGCCAACTCAGTGCAGTTCTCTGTTTTGGCTTCTCCTAATTCATATCCCTGTTGGTGTGAAATTAATATTATCATTTTTGCACAAACAAAAGGATAACAGGCAACAGGAGTTATTTGCTTCTAAAGGCTACAAGTAGTTGTTATTAATATCCAGGGCACCCTCTCAGCCTTTATTGGGTGTTGGCTTGATAAGGATTAAGAAAAAAAACGACGGGCAATAAAGCAGAAAATGGAAATAAAAGTATCGAACTGTTGCTTTATTGCCGTCATTCGCGCAAAAAGATAATACAAACAAATAAAGCAGTTCGCTCGCTTGTTCGTTCCAAACGCTAAACGGAATATTAGCTTGTAACATTTCGCAAACACACATATCAAGGACTATCTATATATATATATTTTTTTTTTATTATTGTTGGGCTTAACCACAGGGCTAGGAAAACACTTGTTCCTCGTCGTGTACGTATTCGTGTTCGTCCTCGACCGCCCGTCCTAATGCTGTCGTTGCCGCCGCCATCTTCGCCGTTGTCTGATATAGTCGGTGAGAGCAGGCAACCGTTAAAGACTTTGCCTACGGGTTAACTGCGAGGTTAGTAGTGCGAAAGGCTAACATGTTTTTAAGTGTTAATCCTAATGGGAAATTGTAAGGATAATTTATCATGTCCTGGATGTTGCAAATGATAAAACACACACAGCATTTAGTCGCGTGTTGGAGATGGCCCTTCTGCAAAATCTTTACCTCTCTCTGTCATTTTCTTTGTCTCTCGTTTCCTTTTTTTTTTTGTTTTTTTGTAAGAGATTGGGGGAGAATTGGCAAACGTCCTTTTAAAAGGATTTCTTCTAAATGATTCCAAGGGGAATTAAATTATATGCTCTCATTCGATTTATTTATCCAATAGGATCATTTATAACTCAAGCGAAGAAGAACTGAACTAATGTAAAAATGTAGATAAATGAAGCAGGAAGTTCTCACAAAAAAATTTTTGAAATGTTAAGATTAAACGTTTAAATGTCTTTAAACATCTTACAAATTTGAGGGTAAAACTCAGTTGTGAATTGTGAATGAAGGCAAAGCTAAAGAAAGCAATTAGTTCGAACAGAAAAACGCAGTGAATGAAACTAAATCAGTCTTATGGTGATTTTTTTCTGAAAACAAAATTACTGGATTGGGGTCAAACACTTTAGAAATGAAAGTGCAGCAATTCTCGATTCAAAGAAGAGTATTGAAAATTTAATATTTCAGCATTTCTATGGAAAAATATACCTGTTAAGAAAAAAATATTCATTTAAACCCGAAAAAAAATAAATAATTTAAATTCGTTTTTTCTACAAAAGAAGAAGCCAATACAGAAGCTACGTATTTTCAATTTTTTAGAGAAGACAAAGTCCATTTTTTCATTTTAAGGATTAACACAATAACGAATTATTGGAAACAAATATGAATATTTTCTCTTTTCTCATCCTTTTAAATTAACATTAAGTCCTTTAGTCGACCAACTTTTTGAGCAGAGAGCTGATCATTACCATATTTCAAAATATCTCTGTACTGAAATTATTATGTTGTTGTACTTAAGTTGTAATATCGCTGCAGTTACTTTTAAAAATTTACTTCAACGAATGACTGTGCTATAAAACGCATCAGATTGCAGTCTGTATTGCTACCGATTATTTTGCGGAAGTTTCTTATCTAGTTCTATTAATTTACTATAGGCGGCGCTCTTATCATTTCAATAGAGTGCATAAAGAACAGAGGTTAAATTGAGTGTTTTTTTTTCAATATTGGAGCTCTTTTTAAGTTAGCCAACTTCTTAAGCAGAAAAGAAATAGTTACCATACTTCAGAATGTCTCAAAATGCTTTTTAAAAATCTTCCTTAGTATAGGAGATTTTGGTAAATATGTAAGGCTTTTTATGGAAAATACTTTAAATCAGTATAAGAATAAATTAGTATCTAAGCCTGTGTATCATTTAAAATCCCATAAAGTTTATCTGATGGAAATTTATTCAGTGGTAGGTTGTGTCAAATGTGAATATGGAAGATTTTTAACTAGTTCAATTAATTTACTATAGATGGCGCCCTTTAAATTCAGTACGATACACATTGAAATCATCCAATATCAGTGCTTCTCCTGTTCATATAAGTTTGTTCTCCAATTTTTGTATTTTTATCCCCAAATGTTTAATCAATATATTAATTTAATTTAATTAAATTAAGTGGCGGAAAATCCAGTTTTTTTGCTTTCATTATAGCAATTGATTCTAGATGAGGGTATCCCCCTCCTCCTATCGTCCAAGGATTTTGCCAGAAAACGTGAATTTCGGGAAATTTGTTTTTACAGCGCACATTCGCTGTAACAGGAAAATGCCCCATAATTGTTGTAATTTCATAATTATTTTGATCGGACTGCTGCGAAATTTTTCTTCCATTTTCCCATGATTATGGTTTTAGCCGCTTGTTTCACGACTTAAGTTTTTGATTTTCGTTACAATCGATTTCGACTGTGTTATATTTATTGTCTTATATTCGTAGCACTGTTTAATATCAATCATACATACCAACCCTCATACCGTAATTTTCAAAAATCTACAAGAAAACAAAAATTCATCAGATCTCATGATGTTCGAACTATTTAAATTCATACAGTCTACATATATAAAAATCAATTGCTGTGCGTTAGTCTCGCTAAAGCTCGTGAACGGTTGGACCGATTTGGCTCATTTTGGTTTTAAATTATTGGTAGAGTATTCCGGAAGGTTTAAAAGGTTTAATTTGAAGTGATAGATAACGTTGGAGATGAGATTTTTGCAATTAATTTTTTTTTTACCACATTAACATTGAATCAAATAATGGTAGGTACAAAAGGCATTTTGAAGGCAAAACAACGTTTGCCGGGTCAGCTAGTTTTTTAATAAAAATCCTGAATATTGTAAAGATTTCACATGACTTATAAACCAATACTCATTTTTTTTTTAATTTGCTAGCACACGACAATATTTAATATTTTATTAATCATACATCCATTTTCAAAAATGCTCGAAATACTGAAAACAATTTATAAAAAATAATATCTATATTTAGTTTAACAAATGGGATTGTCGCAGAAATCTATACCATTCAGAAATAAATTGTGTTGTAACTAAATAAAGTCGCAAATGTATGGAGAAAATTTAAAGCTTAAAGTTTAAGAAAAAGGTTTAAAAAGATCATAAATGCTTGAAGTTTTCTGCAAATTTTAAGGCACTTTCAAGCATAACATTTTATTAAATTTTGTATAGATTTACTAAGTTTTTCATGTGCAACATACTCGTATCTTGTCGTGAGTGAGTTTTTGTTTTTAAATTGGACACAAAATTACTTAAATATGTATACTAATCTTAAGAAAATTTCAAATATCGCAACGATTTAGTTATTACTTATGTACAAGCATAAGATTATTTTCAAATTCATGCAATATTTCATGATTTAATATTAATCATACGCCCTTTTTGCGGAATAGTTAAGTTATTATAATTAATCATACGTTATGGCGACTGTATTATTTAAATCACCAAATTTTGCTCAAAATTGTACGAAATTTAAGACATTTCAAACACATGAGTATTGAATTTTATATAATATACCGCTATTCGTTATTAATCATATGTTGACTCACGTAAATTTTACTAACATAAACGATATGGTGGCGACATTATTAAAATCTGTATTATATTGAATATTTCATTATTTAATATTAATCATACGCTCAATTTTTAAAATAGTTTAATTATTGTTATTGTGACTTTATTATTTAAATCATCACATTTTGTTTAAAAATATACAAAATTTAAGACATTTCAGACACATGAGTTTGGTTCATTCTATATAATACGAGTATACCGCTATTCGTTATTAATCATATATTGACTCATGTAAATTTTACTGAAATAAACGATATGGTGGCGAAATTATTTAAATCTGTCTTATCCTATAAAATATATGTTATCAAATATTTCATTATTTAATATTAATAATACGCTCAATTTTTAAAATAGTTCAATTATTAAAAGAAATCATACGCTATGGTGGCTTGATTTTTTAAATCGCCAGGTTTTGTTTGAATTTGAATTTGAAAATATTTTCGTACACCTAAATCTATTAAATTTTGTATAACATCGGATGGTTCGGAAAGTTTGTTCGGTTTTTAAAAGAAATTTATTTACAAATGTATACACAAGAAAACAATTATTTTAATCTGTTATATAATCTCCCCCTTTTCTTTAATAACTTCTTCCCACCTCTCTGGAAGCCTTTTAATTCCTCTCACATAAAACTCGCGTGGTTTTTCTGAAAAAAAAACGTTCAGTTCGATTTTTCACTTTCTCATCGTTATGGAAATTCAAATCCTTCAAGTGGTTGCCCAGATTTCGAAATTGATGATAACCGGACGGGGTGAGGTTTGGCGAGTACGATTAGTGAGGTAAAACTTTCTGATGGATCCGAAAGCCAATGTGAGGCCTTGGTGAGGCAGTGTGAGGTATCCATACATCAAGGTTGTTCACAAATCCGAGCTCTTTTATGACCCCGTGAACTGTTGAGACTGATTTTTTGATTATTTCAGCTATTTCCCTTACTGTTGCACAGGGATTAACAATAATTAAATCTCCCACCTCCTCGGAAACAATTTCTTTTGGAAGTCCTGATCTGGGAGCATTCGGAGGCGGAGAAGTCGCCCATAGAAAATCTTTTAAACCATTTCTGGGAAGTTCTTCCACTTGGTCCTTCTACTTGATAAAAAGACTTTATTTTTTGGCTGGCTTTAGCAGCCGTTTTCCCGTTTTGGAAATAATACATCTTAATATGTCTAAAATGCTCTTTTTCGCTGGTTTTTTCCACTTTTTAAAACTTTTTTTAAAACGCTTTAACCACGCACGGCTAGAACGGGAACACAAGTAAATAATAGTAAACGGTTTAGAGGAGGAGTGGGAGGAAGTTATGATAGTGTTTGAAGGAACTCTACGTCACGAGAAGTGACGCATGGTGAACTAACGAATTAACCGAACGAACTTTTCGAAGTGAATAATTTAAACGCCAGACTACAGTATCCACATGATAGTTAAAGCTTAGTTTGCCATTTAAAATCACTCTTTAACGCAAATGAATTTCCAGAAATTCTTTAGCAATTACAAGTAACTATAAGCTATAATGGCAGGATTACTTAAATCACAGAACATTTTCAAGTGCTACATAGATTAAATCTATCATTAATCTATAATGGTATGGAATTAAATTTTGCTAAGTGTAAAATTTTAACAATTACCCAGAAAAAATTTTCAGTATTAAATAATTACAATTATTATAATAATATTTATATTTGACAGAGAAATGGTAATGAAGGACCTTAAAGTTTATATTGACTTTCAATTATCATTTATTCCACATTTAGAATACCCTGTAAGCAAAGCAAAGTTCTTAACTAGGTTTCTTGAAACGAAATGCTAGAAATTTTAAAGACTCATTAACATTAAGGATATTATATCTTGCATTTGTGCGGAGATCACACATTAGAATATTGCGATATTACATGGAATCCGAGTTACGACAATCATAAATGCAGAAGTGAAAGAAGATTTTCGTTTAACATGCCCGAGTATGAAATTCGTTGTCAGTTAATCAATTTGAATACACTGATAAAGCGTAGAGTGGAACATAATATTATATTTATCAGGTATATAATTGGCAGTAGATTTGACTCTCCAGAAATTCTGCAACTAAGACCGTTTAATGTGCCTACAAGGAATTTTGAGGAAACATAATTTTTTTACGAATATTTCCCTAGATATAATTATGGTTTATATGAAGTTGTTACGAGGAATTTAATTTTAATTTTTAAGTCGCTCAATTTTTAAAACATCACTTTTTGACTGTATTGTGTTAGATTTAGAAAAATTATACATAGTTGTATGAATGGTTCTGTAAGAGCTCAGCCCAATAGATTGCAATGAATAAATGAAATAAAGAAATGAAATATGCCAAGCACTAAAGCATGGACTTTTTAAACTCTTTGTAATACGCCATTATTTAATATTAATCATACGCACTTTTTGTGGAACATTCTGGTTATTAGAATCACTCATACGCTTATAAATTGTCATAGTTTACTTAAAATTACTAAATATTAAGGACATATAATGTATTGCATCAAATTACAAATATAAATTCCTGGCAAATCACATACAATTGTTCAGGCATTGATGTATTTCAACCAAATGCGATGCCATCTAAAGCTATTTTCTTGATATTTATCAAAAATATTGCCCTCAGAGAATATGGAAATGCTGCCTTTTTTGATATGTATACTTTATGCCTCTTCATATACATTTATTTTGGAATATGATTTTTTGATTTAATCTTTTTTATGCGCAAATTGTAATGAAATATAGCGTCTGTCAAATTTTCGACATCAAAGTCAATCTTCCTTAAAAAAAAAAACACAAAAATGGTGGTAGAAATGAGATGAAGTAGATTAACCAAAGGCAGCGTATAAATGGGTTTTATTCCGCTTTAAAGACATGCAATATTGAGAAATGGCGAAATTAACGTTCCTTTAAAGTTATATTCGTGTAAAACAGTATTAAATATTGCAAAATCGAACAACACATGTTTAATTTTGGCCTCAGTTTGAACGTTTGCTGCATTTCAAACAATTTTGCAGAATTGTAAACTTTTATTTAATTAAAAATAATTAAATAAGTCTCCCTTTAAAATCTCTCAACAAATTTAGCAAACAGCTGCACATTAATTCATACAATAACTCATGCATATATTTAAACAATGTGTTGATTAATTGATGTAATGCATACATTTATTTTCCCTCAGAAATATTTAATTTATTATTTAAAATCTCCCTTCGGGCTAATGACGACAGAATACGCCCACTAAATACAAATTATCACAGTCATTGTCTGCATTCATGGAAGGGTCTGGGTGTTGTTTTGTTGGTTTTAAGCTGTGGTTCTATTAATTATTTATTACAAAATATGTATTTCTATACCATCCACTGCGTATGGGAGTGCGTGTGAACCAAATAACTATTTAATCAAATGAAATACATTATTATGTACTTTTGTATTCATTTCCATTATCTGTCATTCAGCTTTGAACGATGAAGAGTTGCGGTTTAATAAATTTGTATAAAGCAGCAGAATCAGCAGCATCTGAAGCAGCAGCAACGGGGAAACGAAAGCCTTAATTAACTTTTTATTTTATTTCATTTTTTTCATATAATTTTGAATACAAAAACAGAATTATGAAATGAATTCATTTTGTTAAATTGAAGTATTATTTGGGTAATTATTAATTATTTCGAATAAAAGGTTTAGTTTACTTGTAATGAGAAATAAATTTAATGAAAGCAAAAGATATTTTAGGAAAAAAATCCATAAATACACAGGTTGTAGTTGAGATTTTCTAAAGTTTTATTACCTTTTCTAGATTTTGGTGTATTCAACCAGAAATCATGTAATCTGTCCATTCAAATTCACTTTAAATTTCTCGAATATTTCGATTTACCTAAAAATTTATATTGATTTCGTTAATTAAGACAACTTATACGCCACAGTAGCTCCTATTAAAACTTTTAATAAAAATAGCAATACGAGGTCGGTCCTGAAACTAGCCGACTTGATGTGTAGAAGGCGCCAATAGTTTGAAAAAAATTGCATGTTGGTATAAATGGCAACCTTGTAAAACATAGATTTTAAGTTTCAAGGCGCCCCGCTTGTTTACTATTTCCATTTGAGTAAACGATCTCAGTGAATTTGTAAGCATAGAAAAAATTGGTCTCCCTTATGTAATTCAATATTTCCACCTGAAAAGTCTCAGTCCAACCAATATTAAAGCCGAACTAGATTCTACGCTGAGGGAGTCTGCTTCTTTATTTACGACTGTAAAATATTGGGTAGCAGAGTTTAAACGAGGCCGTACGAGCTGCCAAAACGAACAACGTAGTGATCGAGTTGTCCACGCCAGACACGGTTAAGAAAATCCACAAAATGGTGATGGATAATCATCGCCTAAAGGTGCGTGAGCTAGCCGAAATTACAGGCATTTCAAAAAGTGATATACATCGTATATTTTCCTTAGATTTAAAGATGAAAAAGCTGTGCGCAAGATGAATGCCGCATGAGATGACACACTTTTTCGGTAACCTCAAAGTTAAAGAATAATTTTACTAGCTTTTGGCTTTGCTTTATCACATATTGTTTTTTAACATTACAAATTCTTTAATCTTTAATTTTAAATCCATTTCAAAACTCTTGAATGTTTAAATTTACATAAAAATTATATGGCGTAATATCTCTCTGGCGTAAAGCGAGCCAAAGATTTCAGAAATGTTCACCATTAATGACACAATTTTTAGGAAATTACAAATGTACGAGTAAATATAAATTTGGAGCACATTTAATGTTGAACAATGAGTTTAAAAAATTGATTGTTAATACGATTCATAGGCCAAATGATTATGTTTTGAACTAACCTAACAAATTTTCAACTTCAACATATACGAGTATAGTTTTGTTTGAGTATGAAAATAGAATGTGTGTAAGCTCACTGAACGTTCTTACTGAAAGGACTGATGTTTTACACGACTTGCAGTATGGATCAAAATCCTAGGATGCCTTCAAGAGAAATGTACATGAGCCATGAGCTGTACGGATTGAACCAAAGCTCTGTTGGAAGGGTCAGACTTTTGATATACTGTCAAAATTGGAGAAGAAGCACGGAAAGCTGAAACGCTTAGGAATATTTTCTATTCATCTGCTTGTTGTCATAACCCAAGATTCAGCGCCATACAACAAGACAGGTAAACCAAACGTCTGCTACAGTCGGATTTTTGTTGCGGAAAGAGGACTTTATCATTGAATCGCTTGTTTAGCCCATAATAACGTCCTTTGGTAAGCAATAATCGTCTCTTGATATCTAAGCTGACAATATTCGAGTAAATGGGAGTCGATGCTGTATCATTAAATTGCTTACTTAGCCCAGAATAACGTCCTTTGGCATGTATTCCTGTATATGGGAGTCGAAGTAGATGAACTCATCCTCCACTTCAAAGTTATAGTTGTCAACGTTTATACAGCGTCCCAAACGAGTAGACACTTTGTTCCTTGAAACAAATAACTTTATGTTATACTCGTTTGCTAACAGACCCATTTTTGCTGATTCTTTTCCAATTATTATTGTCAATTTATTATTATTATTCGCGTATATGGAAGTCGAGGCAGATAAATTCATCCACCACTCCAAAGTTATAGTTGCCAACGTTTACACAGCATCCCAAACGAGTAGACATTTTGTTCGTTGAAACAAATAACTTTATGTTGTTCTCGTTTACTATTTCTGCCGATTGTATGATTTTTGCCGATTCTTTTCACTGCTTGAGAAGGCTGCAGTAACATTTCGCAGTTTTCTGTCAATTATGCCTATATCGTCCGCATAACCAAGCAGTATATGGCTTCTATTAAAGATGATGCCAGTCGTGTTAATTGCAAGTTTCGTCCATTTTCAACGGTATGTTGGAAAGCTCGCACGATAGCCGGTCATCCTATCAAAGTCCTCGTTTGGTGAAAAAGGTTCAGTAGGGTTTTTGCATTCTCAAGATTTCGTGCCACTCAATGTCATCCTACAAAAGACGTCAAAGGTACACGAGGATCGTAGCTCGGCCATAGCCATTATCGGTCATATTTCTGCCATATAGCACTATAGAAGGCAGCTTTATGATCATTGGAAGGATTGTACGTTTCGATCTGCTTTTCTTGGGCCTTCTCCGAAATTTGCCAATTTGTGTGAATATCTAGTCAGTTGTTGATGTATCAGGTCTAAACACACATTGATAAGGACCAAAGAATTCAACTGAT
>JAHXMU010000092.1:2936004-2958250 GCA_019455685.1 Philornis downsi | reverse complement strand
GTCTTAACAGTTCATGTTTGGCAGTCGTGAAGTAGTGATGTGGCAAATTTATTATGGAAAATATTCGATAAACCAACATATTTTAATCATTAAAACATTTTATCAAAATCAATCATCCACTACTGTGACGATGAGAAGGTTACGTGAAATTTTTGGTAGAAACAACGTGCCAACAAGACGCACTATTTATCGTGTAGTGAATGATTACGAAGAAAGAGAGGAGTCTATAGCTGATAAGGCCAAGCATGGACCACAACGCACTGCAAGATCGGCTGAAAACATTATTGCTGTTCAAGAAAGTGTTCAAAACAATCCATCAACCTTAATTCAACGCCGTGCTCAGGAGCTTGGTCTTCAAAGAACAATTTTGGCTACAATTTTGCACAAGGATTTGTATTTGTTTCCATTTAAGATTCAGTTGACACAAGAGCTTCTTCCACAAGACCATTTACGTATGCCAATAGAATGTTACATCTCGCCCATGACAAGCCCGATTTTTATGAAAAAAATCATAATGAGTGACGAGGCACATTTTCATTTGAATGGATATGTGATTAAACAGAATAGTCGGTTCTGGGCAATGGAAACCCCTCAAATTATTCATCATCATTCACCTTAGCATCCGTTAAAAGTGGCAGCCTGGTGTGCAATTTGGTCGGGAGGAATCATTGGACCTTACTTCTTTGAAACTGAAAACGACGCAACGGTAACTGTCAATGGGGAGCAATATCGTGATTTGATTGAAAACTTTTTAACGCCAAAACTGCATGTGGTATCAACAAGACGATGCCACATCGCATACAGCCAGGATTGCAATGGAATTTTCTTTCCACAACAAGTTATTTCAAGAAATGGTGATGTTGATTGGCCTCCCCGGTCGCCTGATTGGAGTGCTCCGGACTTCTTCTTTGTGGGGATATCTGAAAAGCAAGGTTTACGCAAACAAACCGGAAACGCTTGATGAAACTAATGAAATACCGTGTGAAATGTGTGAGAATGTAATGAAAACTGTGCTCAAAAGAGCTCGTCTTTTGTGAGGCTAACAGAGGCGGACATTTATCTGATATTGTATTCCATACATAGTTGCCGACATTAAATAAAACATTTATCAATATAAGATCCATTCCCCATTCATTTAGTCAAAAATTATAAGCAAACATAGTAGTATATCTTCCCGACGGACACCCTGTATAAGAGTTGGAGATAATTTGATGTGATATCAACCTGTATATCATATTTGTAAACTATCTGTGATATTTACTGATTAATGTAAGATTTTGTAGTTAATTTAACACATACAAGTTCTTAAACTTTAAGTAATTTGAATTTTCATTACTTATTTATAAATTTCACTGAACATCCAAGCAACAATAAATTAAAACTTGTACCGTGAGTAGTTTGGTCGATCGTGCTTATTCTAAATGTGCTTTTTTGGTATTCTTAAAACGTTCATTAAAATTTTCTATTCTCACGATCACGAAATTCTATGGTTCTACTTATATTTACCACTTTATTATAGCTTTTCGGCACGAGTTTGTGCTGGTGGAGTGATTTGCTAACATTAACCGATTTCTATTTTGTTTTGTGAGCTTCTAATTGCTTTGATGGCTGGTTCGCTCTGCCCCAGCAAAGCTGGGCTCTTTATTTGTTGTGCGTTTTCTTTACTGCGTTATGTTTATGAAATTTGGCGCTTTGGTGACAGAAGACTTAGAGAATTTACTTCTTTTGCAATATTATTTTTGGTGATGAAACCGAGCACAGATTTTGACACCAATAGTAAGTCAATAAATAAGTTGAACCGGAGACGATAATTAAACCTGAAGATTAGGAAAGCAATTTTACGTAAATTCTTTAGTGGACTTCGGTTCACCGGCTTAGGTAGCATTTGGTTCTTGTTTGTTTGTATAACCTGATATTCATCGGCTTTTACAGGTGAAATACAAGAAATATTGGTGAACGCAGATAGTGCCACAATCCCACTTTAATACAGGGTGGCGCAATAGAACGTGCATATTTAAAAAATAGATTAGAAAATAAATACAAAATGTATGGTTAAAATAAATCTAAGGCATTGTAGAGTAATAAATGGAGTTTATTTTTTAAGAATAACATCATCTAAATGGTGCCCCCTCTCTACGACGGCACTCCTCTAACCGCAAACGAAAATTATTGAAAACTTTCTTCAGTAATACTGGTGTAATGTCTGCCATTTCACCACGGGTATTCTCCTTGAGCTGAACGATGTTTCTTGAATAATTACTGTAGACTTTGTGTTTGAGGTATCCCCATCAAAAAAAGTCAAGAGGCGTCAAGTCTGGACTACGAGGGGGCCATGGGATATCACCTCTTTTCAAAATCAGTTTGCCAGGGAACATCTGCTTCACCACCGCCATGGAGTCATTTGATGTGTGACAGGTAGCTCCATCTTGTTGGAATCAAGTTCTGGAATTCACTATTCTTGAACTTTCAATTTCTGGAGCCAAAAATCCGACCAATATCTTAACATAGCGTTCCGTATTAACCGTGACGTTTTGGGCCCGCGCATTTTCGAAGAAAAAAGGACCAATTATTTTTCTGCCAGAGATTGCTGCCCATACTGTCACTTTAAGGCTATGCAAGGGGTTCTGGTGTGTGATTTTGGGATTTTTACTGTTCCATTAACGACAATTTTGACGGTTTACGAACCCATTCATAAGGAAATGAGCCTCGTCAGAGAAAAGGATATTGTCAAAATTGGAAAATCGATTAAGCATTTCATTAGCAAGTGCGAGCCTTGCTATGAAGTCAGACTCTTTCAATTCTTGTGTTAATTGCAGCTTATGTGGATGCTGTTTAAGATCCAATGTTAAAATTCGTTGCAAACTTCGTCGCGATAATTGTAAGACAGACGATCTCTTGCGAGTCGACATTTGTAAATTTCCTCGTACAGACTCCATAACTCTCTCAACATTGCTTTGCATTTGCTTGGGGTTTAAATGTTGAACCGGTCTCTTCAAAACGCTTTACCCATATTTTAATTAAATTAGCACTCGGAGCTTCACTAATTCGCCATAGTCCATATTCAGCACAATATAGTCGCCTAGTAGCAATATATAAACGAGAGTTCTCGTAAAATGCGCGCACGCAAAATGCGCGACGCTTCCCGTCGAAGTGATTCATAGCGACTAAAACTCCATGAGCTCGCCAACCCAACGATGATGCAATATGCACGTTCTATTGCGCCACCCTGTATAAACCGCGAAATTCGTTTTGGTCTAAAGAATGATAGCAAATTGATATTGACGCGGAAAGCAAAATTTTTGGTCTTTAATGGAAATTTACCTCAAATTCCTTAGGTAAGTGTTAGGTCTTAAAGTCTGAATTCTGGGAATCGAAAGAGACTAGACCGCAGTGGGAAGGATATCGATCTAAATACACAACCAATAAGTTTATATTAAAAATGGTATAAAATGTAAAAAATAACTCTTGTTCAAGACTTTTCGCTTTTTAACAAATCCGTAGATAGTGGTAAAATTTACTGAGCACTTGGGATTTAAACACTTATAGATTAATTTTGGAATGACTTACTGTGTTGTCGATACAAAGGTCGATTGAAAAAGGAAGTTGCTTACGGATTTTATTTTCCATTAAATCCTTTAAGGTACTCCTTTTCGGAGTAAAAGTTAGAGTTGCCTGATCAATTTTAATATTGTACGAACTATAGTTTTCTTCAGAGAATGTACAATTTTTAGTTTATTTACGTTCAATTGACATATTCACTATTTACTTATCACTGGGGATTTGAATATTCTATTTCGATTAATAGATTTCAATGTGAATGAATTTTATTACAAGTCTACTACAATCGAAGGTCTTAAACCTCTCTGCCGGTAGGCCATTAGCGGCCATAGCTTTGTATAGCAATGTATATTATAAAAAAGTTATCCATTTAATGGTTTTTCAAACCACTGGTCTGGCAAGGCTGTCAGCTGTTAAATACTTGTCTTCAGAAGTGTTATTTATATAGTGAAGTGTTTGCTATTTACGAATATGGATAGTTTAACAACCGAAACCGAAAGAGTAGAAATAATTAAAACTTACTACAAAAGTGGTGATCGAAATGTAAGCACTTTTCGTACACTACGGATTGATTATGGCCGTCATAATCGATCTACTGCGCAAGGATTTGTCAAGATTATAAAAAATTTTGAAGAGACTGGATGCGCAACAGATGTGGTCAGGCCCGTGTATAATCGTAAAGTACACACTGCCGAAAATATCGTTTCTGTTAGTGAAAGTGTGGCAGAGAATCGGAATTTGTCGACTCCACGGCATTCTCAGCAATTGGACCTATCTTATGGCATATTTCTCATTATGGCATATTTTGCATTTCGATGGCTAAAAAGTGAAAAGGTCGTATCTCGTTTTGTCACAAGATCGCGTTTTTTTCGCATATTCTGGCAAAGGACCCTCAAACATACTTTTCGTACAAGAATTTCTTTTTTTTTATGTTAACAAATGAAAAATTTATAAACGTTTAAGAAATTGAGAAATTTCTTCGAAGAAAAATCCCTAACTCATTTGAATATGAATGCACTTTATTGCTGTGATTGATCGACTAGTTTTTCAAAGAAACCAAACTTTAGTGAATAAGTTTTACGAGTACTGCAGCGTTACATAACTTTGGGATTGTAGTCTTTTCTGCTACTCTTTTCGAACAAGCAGCGTCGCTTTTATTGTAACAGTCACAAAAAGAACAGGGTAACAATCAATAGTACAGTATAGAGTCGCAATCAGTGCTACACAGTTACTTTGCCACTGGGTGAAATAAAAAAATGGGGCTTCCCCGAAATGGTTTATGTTGGATTTAGTTTTGTTGTTTCATATCACAACTATGAAATTTGCATCATAGTAATATAATAGTGCGGAGAATTGACACTTTAAATAATTGAAGCGTCAAAAATGTATTGAAGTGTCACAAAAAAAAATTAAATTCGAATAATATGAATTGCGCAACAAAATATATTGACTCCGGGGCTGTAAATTCAGATGATATTCGCAAGAGGAAAAGCGTTGCAAATAAATCCGAATACAAACAAAACGTCAACAATAAGAAAAGAATGGAAGGTGTGCCACATACGAGGCGTGATCAAAAAATAACCGTTATTTTCAATTTTTTTTTCAAAAAGTATTTATTTATTCATCAATATCTATTTCATTTCCTTTAACGTAGTCCCTCTCAGATATAATACAACTGTGCCAGCGTTTCTTCTAATCCTCGAAACATTTCTAAAACGCACTTTTTTGGTATCGCCAACAGCTCCTGTTTCGATTTTTCTTTTATCTCCTCAATCGTAGCAGAACGCTTTCCTTTGTGATGTGTGAACTGGTGCCTTATCATGGTGCAAAATCCATGATTGCTTTTTCCACAATTCTGTGCGTTTCTGACGAACTGCTTTGCTTTGCGCCGAATTGCAAACGGCGCATAACTTCAAGGTAGTATTCCTTATTGGCCGTACGACCTAATTGAATTCATGATGCCCCACGCCATTACAATCGAAGCAAACAGTGAGCAAAACCTTTACGTTTGACCGAATTTGACGTGCTTTTTTCGGTCTTGACTTTTCTGGACGCATCCATTGGGATGATTCGTCACACCCATGATTCGTCACCAGTTATGACCTTTTTGAAGAAATCTGGACGTTCAACAGCTCCTGAGCGATGTCTATGCGACGTTGTTTTTGCTCAAATTTTAGCAATTTTGGAACAATCTTCGCTGCCGCACGTTTCATGCCAAAAACATCTGTAAAAATTGTTTGACACGAGCCGAACGGCATGCCAACATCATTAACAAACCCTCTAATAGTGATTCGACGATTATCCAAAATCATTTTCTTCACTGCTTCAATGTTTTCATCAGTCGTTGACGTGCTCAGGCGACCAGGACGAGCATCGTCACTGACATATTCTCGACCTTCCTTAAACCGGTTATACCATAATTGAACTTGTGTTCTGCTCATAGTAGACTCGCCAAACGCCACAGTTAACATTTCAAATGTTCTTTCACATTTAGTTTCATTTTTTACACAAAACTTAATACAGTTTCTTTGATCGATCATTTTTTCGAATAGTAGAAAATCGAAGAGCACAGCAAAACACGATTAACCTTTTTATCTGCCAAAAACCAACTGACAATCCAAAAAGGCTGATATGGTCAACATATATAACAGACATGTGTACCAACATAACAGAATAAAATGCGAAAATCGAACATACGTAACTCACGAAATTTGAAAACAAAAACTTTTTTTTTTTGATCACACCTCGTATGGGCATATCTAACAAGGAAATTTGTCAAACAAAAATTTGTCGACAACTCGATGAGTCGTGTTCATTACAGTATTGTGTCAAAAGTGCATTGAGAAACTGTTCAGTGCTTTCCGAGGACACTTGAAAAGAAATATTTAAGTTGTTTTGGGGAATGTCCTGGAAACAAAAGCGGATGTATGTTACTGGTCTCATTAAAATTTCGAAAAAAATTTGAATAGCTCTGAAAATTCGAGACGAGCTTATACAATAACATGCTTCTTCAAACAGGATTCCAGCAGATTACAAGTATGCCGCCAAATGTTTCATTCAACACTAGGACTAAAGGAAAAGATGGTTCGAAATATGATCGGCTCTGCCGGTAAACACAGTTCGCAAGATAGCCCCGACAAATCTGCTAATCTATCGACAGTAGTAGGTAAGCACAATCAAAAACGACATTCTTTCCTACAAACATGGCTGGAAAAGTTACCAAAAATGGAGTCTCATTATTGTCGGAAAGATTCCAAGAAATTATATTTTCAGGCGAATTTTTCTTCATATCAAGAAATTTACCGGATTTATGTCCACGAGTGTGAATCCAAAAAGGAAAATGAGAGCATGAAATTATCATATAATATTTTAGCTGAAATAATGAAGAAGTCGAGCCATTTTATTTTTAAGCCTAGAAAGGACCAGTGCGAATTTTGCGTATCTCACAAAGCAAAAAATGTATCTGAGGAAGATTATCAAAAACATAGAGATGACATTGAACAAATGCTTCAAGAAAAATACCATGATATTAAAAATGCCGAAGCCGGATTATGTGCACTTTTTTGTATGGATGTGCAAGCAGTGATTTTACTGCCTCCAATCAATGCCAGTGCTGTTTATTATAAAATGAAACTGCAACTGCATAATTTCACCATCTACAATGTTGTCACACACGATTCAGACAATTATGTTTGGGATGAAACAGATGGCAGTCTAGTCTCCTTCATTTTTGCAACATGCCTTATAAGCACTTGCGAAATTTCACTGCTCATTCTTCAAATACACATCACATAGTAATTTACTCGGATGGATGTTTTCATCAGTTTTATTTAGATCAGTTAGAATAACTATCGCAGAAATTCCCGCCGAAAGTCTTCACAAAGAAAAAATGGGACCACTTCACAGTGTGGTAGATCATAAATCTACAGGGTGGTGCAATAGAACGTGCATATTGCATCATCTTTTTTTGCGGGGTAGAAAAGCCGGGGGGCGCCTACATCGTTGGGTTGGAGGGCTCATGGAGTTTTAGTCTCGTTCATATATTGCTCCTAGGCGACTGTATTGTGCTGAATATGGACTACGGCGAATTAGTGAAGCTCCGACTGCTAATTTAATTAAAATATGGGTAAAGCGTTTTTAAGAGACCGGTTCAACATTTAAACCACAAGCAAATGGTCGCCCAAGAACATCTAGGGCCGAAGACAATGTTGAGAGAGTTATGGAGGCAGTACGAGGAAATCCACAAATGTCGACTCGCAAGAGATCGTCTGTCTTGCAATTATCGCGACGAAGTTTGCAACGAATTTTAACATTGGATCTTAAACTGCATCCATATAAGCTGCAATTAACACAAGAATTGAAAGAGTCTGACTTTATAGCAAGGCTCGCATTTGCTAATGAAATGCTTAATCGATTTTCCAATTTTGACAATATCCTTTTCTCTGACGAGGCCCATTTTCTTATGAATGGGTTCGTAAACCGTCAAAATTTTAGTTAATGGAACAGTAAAAATCCCAAAATCACACACCAGAACCCCTTGCATAGTCTTAAAGTGACAGTATGGGCAGCAATCTCTGGCAGAGGAATAATTGGTCCTTTTTTCTTCGAAAATGCGCGGAGCCAAAACGTCACGGTTAATACGGAACGCTATGTTGAGATATTGGTCGGATTTTTGGCTCCAGAAAATGAAAGTTCAAGAATAGTGAATTCCAGAACTTGATTCCAACAAGATGGAGCAAAAAAGTTGTTTTTAGTAAAATGACGCAAAAAGTAAACAGTTCACACTGTCAACAACAAATATATTTTTAAGATAAAAGATTGGTTTCTTAAATACATGCTCTGAGATTATTTATAGTTATATACCTATACATACTAACATTTACGTTGAATACAACTAATTAATCATGTAAAAAAAATTATTAGGTGCGTTGTTATGTAAAAAGTCGGATGTAGTCATTTTTGGTATTAAAATAATTTTAATATTTTTAATAAATATTTAATAGCAATTGTTTTATTCACTTGCTTTTGCTTTATTACATTAATAATACAGATAAAGCTCATAAATACACTTAGAGATTTTAATTTAGTAAATTTCATATGCATCGCTAAAAGATTCTTCTTCCTCGAGAGCATCAACAGATAATAATGAAAGAACTTCTTTTGTTATTAAACTTCGCACTCGAAAGGGGGTGTGACGCAAACTTGCGATAAAAGGATCTGAAGAAATTAATAGCCGATTGAAAAAATCTATATTTGTGTCTATTCTCGATGTTTTTCTCGTAAACAACTATCTAAATTTCCTCGTATCCTTATTTCTTGCTTCTTGCTTCTTCTGACAGCTGTCCTATAGGAAGAATGCAAGACCTTATAATATATTTTCCATGAAAAATGATTTTATGGACGTTAACTGGCATAATATACCATGGGTATTAGTTTAACAATCCGGAACTATCCGAAATAAATAGCTTTAACTCTACTTGAAAAAAGGAAATATTTTATTTTTTGCACTCTCTGAACTTCTCACAAAAAAAAACTATTTTAATACTTACAATGGAAATATTTAAATGAAAATTGTAACATATTTTCTTGAAATAAAGCTTAATAATAATATAAAAAAAATATGACAATAAAATCACCGTAGACTTGTTAATCATAGAACAAAATCATACAGGGTGGCCCAGAATGAACGAAGTGGTGTGAATTCCTTATAACTTTTTTATTATAATTTTTTTTTCTTTTCTTTTTAGTATTTTGTAAAGAAGACTAGGAGAATTTTTAATGGAGCAATACACAACTGAACAACGTGCCCAAATCGTTGAAATTTACTTTGTAAATCAACGGTCCATTGTGTTGACTCAACGTGCATACCGTCGTCAATTTAATGTGCGGGTTGCACCCTCTCAGTCAACAATAAACCGTCTTGTTGCAAATTTTCGAGAACAAGAAGCAGTAAAGAACCTTCCTGGTGCTGGCAGACGACGAACGGTGCACACGGATGACAATATTCAAGTGGTACAGGAGAGTATTTAGGAGGATCCACAAACATCAACCAGGAGACGTTCGACACAACTTGGCATCTCAAGAGGGTCGCTGCAGCGAATTTTGCATAGCATAAGAATGTTTCCATACAAAATTCAAATTGTCCAAGAATTGAAATCGACAGATTACCAGCAACGACTTGACTATGCAATTTATTTCCAGCAAAAAGCTCAAGAGAATCCTAATTTTATTCATAACTTGGTTATGAGTGACGAAGCCCATTTCCAATTAAATGGGTTCGTCAACAAGCAAAACCGTAGGATGTGGGCTACGGAAAACCCGAGAGTACTTCATCATCGACAATTACACCCAGTTAAGTGTACTGTTTGGTGCGGTGTTTCTTCAGAAAGGATCATTGGCCCATATTTTTTTGAAAATGAACGAGGTGTTGCCATTTCCATCAATGCTGATCGATATCGGGCCATGTTGGAAAATTTTGTAAGGCCAGCCATATAAAACCATCCGCAAATATGGTTCCAACAGGATGGAGCCACAGCGCATACTGCGAGGGCCACAATAGCTCTTTTACGCGACATATTTGGTGAAAGAATAATTTCGCGTACAAGCAATTTTAATTGGCCTCCGCGTTCCCCGGATTTAACCGCTCCAGACTTTTTCCTTTGGGGTTATTTAAAAGGGAAAGTTTATGTTAATAAGCCCAGGACTATTGACGAATTAAAATCCAATATTCGAGACGAAATTAACAACATAAGACCGGAAATTTTGGAAAGAGCACATTTGTGCGAAGCAGAAAATGGCCACCACTTGCGGGATATCATTTTTAATAACTAATCTAAAAATATTCCCCATAAATTTACTGTATTTAAAAAAATTAAAAAAATATGTCTTAAATAAAAAGTTATAAGCAATTCACACCACTTCGGTCATTTCGAGCCACCCTGTACAAATAATATGCTTCTCTTTGAAATCTGAATGCACTGTTGACAACAACTGAGTTTAAAGCTCAATTTTTCCTAATCAGAGCTAAAAACAAGCAAACAAAAACTGAATTACAGTTACCTATTGTATTGAGATGCTCATTAAACAATCAGAAGGAATGTTGCCAGACATTTTTTTTAATTTTTTCTAGCAAGATTTGTGAATTACCACAGTGTTCACTTGCAGGATTTAAAGCGATTCCTTCCATCAGATTGCCATTATTTTTATGACAAATTACCGTGCGGACATTGATTTTGGTCAAAAGTGACCTATTATATGTTTCTTACCTGAATTTTCTCGTTGAGTTTTTTCATTATTCATAACATGAATTATTTACTTATTTTGTTTTATTAAAATAAAAGCCCTAACTTGAATTTTCTTTCAAAAATATGAATAACGAAACGCCCTCTCTTACATATATATCTTCATTAATATTAAGCAAAAATTGAAAATAAAAGTAGTCATTGCATTTCCTGCCTGTTTTACTAAAAAAACTGCGTTCAAAAACAAACAAATTGTCAAATCGTTTCGGTTTTATTCCGTTGTTTCCTTCTCCTGTGAAATAGCTAAAAGTTGAGGTACGTCCTTTTCATATTAAGCCATCGATTTGGATTTGCACCTCCATCCATGTAGAGCCCAACTTACGCAAAAATTAAAGACCGCTGACCATTGACAAAGCGGCTGATATTTGCTGACTGGATGCAACAGCAACAGGCTTACAATGCTGATTTTTCGAACAAGATGTTCTTTAGCGATGAAGCTCATTTCTCACTCGATGGTTACGTCAATAAGCAAAATTATCACATACAGTGCTTGAAGAACCCAAAAGTGATTGTGGAAAAGCTATTGCATACGAAAAGAGTGACTGTTCGAAGCGCATTATTATCTGGTGGTGTCGTTGGGCCGTATTTTTTTCACAAATGACGTCGTTACCATCAATTCAGAGCGCTATGGTTGTATGATAATAGGCTTTTTTTGGCCTGCAATTGAGGATTATGAACTGGACGATAGCTGGTTTCAACAAGACGGTGCCACAAGCCACACAGTATGACCGATTTTGACTTTATTGCATCAGAAGCTTCTAGAATGAGCTATTTCATGTTCTGGCGACGTCAATTGGCCACCAAGAACATGAGATTTGACGCCGTTAGACTTTTTTTCGTCGGCCTACATCAAAGACTGCGGATACTCCTCAAACATTTGAGCATTTGATCTCCAACATTTATCACGTTATCACCGAAATACCGCCCTAAATGTGCGAAAAAATGGTCGAAAACTACCTCAAAAGGATTCACTGCTACAACTAATCTAGAGGCGGTCATGTAAATGGCATTATATTTTGTACATAAAGGCGAGGTTCAAGCGTTATAATGAAATAAAAATTCCATTAAAGTCATAGTTTCATGTGTATTTTATTTAACTTTACTTTTGAAACCGAAAAATGGATAACCCGTTATTAGATGTAATTAGATTTAATGTTTATTATATACCTATATTATGAATTGTATGATTAAACTAGAGTTATATAATATAGTGTGATTTTTTAAGTTTTTCAGGTTGGCAGAACTGGCCCCCAAACGTCATCTGTCAAGGTAAAAAGTGTACAGTATACTTTGCCATTTCATCATGGAAAGACTAACAAACGAGCAACGATTGCAAATCGTTGAAATTTATTATCAAAATTCGTGCTCCGTGACAAATATGCATGGTTAGATGCGACCATTTTATGGTCGTCATAATCGACCTGCTGAATCAACAATTCGTGCTGAACCAAACCAAAATTCGCACCAAATTTACTTTGTTGCACATAAAACCGACTCGACCCCCATGCGTAGAGTGCGTACCGAGGAAAATATTGCAGCCGTAGCGACCAGTGTTAATGACGATCGTGAAATGTCAATTCGTCGCCGTTCTCAGCGATTGGGTATGTGTTACTCAACCACAAGGAATTTGTTTTTTTTTTTTTTCGCCCCAATTGGCTGAGTTGAACTTGATTGACATGTGGTTTGATCAGGACGGTGCAACATGCCACACTGCTCGTGAAACAATGGATATGTTGAGGGATGAATTTGGTGAGCAGCTTATCTTTCGATTTGGCCCCCAAGATCGTGCGATTTAACGCCTCTTGATTATTTCTTGTAAGGTTATGTCAAGTCGTTAGTCTATGTGGACAAGCCGAACACTATTGAAGCCTGAGAGGATAACATAACACGCGTTATTCGTGGAATACAGGCCGATATGCTCGAAAAAGTGATGAAAAACTGGACTTTCCAAATGGACATTTTGAGACGGAGCCGCAGACAACATTTACATGAAATTATCTTTAAAAATTAGATGGCAGAGACCAATTTATAGAACTCAATAAAAATTTTAATATATTATGCAAATCTGAGTATTTTATTCGATTTAAAAAACAAACTACGATTAAAAAATCACCCTTTATATTAGATTTAATTAGTTTCAAGACATTTATTTATTTATACCTCGTCCACGTTTGACGAATACAAGAGCCAACTTATTGTTTAATGGCACTGAAAATTCGATCGCAAATCGATGGCCCAGAATGAACATCATATTTAGAACTCCATATTTGTTTTTTTTTCTATATTCATGGCAACAATTTTGTCTAGAGCTATTAGAAACATAGGCTAGCTTTTAGTATTTACTCGTAACTATCATACAAGTTAACTATCATACAAGTCAACTTCTTGGTTGAAACGTAAACTACAATTTCATTAAGTTTACATAAACTTCAAGTCAGCATCTTCGTCCGAACTCAATTTTGAAAAACAACAACATATCGTTACAACATGACACTGTAACCATAGACAGCAATTACAATCAATGTCATAAGCAAACATCGACACACACACACACACACACACACACACACACACACACATACACATACTCTTACATCCACAACTGCACAAGGAATTTGCTTTGGAAATCTTTCAAATCAACCACAAGACAGTCGTTCTACATTTGTTTTCTGCTACTGCAAAGCATTCAAGGGAATTGTAACGACAGCCTGTCAAAGACAACAGATAGACATCGTGCTATGCAGGACTGAAAATAGCAGTGCCAACAACAACAACAACAACAACAGCAACAACTACCATTCAGATACCTGTACATGACACCGGAGGGCCAAGTTTTATGTTATCAAATACTCTGTCTAGGGAATGGGCATTTAAGTAAGTGAGGTGTATGGACTTTAAGTGGACGGCAATGAGAAAGTAGGCGAGAGAAAGAGAGAAGTGGATTGGGAAAGGATAAAATTGTGCTTTGACATCTGTGCATTTGAAATGTTTGCAGTAATGTCACGTCCAACTACATATTATATCTAGCAAGACGTAAGAGATGTAATGAAGTACGTATTAGAGCGCTGCATGAAAATATTCTTATTCGAATACCTTCAAAATAGACATTCGAATAATTCTAACACGGAAATACGATTTAACTCTGCTGGAAGCTTATACCACATAAGAACATCAATCAGGCATTAACAAATTTCCTAAAAACGCTAAAATAGCAAAACATCCAAATCAAAACTTAATCTTAAGGAGATTGAGCAAAGTAGTATATTTCACATAGTGTTGAAAAATCTTTCTAAAACGTCAAAATAAAAAATCGCAGAAAACTCAAATGCGAGTATGTGTATAGCTCAAAAACGCAACACCCAATCGCCAAATTAGCATAATGTTTTATCTCCGCTGGATACTTATACCAACTGAGGATGTCGATCTAATCTCAACAAAGTCGCCAAAACAAACACGCAATATATAGGGCGATTTTTTAACCGTCGTTTCTTTTTTTAATTAAATAAAACACTCAAATTTGCATCATATATTAAATTTTTTTATTGGAATCGATAAATTGGTTTTTGCGATTTAATTTTTAAAGACAATTCCATGTAAATGTTGTCTGCGGATCCGTCTCAAAATGGCCATTCGAAAGGTTCAATTTTTCGTAATTTTTTCGAGCTTTTCGGCCTGTATACCACCAATAGCGCGTGTTATGGTATCCCGTAAGGCTTCATTAGTGTTCGGCATGCCCACATACACTAACGGCTTGACATAACCCCACAAGAAATAATCAAGAGGCGTTTAATCGCAAGATCTTGGAGGCCAAATCGAGGGACAAATTCATCCCTCAACATATCCATTGTTTCACGAACAGTGTGGCATGTTGCACCGTCCTGATGAAACCACATGTCAACCAAGTTCAACTCAGCCAATTGGGGCAAAAAACAAATTCCTTGTGGTTGAATAACACATGCCCAATCACTGAGAACGGCGACGAATTAACATTTCACGATCGCCATTAACACTGGTCGCTACGGCTGCAATATTTTCTTCGGTATGCACTCTACGCATGGGAGTCGAGTCGGTTTTATGTCCAACAAAGTAAATTTGGTACGAAATTTGGTTTGGTTCAGCACGAATTGTTGATTCAGCAGGTCGATTATGACGACCATAAAATGGTCGTATCAAACGATAGCTTTGAAACTTACCAGTCATAATTAATTTTGAGATAACAGCACCAATTGTTGATGCAGCAGGTCGATTATGATGACCATAAAATGGTCGTATCAAACGATGCACATTTGTCACAGAGCACAAATTTTGATTATAAATTTCAACGATTTGCAATCGTTGCTCGTTTGTTAGTCTTTCCATGATGAAATGGCAGAGTATACTGTAAACTTTTCACTTTGACAGATGACGTTTGGACACCATTACCAACCAATGCTGCCAACCTGAAAAACTTAAATCTTAAAAAATCATCCTATATGTACAATGCAAAAACAGTGCGCTCATTTCCCCAAATAGCGTAATTTTGTGTCTCCTGTAACGATTTATACTAAGTGAGCTTAAAATCTGGCTTTAAAAAAGCTTAGAAAATCGCTTAAATGAAAAAGCGCCAAATCAAAATGCGATCAAGTCTCAGTTTTGAAAATATTTCAATTTTTAGCCATATTTTATGCTTAGCGTACTTTTCTTTTTAATTTAGAGATTTTGTAATCTTAAATGACGAAACATTAGTATAACCCTATAATTTACCTCCGGAAGGAAGTAATACCAAGTGAGGACATCAACTAATTTCTAGAAAAGCGCTTAAATAGGAAAACGCAAAATCACAATGCTATCAAATTTCGGAAATAAAACCTCAAACTAACAATTCATCGTCTTTTTTTAATTTTGTTTTAAACATTGAAATCATCGCATGGAGAAAGCCTTTGTTTAAGGCAAAAAACCATTATTTTGTAAACGAGATGCTTTGTTCTCAAGCTATAAATGCAGAAATAAAAACTCAGAATGTCAGAATATCTTAACTTTTAGCCAAATGCCTTTCTTTAACATATTGTTCATTTTAGCGGTTTTTTTATATTAACGATTTTTTTTAATTCTTTGTTTAAACATTGAAATCATCGCATAGAGTAATCCTTTGTTTAAGGCAAAAAAAAAAATCATTATTTTGAAAACGTGATGCTTTGTTTTTAAAGTATAAATGCAAAAATAAAACCTCAGGCTGTTAAAATATCTTGACTTTTAGTCAAATGTTTATGTTTAGCATTTTGTTTATTTTAGTGGTTTTTTTATATTAACGATTTTTTTTAATTTTTGGTTTAAACATTGAAATCATCGCATGGAATAAACATACATACGTTTAAGGTCAGAAAATCCATTATTTTGAAAACGGGATGCTTTGTTCTCAAGTTATAAACGCATTTGTGTTTTACCGACATTTTAAATAGGCGATTTCTTTTATAACTTTTGGCATTGTAAGAAAGAGATTTGGTTAGACTGGATAGTATTTTCATTTAAAAGTGTAGGACAAAATTGGGACAAAATTTTCTCTACGCTCTCTTCAACAAAGAGAGGAAAAAGCCAAGCAGAACTTCTATTTGCTAAAGTAAATAAAGCGGAGCGGACACTGAAGTGTCCAGAAATCTTATTTGTGCAGGATACCAAAATCCTTGAACCTCAGGAAAGTATAAATCAGCATCATAGTTCGCAAAAACACTTTAATTTATAGATAATTTTTGTAACTTTCACGGAATTTTACGATCATTTTCAGTTACAGTTAAGATTTTCAAAACCTCAAACTTTTTTCTTGTTTAAGACCACATTTTTTTTTGGAAAATCCGAATGAACCGTTTAATCATCTTCTCTTCTTACATCGATTAATTGGTTTTAATCAGAAATATTGCTGACGAGCGTTAAATCTGGCTTTATATTAAAAAAATAAACATTCAAATCTCACAAAAATAATATTTTAAAATTACCATTACTCAAAATATAGAGTTTGAAAGTTGCCAGCTGCATGACGAGACTATCGCTTTCATAACTTCATGTTACCAATTGTTTGAGAACAATTTCGTCTTTATCTTAGTATCAACTAGCCCATTTTCAAAATTATTTCGAAAATGCTCTATAAGATGCAACACAACACAAATGGGTCCTTAACCAAATGATGACTAGGAAGTGTTGTTAAATCCCCTAAGAGCGGACGGCTGGTATATCCACACAGCCGAGCAAAGTTTTTGTGCTATATGAATGACTAACGTCTATTGCAGCTGACCGGATTGAACCTAATCAATGCGACTTTAAACCGGATAAATCAATAACTAACCAGATATTCATAAAAGCGAAAGCTGGAGAAGACCAAGAAAAAAAAACATATTAGTTTTTCGTCTATTGTAAAACTGTCTTCGACGTTCTGACACGGCAAATACTATATGAGGCCATGGTTTAGTTTGGTATACATACGAAGCTTATATACCTTTGCAGCTTATATACTCTGATTAATACGAAATCCTTAGTAAAGATAGGCAAAAATTCCAGTATGCGGCCTCTTCAACGCTGTTGGAGATGATTATGAGGAAAGCTGCAATTAATATGGCTGGTACCATCTTTATCAAAAGCAATAAGTTATTTGTGTAGGACAATGACATAAATATTATTGGCGGAAAACTGCGAGATGTTACTGCAACCTCCTCAAACATTAAAAAGGACTAAGCTAAAATGGATCTAGTGGTAAACGAGAACAAAATAAAGTTATTTGTTTTGACGAACAGCTAATCTATTTATTTAGAAAGCTGAATAAACATCGACAACTATCAAACTCTTTAAAATAGCCATCAAACGCAGACTCCACCTCTTCATTGTTGGCAAATCTTTTACCACTAAGCCATTTTTTCAAGTTTGGAAATAGAAATAAAAGCGAACTAAATCTTGCAAATAGGTGCATTTTGAAGCAATTCGAACTTTAATTCATTAATTTCGGCCATCGCCATCCACTATAGTGGATGTGTGAACTGAAGCATTGGCTTGATTCTTTTTCGACAAATGTGAAGTTTTTCCCATAATTTCATCAATTAAACGCTGTGATAAATTAGCATATTATTTGTAGTCGAAGGTTTTTCTTTTCTAGAGATAATCAATAAAAATAATCCTATACGCTTTCAAAAAAATAGACGACATGACCTTGCCTGCAGACGGAACTGTCTTCGCCTTCTTTGGACACGATTCTCTCATTCCAGTCCACTACACTGACAGTTCCTTTGTTTCAAGTGTGAAGTGGTGAACCCACGTTTCATGGTTACAAATTGACGCAAAAATGCGGATTTATTGCTGTTAAACATCGGCAAACTTCTACTACTGAAACATCTCCTCGACGCTGTTTTTGTTTTATTGAAAGCAAGCGCGGCCCCCATCTTGTAGACAGCTTTCTCATGTTCAAATCTTCGGTCAATATACGATATACCTATTGCCGATTGAACGAATTTAAGTAGAACATTTTGAAAATAGACGAAATCTAATTTCTTTTAGTAGCCCAAATTCCCATAGAAAATGTTGTCAAGTGTCTAAATTTATATAGAAAAATGTATCGATAGATCAAATTTATACAGTAAATTATCTGTAGTACAAATTTATATAGAAAGTTTTGTCGATAGACAAAAATTATATTTCGTAAGTCCAAATTTATATAGAAAATTTTGCCAATAGTACAAATTAATATAGAAATTTTTGGTGATAGTACGAATTTATGTAGCAAATTTTGTCGATAGTCCAAATTTATATAGAAAAATGCAACGATAGACCAAAAAATATTGAATTTTTTTTTGTTTGTTTTTTTTTTTTTTTTAATTTAATTAAGCTTATCAATACGTTAAACTTATATATATGTATATCACTTTTTGAAATGCCTATCATTTCACCTAGCTTACGCACCTTCAGCCGACCATCATTTAATATCATTTTGTGGATTTTCTTAACCCTGTCTGGCAGGGACACTTCAATTTGGCTAACACTGCGATGTTTGTCTTGGCAGCACATACAGCCTCTGCAATCCAATATTTTACAGTCGCAAACGAAGGAACAAACTCTTTCAGAGCAGAATCCAGCTCGGCTTTAATATTGGTTAGACTGAGACCTTTAAATCCAAATGTTGAATTACAAATTCACTGAGATCATTTTACTTTTGGTGGCTTAAATAAAAATATTAAACAACGTGGCGCCTTGAAACTTGAGACATATGTCTTATAAGGTTGCCACTTTTCACCAAAGTAGTTGTTTTCAAACTACTAGCAACACCTATACGTCAGGATGGCTAATTTTCGGACTGCCTTCGTAGATTTTTTGGAAGAAAATATAAATTTGGCTGATTATCAAAATGTAGAAAAAGAAATCTTTGAATTATATTTTATAAAATAATGATTAATATCAATCATACGCCCATGATGGGTTGACAAACTCCTATATTCCGCGCGTCCAATGTGGCAGCCACTTAACTCACCATGTGGAATTTCTCAAAGTCGAACACTTCAATAATAACCTTAAACAGTAATAGCAAATTCTATTGAAATGTCATCAATGTCTTAAGAGATTTTGAACATTTTCGACATAGAATTTTTTTTCGGCTTACAAATATTAAACAAAAAGTAATATTTTGGTGCGACCCATTAACGCATAGCCGAAGTTTATTAAATACCAAAGATTTGAAGGACATTTTAAAAGCTTAATTCTAAGCTCTACCAAAACACCAGGCTTTAATAAAATATCTCAAACCCTAGTTGGAATATACAAGATATTCCTTCTTAAATCTAAATCCTGCCAAACCACTGTGCCTTAGAACATCCCAGAACTTAACATTTATTGCTTTATATTGGTATTATTTTATGTCAACCATTTGACATGGGTACACAATGATAACAACAATAACAACTATATATTGATAATGGTCGTCACAAGAACAGACATACCATCTCATCATCGTCAACATCAGTATCAGCATCAGCGTCAGCAACATCAATGACAACAACAGCAATTGCACTTGCAAAACATTTGCAAATATGTAATGACACAAAATTGATGTTTGTCATTGACGTTGACGCATTTGAAGTCCCCATTTGACTATTTGTCAAGTGCATTACCAATGGGGACACCCAGTCTGCCACACAGCCAGAATGACGGAATGAGTAGATGGCTGACAAATCCCTTGAATTGGTCATGATGTTACCACTTGAATGTTATTTGATTTTGTCTGCCACAAATGTGTGGTAACTTGTATTAGGAGTTTGACAAGTTTGACGTTTTTTTATTTCAAACTAACTCGCACACAGACATCAGTTATGGGCATGTCCTGCGGTAGGCAGAAGAGAAAGGTTGTCGATATGTCAGAACTCCAAGTTAGCCAACAAAGAAACCATCTATTAATCAATATGGAGTGCTCGGCTTGTAACGCAAACAACAGAGTTATCTAAACTAAATATTTGTAGTGCAGAATGGGAACATTTCTGGTACAAAAAATTATGTATACGAAAATGTTATCTTAGTTAAGATATCTAAACTAATTTATTTATAATGCAGAATGGGAACATTTCTGATACAAACAAATTATGTATACGAAAATGTGCGAACAATACAATAACAAAAAATTATATATCCTTACTGTCGTATGATTAATTTTATTTGTTGTTTTATTAAATATAATAATAATATACATTCTCAGATAAATATGGGATAATTGGAACCATAAACCGTCTGAGCTAAGGGTTCATTTTACATTGCGAAACGGGCCCGATAAAATATAATTAGGGAACATACAGTAAGAACCAAAGCACGTGCCTTTATTGACGAATACATAATATTAATTATAATATCCTTAACTACTATAATAAAAACTTTATTGTACAGTAACGGAAAATTACAAGAATAAAAAAGAAACTTAGAATTTGTCAATATTTATAAAATGGTAAGGCCACCACATTTTGGGATAGTGATTTGTACATAGTAATATTAATTAATAGTTATTAATTTCACTAAGTTTTAGCAAAACGCAGCTGGTTCAAATTTTTGGGACAACGACTTCCCCAGGAATTCATGCATAAAATTATAAATATTCAATTTGTAATCCATTCATTGAGGTTTCAGCTTAATTTAAAACAAATCCCTTAAAATTGTGACGTCCCAAAATTTTATGATATCATTTTCTAAAAAGATTGAACAGGAAGGTAAAAATGAAAATGTGCCACATTGTTTACTCTTTTGCAATGGAATATATTACAAAATTTACAGACTAAATACTAATGCATAATATTTAGGACAACATTTTTTAAATATCGTAGCGAAGAGAAATGGCTAATTTAGAACAGTTATTTCACGAAAATACTAAAAATGTAATCTTAATTTTATATACACCGGACCAACCTATTATTGCACTTATACTAATATTGTCCCAAAATTTGTAGAAATTGTGAGAAAAATGAAATAAAAAATGTGTAAGAACAAAAATTTATGACACCAACTACTTTTTCAACAAAATTTGAAGAATTGTTACTTCCCTTTTATTTGTCCCAAAATTTGGAAAATATTGTCACAACATTTTAAGGCAAACACAAAAAATTTGGAGAATATTTTTCTGCAATAATTCATTACTTTCTGTTATTATTAATATTACTGAATAGTCGTTCATTTCAGTCAGTTTGAGCAGATCACAGTTGTCCCAAATTTTTGGGACATAGATTTTCCCACAATATTCATGAGAAAATTAATCAATTTGGTGCCTAATCAGTAAACATTTAATTAAACAAAATTCTCAAATATTGTAATGTACCAAAATTATACAGGGTGGCGCATCAACTGTGCTACAACAGAAAATTCAAATTATTTTTTTTTTTAACTAATGTATTTCACTTATTTATTTATTTATTTTATCGTACAGAAAGTTCAATTTTATTTTTATTTTTTGAAGATTATAGAATGTAAATAACCTCCTGAATCTGATCAGAAAATTATTCATTGCGGCCTAAAGGGTTAAAGTCGGGATCACCTCAATTATTGTTTTAATGGACTGCTTCAGTTCAGTCAAATTCCTTGGTTTCATTTTGTGCACCTATTACTTGACATAATCCCACAAAAAAAAAAGTCTGATGCGGTCAGGTCAGGTGACCAGAAACTGGAGTTTCTGGATATTAATTTGTTTGTGAATTTTCTTTGGAACTCTACCATAACCGGTTTAGCAAAGTTTGCAGTTGCTCCATCTTGCCGGAATCAAAAATTGTTGAAACCTACACTTCATCGGCGCAGTTTTGAGTAAAAAAGACTCCATCAATGTTTTTAAACGATGGCCCCCATTAGTCCTCGCTTTGTGTTTGTAGCACGATTCGAGCACCACCTTTTAATTGTCAAATTGTTCGCTT
>JAHXMU010000092.1:2920103-2935604 GCA_019455685.1 Philornis downsi | reverse complement strand
AATATTTGTTTGGTAACTATCGCAATGAATTAAATGACAAACGGTCCATTCTTTTTAAAAAGTCTCCTAAACCACATATCTGGTCAAAAGACGCATGTAGATATTAATGACTTAAGAAGCCCCTTTAAAAGGATTACGAAAATTCTTTTTGTCGCCAAATTGCCACAGCTGTCTCCTGTGTTGACGCAAAGTTTTAGCGCTATCTATCATTTAGTTTATTCACAGTGCTCGATTTTGTTAGTTCATCTCAAGCGTGTTTTGCTATTTCTGCAATGTATAAAAATATCGTACAAAGGACACTTCTCAAATTTTACTTTGAAAATAGAATTCCGAGTGCCGAATCACTAAAAATTGGAATAGTCCCTTTGTAGATTGACAATTTTTACTTATGTGTGAGAGATATAGCCGCAAGAAACAGTGATTGAAAATTTTCGCTTAAGTGTAAGAGATATAGCCGCTGAACTTTCTGTGTCTCGCACATCAATTCGAACCATTTAACGCAATTATTTGAGTAGGAAACGCGCAGCGGCTCACTTAGTTTCGAAAGTCTTAAACAAGTCAACTTCAACCCTGTATTCATAATATGCATTACAATTAGCGGTGAGTCATAGCTTTATGACTTTAACATGCAAACCAGCCAACAAGCTTCGGAATGGCGTCTTCCACGCAAGCCGAAAACGAAAAAAGCATCTAAATCGATGAAGAAATAAAGTCAAAATGTCAATGTTGAATGGTTTTCTAAGATTATCGCAGTGTTGTGCTCTTTGAATTCTTCCAAAAATGTCACACGACAAATATAGAATATTATCTAGGCTTTATGTGGTGTTTGGAAGAGTAAATTCATTGAAAAAGTCAGATGTGTGGAAAGAAAACTCAGGGATTTTGTACTATGATAATGCAAAATTATCATTCTAAACGGATTTCTGGTCAAAAATTCAACAAATATTAAAGAAAAAAACATTGTTTTCACCTGATATTTGTCTGAAAAAACAAATTCATCGAAAAAGGGCAGATGTGTGAAAAGGAAATTTACGAATTTCGCACCACGATAATGCAAAATTATCATCTGAAACGAATTTCTGGTCAAAACTTTAACAATTATCAACGAAAAAACATTGTTTTCTCCTGATGTTTGTCTGAGAAAACAAATTCATCGAAAAAGGGCAGATGTGTGGAAAGAAAACTCAAAGATTTTGTACTACGACAATGCAAGAATTTCTGGCCAAAAATTTAACGGATACTATAGAAAAAGCACTGTTTTTACCAGATGCGACTCCGTTCTCTTCAAAAATTCACATTGAGATACCCGTTGGTAGCCGATAGAAAGCTTAAAATGGCGATTTGAAGTCTTTTCTGGGAAATGCGTATGAAATGTTTTTTTTTTTTTTTTTTTTTTTTTTTGGTTGTGTGTTTTTCGCCGGCATAAGCGTTATATTTGAGAGTGATACAATAAATTTAAACAAATAATACATATTTTGTGTTTTCCTGAACCAATTTCCGGTGCTTTTCCGCATATTTTTGGCGCTTTAAATGGCCCCTTCCCCAAATAGAACATTTTGTAAATTAGATTTGGACCAAAAACAAGCCGTTCTGTTTTGTGTATTTCACATTTCATCGATTTATAGATACAAATATTACAAACTTGGCTGATAAAGCTTATATTCTTTTAAATTTTCCATAAGTTTAGCAAGTTTTCCCGCATTTACAAAGGTGCCAGCATCACACTTTTGGCGTAATGGTTATGGAAACATTAATACTTTACAGGCATCATAAACAGGATTTCCCTTTTTCCTCCGCTACTTAACCGGCAACGGTGAACCATCATAAATCTTCTGCCTGTGAACATTTGAAATATAATCAACCACAACACCCGCAATATCCTGATGCGCCCCCAATTTTGTTTAAATATTTACCATTTAACTGCTGTATTAAGTTTATGCGAAATTACAAAATTCTCAAACTCAATCAAAAAACAATTCAGCTCAAATACAGCACAATACTCCTTCTCTATCATCCCCTTAAATCATTAAATAATTCCACTTTACATGCAGAAATTCAAACTCATGGTCAGATTTCAGAAATCCTTTGTGCCATCACCCACAAACGGAAATGAATTTCATTCACGTATATGTGTGAGTTGTGTGACTATTTGACTGCTGGGGCTGGCTCTTGTGTATATGTGAGCGTGTTTTCCTTAGATTGATGGCATCATCTGTGTATCCTGGCGATGTTGTTATGGCGCCATTTTTAAATTTAAAAAATATGTTTATTTTCGATTTCCAGCCACCACCACACGATTTTTTTTTTTATGTATTTTCATTGCAGCTACCTGCTGTGTTGTTGTTGCTGCTTTCGTAATTTAGTGGAAAACAATTTTCCATTGAAATTGAAAATAAATCTGTTTTTCTGTTGGCAAAGTTTATTTTTTGCTTACCATCGAAACTTAAATGGGCAAATAAGGCCAACCAACCAACAAATTATGGTTGAGCCAAAACGAGAGTAATGATGCGGAAAGCCGAATGTTGCAAAATTTTTCGTTGGAAAATAAATCAAATTTATGTACCCCCACACATGACTTGAGAAAATTCTTCTTTTTAATAACAAAATAAGTGAACATGACAGGGTGAAATAAAATTAATCATTCTATGATCCAACTTGACCGCTTTAGACTTCTTTTCTGTAATTATTTTAAGTCTTTGGAAATTAAATCAAATGTGTGTACTCCACATAGGATATGCAAAAATTATTTTTTTAAGGCAAACAAGCAAGGAGCCGTAAAATGAATAGCCCTTTAACCCCACCCCATTTAACTGCTCCGACCTTTTTCTTTGGCATAATTTGGAATATCGCGAAAACAACTAAAATTTAAGGTTTTCCCAACATTTTTTCTTTTTAATGGAAATAAGTCGATATGCACAGGGTGCCACGTATCTGCAGAGTATCACCGAGTCGACCGACCTCACTGTTCAAAATTTCGTTCCTTAAGATCATTTCAATAGTCTCGAATTCAAATCAAACTTCTGTAGCCTACGCAGGGCTTTCCGAAAATTCTTCTTTTTATTAACAAAAACAAAACACGATTTGTGTGGGGTGAAGTAAATGGAAACACCCTATGAACCGACAGGCCTCTTCCTTGGAAGTTATTTGAAGTCTGGTAATTAGACATAGGTTTACGACATTCACCGGCAAACCAGTCAACAAGCGACGGAATGGCGCCTTGCAAATTTGCACAACGAATTTCTGGTCAAAAATTCAACAAATATCAACGAAAAAAAAACATTGTTTTCACCTGATGGGTATCTGAGAAAACAAATTCATCGGAAAAGGGCAGATGTGTGGAAAGGAAACTCAAGGATTCTGCACCGCGATAATGCAAAATTATCATTGTGCAAGAATTTCTGGCCAAAAACTTAACGGATACTATAGAAAGAACACTGTTTTTACCGGCTGATTAGTTCTCTTTCAAAAACTCATATTGAGACACCCGTTAATAGTCGATAGAAGGTTTAAAATGGAGAATTGAAGTCTTTTCCGGGAAATACGTATGAAATGATTTACATATATATATATATATTTTTTTTTTTTTTTTGATGATTGGATTATTCGCAGGCATAAGCATTTTATTTGAGGGCGATACAATAAATTTAAACGAATATCGCGTACCAAATTTTCCCAAAATCATTTTCACCGTTCCCCAAAATACAATCATGTAGACTTTTTCACAAAAGTGGCAACTTCGAAAAAATATTCCGCTATCGCGTACACATGTTTTGTGCATTTGCATTCACAAAATTCTTTAAAATTTTTCCCTGAATTGTGGACGGCGAAAATAAAAAAAAGAACAATGTAAGTCTTGATATTGCCAATTTAAATTGAAAAATAGATTAATAATTGCTGTTTTTTTAGGACCGCGGTAAATAAAACTCAACTGTCCATATTAATAGAGAAGATGAGGGAAAACCCAAACATTGCTGGTGGATACATCAAGGACTCCAGAGAAGCTGTAGGTGTATTTTGGGCTGGAACCGTGAAGGAGTTAAATACTGCAGGACCACCAATAAAAGCGTTGGCAGAATGAAAAAAAGGAAAGTATAGATATTGAACTAAATGCTGAGAAAATCTGCAAGTGCATAAGGCTTTACAAAATTGGAATAGCTTTATTATACCTGTTACTTACTTAGTATTTGGCAGCTCCAATGGATTTGAAGTATCGCGTAGATTACGTCTCATCATGTTTTCACTTCTATGCTTTTTCATTTCTTCCTTATTAAGTAAATGAATTAGCGCTCCAATTCTAAACATTTTTTCAGAATTTATTTTCTTCCAATTTCCAACAGCTGTTATGTTCGAATGATAACAGCTGATTGCTCGAAACATGCGAGCTCACAAGAAATACGCGATTGCAAAATTTTGGGAATGGGTATTCACAATTCACTAGCGAAAAAATATTCACAATTTCTAAGCGATAAGCATGAATATAAACGCTGAAGTTGTGCCCGGATAAAAAGCTTTTAACATTTTTTTCCAGATAAATCGGAAAGTTAAATTTATTTAGCTTAAAGATGATGCCGCAGTAGAACCACTTCAGACTTTTTCGCTTTTTCTTGTTATCAGATATTATGTCAATATTATGATATTAGTTGGTGGACGGTAGAGTGGTCTTTCCTGAATCCAAATTGTTCTTTGATTAAAACATGGTTTTCCTCTGCAAATTCTGAAGTTTTTCGTAATATTATTTTTTCGAATATTTTGGCAATTATGCTCAACATATCAATTGGCCTGTAACTTGAAAGAAATTTGTTATTCTTTCCATGTCTTAAAGTCGGAATGACACTGGCATTTTTGACCGCCCTAATGACCGACTTGACTGTACTAGTCGTTTTTCTTACTGATCATCTCCCGCAAACAAATCGAATTTGTGCATCCCATCCAAAATTCTAAAATTTCAAACTTTTTTAAAAATTTTCCTTTTAAATGCCAAAAGTCGGTATGTGCTGGGTGCCGTAAAATTCACCGTTCTGACGCCCTGTTCGACCGCTTCATGCTTATTTCTTGGGGTAATTTGGGACTCACAATTCTTGCTTTCAATAAAAAAAAATCAATACATACGAGTAAAGAATGGCGGCAAATTAATCACTGTATCACTTTATTTGTCTGCTCCAGATTTCTTTGTTTGAAGTCTCTCGAAAACAAATCAAATTTGCGCAACCCACCAAACTTTCGAAAACTCTATTTGTCTGCTCCATATCTCTTCGTTTGAAGTCTCTTGAAAACAAATCAATTTTGTGTACCACGCAGAATTGTCGAAAATTCTGGTTTCTATAAAAAAAAATTCGATATATACACCCTCTCGATCCAAACTTCTTTCTCTGTGATTATTTAAAATTTCTCAAAAACAAATTAAATGTTTGTATTCCACGTAGGACTCTACAAAATGATTGCCTTTAATAAAAATACAAGTCCATATGTACAGGGTGGTACAAAAATAATGATGCTACAGCCCAACTTGACAGTTCTAGGCTAATTTATTGGGAGTAAATTGAAGACCAAATTACTCCCAAATAAATCAAAATTGCAAGCTTCATAAAGAGCTTATCCAAGTTTTTGCTTTTGGTAAAAAAAATTTAAATTTGAAAAATATTAAAAATTTTAAAAATTTTAAAAAATTTAAAATTTTAAAAATTTTAAAAAATTTAAAATTTTAAAAATTTGTAAAATTTTAAAAAATTTAAAATTTTAAAAATTTGTAAAATTTTTAAATTTTAAAATTTAAAAAATTTAATAAATTTAAGAAATTTTAAAAATGTTAAATCAGATCAATTTTCAAAATTTTTTAAATTTTTAAAATTAAAAAGTTGCTGAGGATGTCGGCATATCGGTTGGCTCATGACATGCTTTTTTTCTGAATTTTTGGCATGAAACGTGTGGCAGCGAAGTTCGTTCCAAAATTGCTGAATTTTGACCAAAAACAACGTCGCATGAGCATTGCTCAGAAATTGCTGAATGACGTCAACGATGATCCAGATTTCCTTAAATGGGTCATAACCGGTGACGAATTATGGGTGTATGGCTATGACATTGAAACCAAAGTCCAATCGTCCCAATGGAAGAGTTCAGGACAGTCAAGACCAAAAAAAAGCACGCCAAGTTCGATCAAATGTCAAGGTTTTGCTTACTGTTTTCTTCGATTACCATGGCGTAGTGCATCGGGAGTTCTTACCACAAGGTCGTACGGTAAAGAGTATTATATATAGTATAAGGAGTATTACCTTAAAATTAAGCGCTGTTTCAGGTACTTGCAACCGACTTGAATCAGAAACTGATGTGTCAGTCAATAGCTTTCAGATTGGAGATTGTACGATGCAATTTTCATAAAAATCTTTAATGCCGTTTTTGAGATTTTGGCCGTAGAAAAAAAGAATCAACTGATATGATTTAGCATCAATTTCCGGTTACCAATTTTAGCACTTCCGTTTAATGCAGGCAACCGTATTATACCACAATTAATTACACCAGAATTGTGTAAACATAGATTTTATGGAAAAAATGAGGTCCTTAAACGGCATCGTGTAGCAGGCACACTAGAACAATGTTCGGAAGAAATTCAACGAATTTTTGTATTTCAGCTTCGAAAAACTTAATATTGAATTTAGCTATATTCTTATACCATAAAATCGTTTTCAGCCATCCCTGAAAGACGTGAATAAGGCCATTGGTAGTAGAACACTAGGACTACACTAGGACGATTGTAATACAACACCAGGACTATACGAATTTCTGGCAGAATATAGTGCTATTCTTGTGCTACACGGTGATATGCAAGGACCTCATTCATGCTTTTCGGAGATGTTAAGGCATATACAGTGTCCCACATAAGTCCGATCACCATTTCTAGTACCCTGTGAGTTTGGAAAAGTCACGGAGAAAAGTAATGGTGCAGGTTTTTTTTTTAATGTAATTTTATTAATATAATACCAAAACCCCTAATTACTTTAATATAAACTTAGAGAATTACTTAAGAAAAACGAAGAAAAAAAAACCCTAACAAAAGTCAACGTACGGCCCACCTTATTTTCCTTTATGTTATTTTATGGTTCTAGAAAATAACGGAAATGTAACGTTTTTCGAATTTTACGTTTAGGCTCTCTTTCAGGCTTCGAACAAGTTGTGTTTAGGTTTATTTGTGATAGTTGCAAAAAATATTTCAGAGTAATCATGGCTCCTCGAAAATAAATTTCGAGTGAAATGAAAAAAATAGTATTAAAACATAGAAATGAAAAAAACTGTTTGATGAAATATCAAAATTGTTGAATTTAAAGCAAATCAACAGTTCAAGCAATACGAAAAAATCACATTTCACAACTTTAAAAATACCAGTACAATTGAAAATGAACCGGGTAGTGGCCGTGGTTAATCACAGAGACCTCCCAAAGTGTCAGCCACAAAATTGGCCAAAGCTCTAGAAACTAGATCAAATGTGATGGAAAAAGACATCTCTAACTGCCTAGACCTAACCCGCCTAGACATCTCTAACTGCTGAGAACGTCGCCTGGTTGAAGTTTCGCGGTTTTCCTCAATACTTGCTTGCACTCGAGCAATGGCCACTTCATTTCGAACTGCACGAGGTCTTCCAGCACGCGAACGCCACATCAATCGGTAAATTGTTGGAGCGCTAGGAGGATTTCGAACAAGAAAGAGATTTTGATATGATCTGAATAATCGAATGCTGACTTTCAAAGTAAAATTGAACAACTTTGGTTCTTTGTTCTGTGCTGAGCCTTTCCATCATAAATTTCGCAAGTATTATTTAGTTAATTCTGTAAAGAGACTAAAGAAAAAAACTTAAACAAAAAATGTATTCAATGATCAAATTTTAACGTTGCTTTTGAGCCACCCTATATATCTGAAAGTGATGGGAGAACCAAAGTTTGGAGAACTGCTAATACAGCAATGCATTCCAAACACTTAACTCCCACTGTTGAACATGGTGGTGGCAGCGTAATGGTTTAGGGTGCCATTGCTGCATCTGGAGTAGGAAATCTGGCGTTTATTAAGGGTAACAAAGATCGTCATAAATATACATCAATATTGGAACAACATTTGAAGCCATCGGTTGATATTTTGAATTTTGAGCCCAGTTGGATATTCCAACAAGGTAACGATCCAAAGCATAGCGCTCATGTTGTTAAAGATTGGCTGCGTTATTATGTCCCACGACAGTTGCCCGCATGTAATGACGTTTCAAATTAACTTATAAGTTTTGTTTTAAAAAATTTTCAACAATTTTCATTAGAAAGAAAAGAAAAAAAAATAAATAAATAAAATTTGATCTCACCCAGTCTCGAACTTCGAACCTCCAATTTGTGAGACCGAAGTTCAGTGCGATAAGCCACGATTTTAACATCATCACTGTATGAGTTAACAGTGTCTTAACAGTGACGGTTGATCTATGGGGGGATAATGTTAGCAATTAACAGAGTTTCCAAAACATATCCGGGACATAAACCTACAGGGATCAGTGCAAGAATGCTCTCAATTGATGATCGATAATCAATTCTTATTCATTGCCTTATTTGGCAATATTCCAAAACTCGTAATAGTTCTCTCTTTTCTATTCAGTTCTAAACGGTATCATATTTCATGTACGGGAATAGAAACCAGGGCCAAACCAGGAAACCAGAGTAAGACTTTAACAGCACCTTTGCATTCTTTTCTATTACATACGGGAGCAATAAGGAAATTTCAACATTTTACTTACCAAATTATTCAATATAAGTGCATACGAAGTAGCGTAATAATATTCAAACGCTGGTCGGGAATATACGGAAGAAATAATATTGCAGTCTTCATATAAGAGACCTACCTTAAGACAGAGATGTTACAATAACAAAAACGGGCATTAGAAGCAAAGTTAAGTGGAAAAGATACCCCTTCTCACCAAATCTTCAATGAAAAACATTAAAATTGATGAGAACGCTTTCGTTGCTTGGCAAATATATCGATTTTCTGGCAATATTGTTATTAAAATTCTTTGCAACGAACGGATAACAGAGGCCAAGGCCTAACCAGCCAGAAAAATTACGAAGAAATTCCGCATTGCCGCCCATAATCAACGAAAATCTGCACAATGATATCCTCCTAACCCAGTACAATGACATGAAATGGTTTATAACTGAAGAAAAAGAAAGTTGAAATGAAAAAAGGGGGGAAAAACTAAAAAATTAAACAACATCATCGAAAATATACGTATGAAATGGAATCGTAGAGGCATTTGGTATACTATAGACCACAATTAAAGAATTTGAATTTAGTAAAGTTACTGGTGGTCTTTATATAAAATAAATATATAAAATTTTTAAAAATAAACTATATTTTTTTTTCTCTTGACAAAATTTGCAAAATTAATTCAATATATTGTTACTCCTTTAAATCATCAAAAAGTTATATCATCATTATCTTGTACAGGGTGTCCGTCGGGAAGGCATACTACTTTGTTTTGCCGCTATTTTGGTAAACACTAGTCTTGACAGTGCAACCGCTAAAAAATAACAATCACTAAAGGACGGCAGCCTATCCCTTTGTTCTTTCACAATACCTGTATTTTACTCTACTGAGAACTGTAGTATGTGAGCGTAATTTCTCTAAGTGTATATTCTAGAAAGATCATCAAAATCGCTCCCAGAATATTCAAGTATGATATATGTAATCTCTTTCCCTCTTTTATCTGTAAATAGGACTTTTCTAGAATTTCGTTTACGACAATAAGTTATGTTTGTTCCTCTCACTCCCATTACATAGTCTATTGCTATCTCCTTTTCACTTGTTATGTAAATAAGAACATTGTAGAATTAAGTCTATAATAAACAACAATTTATTAATGTTGAATCCGACTGTTTTATTTGGGTGTCAGCTAAGTTCTGATTTATTGAATGTAAATTTGGTCTTAACAATACCTCGGTTTTCTTTGTTTTCCATCAGTGCAATATGATGCGCAGGCTTTTCATAGTTTACAAATTTATTAAAGGGTGTCCCAACAAGAATGCAAGATTTAAATTTGGCGCCATTCAAAGTGTCATTGTTTGACATTTGAACGATTGTTATTATATGCTAGTAGAAGGTACGAGGTTAGTAAAAATGGAGCGCTATGCGAATGAACAACGCATTCTCATTGTGAAATTGTTTTACCAAAATGTTGAAAATTTTGCGACTACAGTTCGCAAATTGCGATCAATTTAGGGTCACAATAATGCTCCAAAAGAGTCAACTGTAAAGAGATTAATGGATAAATTTGCCACAACTGGGTCTGTTAGCGATGTAAAGACAACAACGCGCCTTCGACCAAGTCGATCGACCGAAAATGTCGCAGCTGTACGTGATGATGTCGCTCAAACTCCATCCACCTCAATTCGACATCGAGCTCAGCAAATTGGTGTTCCCAAATGCACTTTGCAGCGAATTTGGACGAAAGATTTGCATCTTCATGCATACAAAGTTCAATTGACTCAGGAACTGAAGCCAGCCGACCGTGGACAGCGAAGGGAGTTCGTTAATTGGGTTTGAAGAGACAACATGAAAATGCTGATTTTGCCGATAAAATCATTTCCATCTTGATGGCTTCGTCAGTAGGCAGAATTGTCGCATTTGGGCTAAGGAAAATCCTTGAGTGATTCACGAAAAGCAAATGCATCCTCAACGTATCACTGTGTGGTGTGGATTTTGGGCTGGAGGAATCATTGGACCTTTTTTTTATGAAAATGAGGCATGTCAAGCGCAAACAGTCAATGGTGTTCGGTATCGTGAAATGATAACCAGTTTTTTGTCTAGAATTGAAGAAATGAATGTGGAGGGCATGTGGTTTCAACAAGACGGCGCCACATGTTATACAGCCAAAAAAAAAAAAAACAATTCAATTGCTGCATCAGTCATTTAAATCTTGCGTTCTTGTTGGGACACCTTTTATTTCGTTCTCATGGTCTCGAATTTCTTTTACTAAAGTTTGCAAATTATTACTTCACTCTCATGATCTCTAATTTCTGTTGACAAGTTTTACAAACTATTATTTCATCCATATGATCTCTAGTTTCCGTTATTATTGTTCTTCATCGAATGCAATTCGATGCGCTTTCCATCTACCAATTATATGACATATTCAAAAGGCATACCTGATATCTGGCGATCACCTGATTTACTTAGCTTTTGCTTGTCCGCCTTTGGCTTACATAGGGTACGTACTGTCTTAACACGTGAAGAAAAGACATGGCAAATTTATTATGGAGAAATATTCGATAAACCAAGATGTTTTAATCGTTAAAACATTTTATCAAAATCAATCATCGATTACTGTGACGATGAGAAAGTTACGTGAAATTTTTGGGGGAAACAACGCACTATTTATCGTGTAGTGAATGATTCCAAAGAAAGAGTGTCTGTAGCTGATAGGGCCAAGCATGGACCACAACGTGCTACAATATCGGCTGAAAACATTACTGCTGCTCAAGAAAGTGTTCAAAACAATCCATCAACCTCAATTCGACGCCGTACTCAGGAGCTTGGTATTCGAAGAATAATTTTGGCTACAATTTTGCACAAGGATTTTCATTTGTTTCCATTTAAGATTCAGTTGACAGAAGAACTTTTTCCACAAGACCATTTACGCCCCTTACATATGCTAATACGATGTTACAGCTGGTCCATGACAACCCCGATTTTCATGAAAAAATCATAATGAGTGACGAGGCACATTTTCATTTGAATGGATATGTGATTGAACAGAATAGTCAGTTCTGGGCAATGGAAAGCCCTCAAAGTATGCATCAGTCACCTTAGCATCCGTACAATTTGGTCAGGGAGAATCATTGGACTTTACTTCTTTGAAACTGAAAACGGCGTAGTGATAACTGTCAATGGGGAGCGATATCGTGATACAACTGCATGTTTTGGGCTTGATTAACATGTGGCATCAACAATACGGTCTCACGTCGCATACAGCCAGGATTGTAATGGAATTACTGCGAGATCTCTTTCCACAACAAGTTATTTCAAGAAATGGTGATGTTGCTTGGCCTCCACGGTCGTCTGATTTGACTGCTCCGGACTTCCTTTTGTGGGGACATCAGAAAAGCAAGTATTATGCAAACAAACCAGAAATGCCGGAGCAACTCAAACAAAATATTCGTGATGAAATCAGTGAAATACCGCGTGAAACGTGTAAGAATGTAATGAAAAATGTGTTCAAAACAGATCGTCTTTTGTGAGGCTAACAGAGGCGGACATTTGTCTGATATTGTATTCCATACATAATTGCCGACATTATATAAAACATTTATCAATATAAGATGGATTCTCACAAAGTAGAATATCTTCCCAACGGACACCCTGTAATTCATCAACGTCATCATTTTAGATATTTCTACTGATTGTCTGACATAATTTCAGAGAATTTGCAGACGTCCGACACGTTGGAAATAAATGTTTACTGGGGAGGGACATTGGTACGGGAGGGTTTTAAGACTTGGATTGTCGTCAAATACCTGGAGAATCCTTAGAAATATTGATTAATAAGTCTGACTACAATGGGGTTAAACGTTTCCTTTTCATTACTTAGTTTTTGTTTTCATTTTTTTGGGAGTCTTTAATTTGTTCATGTAATGGGAATTAGTGATTTGGATAAGACACGAACCCCGCACCCGACTGTAGTTTGCATTTATAAGGCTCCGTCAGTCTTATCGCAAATTGCAAAGAATTATCAGATTTTCGTTCCGCCATCCAATTGTGAGTGGACCATTTCAGAATGCAAAATCAGAAAACACTATATTACTAGTGCTCCAATGCTGAAAGATAAGCTTCAAGAAGAGTGGAATAATATAACGCCTACTAAATTGGAAGTCTTAGTTGACTCTATGCCCAGACGATTGCAGGCAGTTATAAATGCGCTTGGTGGGCCAACATAATACTGCATTTAAATTTCATAAGCATTTTAAAGGCTTAAATGAAGTTATCTATGCTTACCAGTCGTACGTAGACTTTTGTCAGTGCTTAGTTTTTTTTTTAATAATTTTCTAAGTTTTTATGGGAATAAGTCGTTTTTTTTCTTTATTTTATATTTGATCGTGTCGATTATGGTGTCTTGTTGAATAAGTTGTACACCAATTATAATTTCGACGTTAATACCTGTCAATTGATTTCATCATACCTATATGGTAGGAGTCAATATGTTGTTGTCAATGATTCGTTGTCTTCTGTTTTACCTGTCCAAAGCGGTGTTCCTCAAGGCTCGGTACTTGGCCCAATACTTTTTATTTTGTACTTGCATGACCTGTTTGGTATCCTCGATGATACCTGTATTCCCTATTCATTTGCAGATGATGTACAATTGCTCTTTAAGGGAGAATATCAGTTTGATGATGTCTTGCAAAGTAATATTAATTATGCGTTAAATTTGATCTGCTCATGGATGACGGAAAATAAACTCTCAATTAACATTCCAAAAACAAAAGCTATGCTTTTTTCTAATCGTGATTTAAACCTGAATTTATGTTATCGTGGCACACGTATTGAAGTGGTCCACAGTGTACATTGTTTGGGAGTAGTTTTAGACAAACAAACTAAGTTTTAACTATCATGTGGATAATGTAGTCCGACGTTTAAATTATTCACTGCGAAGTTTTTGTAATACCGACTTAGTGTTGCCCAAATCGATTAAGGAGAAATTGGTTCATGATTATATCTTGCCTAGTATTCTATATTGTTTAGAGTTATATAGTGGCACTAATAAACAAAATATGAGGAAAGTTCAGATGGCATTTAATAGAGTTATGAGATATTTACATTCACTGAGGCGTCGTGTTCATATAACACCGTATGTTAAGCGTTTCTTGGGTTGTAGTTTTAAAAATTATGTAGATTTTAGGTCTTTGCTGTTGTTTTATAATTTCTTTTTAATTCATTTAATTGTTCACATTCCATTCGCAATAAGCAGCTTCTTATTCCTAAAATAACCACACTCATGGGTTGTGCTTTTGTAGTAAAAGTAGCTCGAATTTACAATTTACTACCAAGCCATTTAAAAAGTTTTAAATTATGTCCTGATTCTTACAAAATGCACATTCTACTTTACTGTAAAATGTTGTTTTCAATTAAACTGTGAGCAGCCTTTATTACATACCGATTATCTTATATTGCAAGATTATATTCCGATTAACTTCTAACTTTTGAATTAGTCTTTTTTTCCATACTTTTTTTTTTTTTTGTTTTCAATGGTCATAATTTCATATATTTTTATAAACTTTACTATATTTAATTTTTATTACATGTTTTTTAAACTTATTATATTGAGCAGATTCAATCTAATAGATGAATTGCTGCATATTGTAATTTACTTATATGTATAATTGGCCGGCAGGCTTTAAATTACAAGCCAGAAATAAATAAATAAAATATTAATAAAATAATTTTTCAAACAAAACTACATCATTACTTTTCTCCATAAAGTTTTCGGACTCTTAAGGTAGCAGAAATGGGGATCATGCGTACTCTTATGTCGGGCACTGTATTCTGAGCAGCCCCATTTACTCCCTTAATTCAATGTTTTGATTTAGTTTTTCATATGCGCTCGCGACAAGGATTTCTTAATCACGTTTTTCGGTTCAACGATTCGCGAAAAATTCTCGTTTTCTGCTCTTTTTTTTTGCCACCTACGAGTGGATAAGCTACAGGGTGGGCCATATGAGTGTTGGCGATTTAATTCTTCAATTTCTCGGTAACGCGCGGCGCGGCGTGGCGGGGGGATATGTTGTTCACTGCGCCGCTTCCTGGAAATTTAGTCGCCATGGAGCCGTACACGGGAGTGCAGCGTGCATTTTGTGTCCGAGCGTATTACGAAAACAATAAATCAGTGATTACTGCACGTCGTTTGTATCGGCATGAACACGGTTTACACGATTTAAGTGAAGTTCCAAGCGCCAATGTGATACGAAAATGGATCAGAATGTTCGAAACCACCGGCTCAACAGTACCAATTACGGTTCGTGGTCGCCCAGTTTCTACAAGATCAGCCGACATTGTGGAGTGTGTTCGTATTTCAGTTCAGCGAAATCCGCAACAGTCAACACGTAAGAGAAGTCAGTTTTTGGATGTCAAAAGAACAACTTTACAACGAATTTTGAAACGTCATTTGCATTTGAAGGCTTATAAGATTCAGATAGTCCAAGAATTAAAACTCGATGATGCCAATAACCGACTTAACTTTGTCAATTTGATGCTAGAGCGGTTCAACAACTTCAACAAAGTGATTTTTAGTGATGAGGCCAATTTTCACCTTAATGGCCATGTGAACAAGCAAAATTGTCGGTTCTGGTCCGAGACTAATCCCCGACGCTTGCATGAACGTCCACTTCACAGCCCTAAGCTTGTCGTGTGGGCTGGGATAACGTCAACCGGTATTATTGGACCATACTTTTTTGAGGACGAAAGAGGGCATGCGATGACGGTTAGAGCGAACAA
>JAHXMU010000092.1:2881109-2900632 GCA_019455685.1 Philornis downsi | reverse complement strand
AATTAGTTTATTTTTCGTCGAAAATATCATCAATGGATACATTTTTTATAGAAATTTTCATCAAGAAACAATTTTTTTTTTTTCATAAAAATATTCACTGGTGCAAATTATAACATTTATAGAAAATTGCAACGACGGCAAAGTTTTCATAAAACATTTTATCGATGGACAAATTTTTCATAGAAAATTTCAAAGATCAGCAAATTTTTCGTACGAAATTTCATTGATAGACACATTTTTCATAGAAAATTTTCCTTTATAAAAAATTTCAACGACCGTCATACTTTTCATAGAAACATTTCGTAGATTGCAAATCTTTCACAGGAAATTTCAAACAAAAATTGACAAATTTTTCATAGGAAATGTCATCTGTTGGCAAATTTTTCATAGAAAATTTCATCAATGTGCAATTTTTAATAGAAATTTTCACTGAAACGCAAGTTTTCCGAAAAAAATTCCATAGAAAATTTCGTCGATTTGCAAATTTTCCATACAAAATTTCGTCGATGTGGAAATTTTCCATACAAAATTTCGTCGATGTGGAAATTTTCCATAGAAAATTTCATAGATCGGCAAATTTTTCGTAGCAGATTTCTTCGATAGATTTCATAGAAAATTTCATCGATGTACAAATCTTTCATAGAAAATTTTCCTTCATTTCATGCAAAAATTGACAAATTTTTCATAGAAAATGTCATCGATTGGCAAATTTTCCATAGAAAATTTCATCAATGTGCAATTTTTAATAGAAAATTTCACTGAAACGCAATTTTTCCAAAAAAAATTCCATAGAAAATTTCGTCGATGTGCAAATTTTCCATACAAAATTTCGTCGATGTGGAAATTTTCCATAGAAAATTTCATAGATCGGCAAATTTTTCGTAGCAGATTTCTTCGACAGATTTCATAGAAAATCTTTCATAGGAAACTTTCCTTCATAGAAAATCTCATCGACAGCCATATTTTTCATAGTAAAATTTCGTCGACTGCATATCTTTTACAGGAAATTTCATGCAAAAATTGACAAATTTTTCATAGAAAATTTCATCGATGGGAAATTTGTTTAAAAGAAACTTTCACTGACGGGTAAGTTTTTCGAAGAAAATTTCATAGAAAATTTCTTCGATGTGCAAATTTTCCACAGAAAATTTCATAGATCGGCAAATTTTTCATAATAAAATTTTGTCGATTGCAAATCTTTCATAGGAAATTTCAACCAAAAATTGACAAATTTTCATAGAAAATGTCATCTATTGGCAAATTTTTCATAGAAAATTTCATCAATGTGCAATTTTTAATACAAATTTTCACTGAAACGCAAGTTTTCCGAAGAAAAATTTCATAGAAAATTTCGTCGATGTGCAAATTTTTCGTAGAAAGTTTTTTTGATGGGCAAACTTTTACAAAATTTCAGATGTTTAAAAATTTCTTATAAAAAAAAAAACGTTACAGCAATTTTAATAGAAATTTTTGCTGATAGATAAATTTTTCATAGAAAATTTTATCGATGTGCAAATTTTTCATAGAACATTTTTCTTATGGGCAAATTTTTCACACAACTTTTCAGAAGTGGGCAAAGATTTCTCATCGAAAATGTTGACAGTATACAGAAATTCTAAAAGAAATTTTTGCTGATAGATAAAATGTTAATAGAAAATCATAACATTATTCACGAATTTTCAAAATGGGTGGGCCAAATGCTGTCGATAGATACAAATTGTCATGGATTATTTGCCGGGAAAATAAATTTTTATAGAATGGTCAAATTTTTGTTGCTTACTAAAGTCATTTCACAGTAACCCTTCAGTAATATTTTCAGCCAAGACTCGAAATTCCATTTGCAATTACAAATTTGAGACAAATCCTTTGTTCGATACGTCTATTCATTGTAAAATTCGAAAACATATTATACTAGAAATGAACTGGCTCGATTTTGTCAGTATACTAAACATACTGTCGACAAACACACTAAATGACAGATCGTGGTCAGTACAAAGGACAGATGTGTCAATGTGGCGACAAAAAGGATTATAAGAATCGCTGTAAGCGAGCCTCTTGAATAATTAATTTCTGGTACTTTTTTTTATAGAATGAAAAAGGAAACCGAATCCTTTGAAACGAAGATAAGCCCAGTGAAACTCAATTGATTAAAAGTTACGCCTTACTAAACCCATCATTACCAACAAGAAATTGTGATGGGAATAAAAGCGGAGAGCAATTTTACCGCTTACAGATGTGTATTTAATAATATTTTTATATCTCCTTATATTCTTGCCAAGAGGCACATAGGTAGGATGGAATTGTTTATACGACGAACACATTTTCAAGAATTTACATAGCCAATGCGTTACTCTCTCGCTTACCTCGAAGTTGTAAAGTAAGGCTGATTCTCATGTCCTGAAAAATTGATCACTAAAGACAGCTCAGAGGTAGAACATTTCAAATAAAAATCATGCCTTACAAACGTAGTCAGTTAAATAAGCAGACACCGCCGAAATCGTATCGATTCTTTTATGGCAAGCACTTTCTGACCTGCTTACAAGGTACATCGTTTTGGCTCAAAATGTCTCACTTAAATGCACACTTTTAGCATAATTTCACTGTCATTGCATTCCATTACTTAAGTTTTTCTTTGGTCAGCGAGAGGGCAAACTGTATCAGTTTTCATTCATTCGGTAAGCAGGAAAATGTGTGAATGTTTCCAAGTTGATAATAATTTTTGCTAGGATTCATTCTAAAGCAAAAACATGTCACAGCTTAAAAAATTGAGAAGGCAGTACGTTACTAACCATAGAGTCTAATAACACTGGTCTACAAATTTTAGGAAAATAAAATTGATAAAAAATAAAATAAATAAAAATTGGTGTCTGGTTCGGCAGGAACGGGTTCACTTCTGACATATATTTACCTAGCTTTCGTTTCCAAAGTTTATTGTAGATTGTACCTTGACTCAAATACAGGATTATATGTGCAGCCAAACTTGCCTTACACGTATGGGGGGAGTATCAGAACTGACTTGAACAAATCAAATAAATTCTCTCATGGATCAGTCGACTTTAAGTTTACTATAAAGCACTCAATCTCATTACAATTGAGAACTTTACATGTAAAAGTCTCAATTGCAGTGAAGATGATAAATTTAGGATTTATATCTTAGAATTTGCAAACATGGGTTCTGGGCATAAGCATTTGGGTTATCACGTCTTGTTCATTTTTTTATCGCATGCTGGCAATACTGTAAAACAGTCCAATACTGACACTACAATTTCACAATTATTAATTTGTTTTAATCAAATTCATTCCACATTCATTCTAAATCTTCATAATAGCAGCGTTTAAGCTTGTCAGGGAGATCGTGCGTTGCTGATTCAAGCTTTTTTTCCTTTGTGTGTGGTGAATATTTGATTGGAAAAAAAGGATATGCAATATCAGAATCATTAAAATATGCATACGAGTATTTACATTATTTTGGTTTCGCAAACCGTGGACAACGACAATGTTTTGCAATAGTTGCAGAACTGTTTTATTTATGACAAGAAGATCTATTTCGATTTCTAAGTAACCACCAAACCGATTGTTATTTCTGTTTAACAAAAATTGCTGGATTCAATACGAAAAATCGAAAAAATATTACTTAAGCGAATGTCCCATCGGTTTCCAAACCAACGTCTACCAAATAATCCATTACCAGTTGTACAGAGACGGTGATAGACTGATAGAGACGATTGATATGATGGCAGGGGGAGTAACGGTGAATCTTCTAGTCAATTTGATACCTCTCTCGCTGTTATTGTGGACTGACATGATATGATGTTGGACTGTATTGTGAATTATCCAATAGCGATGATCTTTAGGAGCACCAATTCACAGTTGATTTCTACCAGAGAACTGAAAATTGGAGCTTGTAATTTGGATCATATAATTTCACAGTAATGTGAAATTATGTGTAATCAAATTGATTGTGCAGAAATTACAAGTGACGATAATTAAAAAATGAGAATTAGAATTAGTGCCAATTCAAAGGAGTGCCAATTCGTTTATTTAGCTAACGAGTTGTGCTTACCGGTTGAGATCTGATTTGTAAGTGAATTTTTCTTATTGCAGAACTTCTGACAACAGCTAATTTCTTATGTTTCAATTCAGAATTCAGTTACATTCAGTACACATATTCTCACTCAATGGAGTTATGTAACCACTTCAGGGTCAAAAATTTAAGTTCATTCACAATAATATTCTTACAAAAGTACATTTTAATGTACAAAAAAGGATAATTTCAATATAAATATAAATTCAATGGTAAATTCAAACATGTATACATAGTCCTGCCATATGTTCTGTTACACAATTTCCAGCGCTTATCGTTCAAAACTTCTTGCGGGAATAGAACCATTAACTTTTTTTTCAGAACATATGCACTGGTTAGTGAAGAATACTAGTCAGTTTGGTTTCAGTTTGCAATCTATTAACATGAAGTGGGGCGTTAAAGAGAATCGAGTCGGCGTAATAGCGTTGCATAAGTGCGGAAAGAATGCTGGCCAAATTTTCGAATTGCTAAAACCACTCGGAATATCAAGAATGTTCGTTTATCGTGCTATTGCTCGCTTTGGCGAACTGTCTGGAGTAGAAGACAGGCAAAAAAGTGGTCGCCCGCGCGTTATCCGTACGAGTGCGGTAGTAAAGGCAGTGCGTGAAAGAATTCGGAGAAACCCCTTAGAAAGCAGAAAATCATGTCCAAGGAATTGGATATATCAACCAGATCCATGCCTAGGCTGGTTCGGGATGATCTGCATATGAAAGCCTATCGTCAGTCCACGGGGCATCTTCTAACTCCTCAGCTAAAAAAAATGAGGCTGGAAAGATGCAAGCTACTTTTGCAGTGGCACGCGGACAATGGCTATGAAAACATTCTGTTTACGGATGAGAAAATTTTTACCGTGGAAGAAATTTTCAACAAACAAAATGACAAGATTTATTCCACTTCATCCAAGGAAGCGAAAAATGTTGTTCCAAGGGTTCAACGTGGCCACCATTCCTCTTCCGTAATGGTTTGGTGGGGGGTCTCCCACCATGGTGTCACATCACTCCATTTCTGTGAAAAGGGCGTAAAAACTGGTGCAAAGGTTTACCAAAAAGATGTGTTAGAGGGTGTTGTGAAGGGTTTGACCAATACTCTTTTCAATGGACGTAGATGGATCTTCCAACAGGACTCTGCCCCTGCGCACAAAGCTAAAACCACGCAGGAGTGGCTCAGAGTCAATATTCCTGGCTTTATAGCAGCAGAAGATTGGCCATCAGGGAGTCCAGATCTCAATCCACTGGATTATGCTTTGTGGTCAGAATTGGAGAATATGGCTTACAAGAATCCCCACAGAATTTGGGAAGCCTTAAAACAGCATTAACCAGAGCAGCGTCCTCGATCTCCATGGAAATCGTACGTGCGGCTATAGCCCATTGCCCACACCGTTTGAAAGCTTGTGTTAAAGCAAAAGGCGGCCATTTCGAGTGAATACAATTTTTTTTAATAACCAATATTGTCTTCTAATAAATGAAATAATTTTGAATACAATATGAATATTAGTTTTTTTTATCGCCTTTCATATTTGTGACAGAACATATGGCAGGCCTATGTATAATCTTAAAATTATGGCTAAAATATTGAAGTTTAGACATCAATCATTCCCGGTGCTACGAGCAGTGAGTTCGAAACATCTTTCACCAGCAGTGGTAGTTTGTATCAGGCTGATGATGAACGCCATTTAGTGACTCTAGGTAAGCTGAATGATCTAATTCGGGATTTACATTTAACGAAGCTTGACCCAAAATTACTAGCTTCACGCATGCAGGAGTGAAAATAGCTTGCAGTTGGGACAAACAATCTATAGAGATAGAAGCCTGGAATTGGCTGCATATTTTGAAAAGGAACTCTCTATTCTATACTGTATTGATGTTGATGGTTTATTTAAAAAAAAAAATTAATCAACCATATGATAAAACTGAAAGAGGAATGGATTTGTCGATGGCTTTAAGTACAGTTCAAAGTTTTGCATAATGGGAATGAAAAACCATCCATCCACAGTCGTTAATACAAAGGAAAATTACGAATCAATTACTGAAATTTTGACTTTATTCAAATACAAAAATAATAAATAGAAGATCTGTGGTGATCTTAAGATGTGTGATTTAAATTTCTTCATATTGGGTGGCGCATAAGTAACGTTTAGATTTGATCAGTGAATACATTTTTTGTTTAGGCCTTTTTTTTTGTCTCTTTACCGAATTAACTAAATAATACTTGGGAAATTATGATGGAAAGGCTCAGCACAGAACAAAGAATCAAAGTTATTCAATTTTGCTTTGAAAGTCAGCATTCGATTATTCAGATCAGACCATTCGATATATCAGATAAAATCAGATTTCAGATCATATCGAAATTTCTTTCATGTTCAAAATTCTCCTAGAGCTCCAACAATTTACCGATTGGTGCAGCGTTTTGGGCAACAAGTCTGTGATCTGTGATCTTCCGCGTGCTGGAAGGCCTCGTGCAGTTCGAAATGAAGTGACCATTATTCGAGTGCAAGCAAGTATTGAGGAAAACCTCCCGAAACTTCCACCAGGCGGCGTTCTCAGCAGTTAGAGATGTCTAGGCGGTCTTTGCTAAGAATTCTACATGTGTTACATCTTTTCCCATATAAGATGCAATTGGTTGACGAGTTAAAACTAAATGAAGCACAAGAATGCATTCAATATAGTCACCGTTAATGTATAGACTATCGTAAGTAACTGCACATTAATCTGTTTCAGGTCATTGGCTTGTTGACTGGTATCCAAGGAGGTTTGTGGTCCTTTGTTTATGGGATAGTCGCGCTACATGTCATCATTACGTCAGATCAGAATGGCTAAAAAGAACTGAGTATTCACCAGGAAAATAAAACATTTCAAATAAATCATTAATTGATCCAAATGGCGTTCTTCTTCCGCCGTTGCACATAAAATTGGGCCTTTTTCGGAACTTTGTGTCTGTCTCTCTGGACAGAGATGATGCAGCATTTAAATATTTGTTAGCGGGTTTTCCTAAAATTTCATGTGCTAAAATCAAAGAAGGCATATTTGCTAGCACTCAGATCAAGAAGCTATTGAATGATGAAAATTTTTCACAATGTTTATTGGAGAAAGAATATGCAATCTGGAAATCTTTCAGCAGCATCGTGAACAGTTTTCTTGAAAACAATAAGAGTGAAAACTACAGACAATTATTGAATTGTTGCTGAATTGATGAAAAATTCTTATGAATTAGGTGCACGAATGTCACCCAAAATGCATTTTCTTCATTCGCATTTAGATTATTTTCCCCCCCAAAATCTAGGTGCGGTGAGCGACGAACAAGGGGAGTGTGCTCACCAAAGATTTAATGAAAATTGAGAGAAATTATCAAGGATTTTGGGACAAAAGCATGCTGGGAGACTATTGCTGGACTCTAATACGTGAAACCGAACCAACAAAATACAAACGACGTTCAAATAACGCCATTCGCTATTGAAAATTTATTGATTTTTAAATAAACTAACGATTTTTTTATGTAAAAAAAAACGAATAAAAACAATTTTTTTTTTTTTTTTGTATTTCGAAAACCTGACGTGATAGAGAAAAACCAATTACAGATTCGAAATTAGCCTAGGAAAGATATTTCGTTGCTCCAGTCCAAAACCTTGTTGGCTAGTGGAGTGTTTAATTTTTCTTTTCTTTTTTTTTTTTTTTGTTGCATTTTTCTTAAAATGTTGTAAGCACTTAATAGGGAAAACATTTCTAATTCTCTTCTTCGAATTGATAAGTTTACAGTTATTTCACATTTTTTGAGGATCACTTCTATTTTTGCAATTTTACTACTCGACATGCTTTTATTTACCTCTTAATTTATTTCATTCAACCGATTACAGCATTAGTTAGAATTTGTACGCTGCTGCAACTTTGATTAGGTCACAATAAGTGATTTACAGTTAAATACATTTCTAGCATATTTAAATTCATTACACGTAATCTGTCATATGAATACAACAATGTGGGTGCTGCTGCTCCTCGCAATCGTAATCTACATTGCGGTTGTCGTCGTTGTCGTCATCGTAATTCTTCTCTACTTCTGCGACATCATCAGAAAATTCCATCAAAATACTCAAACTCAATAGTACAACAAGTGCTGTGGCGGTGGTATCGTATTCGTCGTATTCGGTTTTATCTACAAACGGTTTCCGTTGAAACCGCTGCTGGGTGTTACATTCAAAGAAGTACGGGGGGCGACGGCGGAGACAGTCGCGTCTAAATCTATGTGTGAATAACCTACAAAACTGTATTATTGAATGGAAGTGTCGTCGTGTGTGCGTACTGGCTGTGTACTCACGTACTACTTATACTTTCATTCAGCTGCTACTTAAGTATTTGATATCACATCATTTCTATGATTTATGAAGAATTAAACAGCTCTTAAGAAATGAGATTATGAAGTGGCGACGAAATGCGTTTCGGAAAGGGATTTTTTTTTGTTTTTGTTTTGTTTTTTTTTTTTTTGCATAGGTAAATAAATATAGTGAAAGTGTAATGAAACGATTCTTAAACCACTACAGCAGTTTCAGTTAGGTGATTCAACTTATATATAGGTATGTCTGCACCCAAGGTCTTTTCATAATGCTGCAAAAAATGGACCGAATTAAAATTAGATAAAGGGAGTAAAATTATAACTTTCTGAAGTCTTCTGTTCAGGAAATGTGTAAGGACCGATTTTTGGGCAATTATATTGACCAATTTGTATGGTGGAGCCTGCCAGTACAATCTATTTTCATTCGCAATACTGAATGTGCAATAATGAACGCAATACTATACAGAATAATTGTAATTGAATCAAAGATGCGAATCTAAAAATACCGGGTTATCAATTTTTCGGTTTCAAAAGTAAAGTTAAATAAAACACACTATGAAAAGCTATGATTATCATCATTACATGTTTATTACATTATTGATTACGTTAGTATTAATTGAGAATTACAATTACAAAATCAAATAAATCGATAAATCGAATATTTTGTATGGGAAGTTCTAGAATGGGCATAGCAATGTCGCTCATTTCCCCAATTTCAGAACGTAGAATACTAACCATTTAAAAAAAAAAGTTTGGTCGAATTCGTTATGAGTTAATTGGTCGATTCTTCTCCTATATTATAGAGAATTGTAAAACAATGTTTTGTCCATTATAATGTTTACAATTCTAAACTACAACAGCTGACTAATTAGACATTATGGAGCATTGACTGAATTTAAAAAAATTGACCCAAATTTGTATGGGATATGCCAAAATAGGTGGGGAAATGCGCTCCATTTTCATTCTCAGAACATAGGATACTAATCATATAATATATACTATGTACATTGCATGTATATACGGATATATATATGTAGGGAATTAAAGACTTTTATTTTATTCACTGTTTTATTTTATTTTGTTAAGAAGTTGAACCTTTTTGTTCCAGCGTCGATCAGCAAGAGAAAGACTTTTTTTGCTTCTCTTTTTCAGAACGACTCTAGTCATCTCCTGTCATCAGCTGTAACAGCTTTGATGTTTTTGGTATTAATCAAAATCTGTTACAGAGATTTAATTTAAAGTATAAACTACAAACTAAGATGTTGCGTTCCCATGAGAGGTTTTGTGGGTACACCACATATATTTATATAATCACATATATTATCTCGTACATGATATGTGGAAAATTAGGTCGAATACGCTACCGCCGATAGCAAAATATACAGATAAAAATATATGGGTTAATTGTTCGACTTTTCTTCTGTATTATAGAGAATTGTAAAACAATGTTTTATCTATTATACTTTTTTACAATTCTAAACTCTTACAGATGACTAATTAGATATTAAAGGAATTTCAAAAAATCGAACAAAATTTGTATGGGAGATACCAAAATCGGTGCGGCAATGCGCTCCATTTTCATTCTTAAAACGTAGGATACTAATCATATAATATGTGACAAATTTAATCGAATTTGCCATCACCGATTAAAAGAATATATAGGTTAGGGCGGTCATTTGTATCCAAGAACGAGCAAATTTTTACAAACTTCCACCGACGGACCAAATTTTCATAATAACTTTTGTCAACATTTTTTTTTTTTTTTTTTGACAGAAAATTTTGTCGATAGATTTATTTCATGAAAAACATTTGTACTGTATTTTTTATACAATAATTTTTCCACAATATGTGTACTAAATTGTTGTCGACAGATCCAATTTTTACAGAAAATGTTGCCGATTGAACAAATTTAAGTAGAACATTTTGTAAATAGAAAATTTATATAGAAAAATGTATCGATAGATCACATTTGAACAAAAAATTTTATCAATAGTCCAAATTTATACAAAAAATTTTGTCGATAGATTTATTTCACGAAAAAGCATTGTACTGTATTTTACATACAATAATTTTTCGATTAACAGAATATTTTTACTAAATTGTTGTCGTCAGATTAATTTTTTATAGAAAATGTTACCGAATGAACAAATTTAAGTAGAACATTTTGTAAATAGAAAATTTATATAGAAAAATGTATCGATGATCACATTTTAACAGAAAATTTTATCAATAGTCCAAATTTATACAAAAAATTTTGTCGATAGATTTATTTCATGAAAAAGAGTTGTCATGTACTTTTTAACAATAACTTGTTCATATACAGAATATTTTTTGTTGTCGGCAGATTAATTTTTTTATGGAAATTGTTGCCGATTGAACGAATTTAAGTAGGACATTTTGTAAATAGACAAAATCTAATTTCTTTTAGTAGCCCAAATTCCCATAGAAAATGTTGTCAATTGTCTAAATTTATATAGAAAAAAGCGTCGATAGATCAAATTTATACAGTAAATGTTATAGTAGTCCAAATTTATATAGAAAGTTTTGTCGATAGACAAAAATTATATTTCGTAAGTCCAAATTTATATAGGAAATTTTGCCGTACTATTGGTAAATTAATATAGAAATTTTTGCTAGTAGTACGAATTTATGTAGCAAATTTTGTCGATAGTCCAAATTTATATAGAAAAATGCAACGATAGACAAAAAAATATTGCATTTTTTTTTTTTTTTTTTTTTTTTTGTTTTGTTTGTTTCTTTTTATATAATAATTTTAATAATTTATATAATTTAATTAAACTTATCAATACATTAAACTTATATAGAAAATTTTGTCAATAGGCCATATTTGTATAGGAAGTTTTGTCGATACATCAAATTTCTATACGTCATTTGTTTGATAGACCAAATTTTTTATAGATAGGTCAAATTTATGTAGAAAAACGAGTATACAGAAGAACTTGTCAATACATGAAATTGATATAGAAAGTTTTGCCGACAGCCCAAATTTATATAGACAATTTTGCCGTTTAATATATATATATATAAAATTGTCAATAGTCCAAATACACCTATATATATATAGGTAGTACAATTTGAAGAAATACAACGTTTTTCTAGAAATTTTTGTCGACGCCCCAAATTTCTTTATAAAAATTTTGTCGACAGTCAAATTTGTATAGAAAAATTTGGCAATAATCCAAATTTATGTAGAAAACTTTGTCGATAGACTATATTTTTGTGGAAAATTTTATCGTTAACCTAAATGTATATAAAGGAGTTTGTAGATAGATCAAAACTTTATACAGAATTTTGTCGATAGTTCGGATTCATATAGAAAATTTTGTTGATAAGCTTTATTTTCAGACACAACAATATTTTTTAGGAAAAATTGTTTCCTTTTTATAGTTTCTTCTTTAAACCTTATTGAAATAAGTTGTGCATATTCTCAAATCATAGCCCTACTTAAAAGAAATTAAACAGGACAGTCTTCCTTAAGGGGCTTTCGTACAAAATTTTTATATTTTTTCAAACCCTGGTAGGTTTATTGAGCTGCAAAGGCTCTCAAAATACAGTTTTTTAGTTTATCATCTGACTTAAGTTTTATATCACGTAAAAGCTCATGGCGTCTACAGTGTTTTGACACTTCCCTATGCGTCTACCCTCTCGATTCCCGGTATTCCAGTTCACTCTCCCTTTCATATCGCATTCAACAGAACAGTGTGAGTAAACTGTGTCATGACGAAGAACTCGATGGATGTGGATGTGGATGAGGATGTGGATGTGGAATATTTGCCAGACCACATGACAATACGAGTGTGAGTGGCTACGGAAACATATGGTTCTTCTTTAGGAAATGGCATAAAGGAAAAAAATGGTTTTTGATAAAGTTTTATTTTTTCGTGTGTGGTTCGTTCTTTTTAGAGTGTTTTTTTTTTTTCTTTCTGTTTTGTTTTTCTATTGTATTATGTTCGTCAGTCGTAATGGTTTATGTTCTCGAATTATTGTTGTCACTGCTGTTTTGTTTGGAACGTTTTTTTTTACAAAAGGGGTTTATTAAGGGAGGCGGTTTCTTTCCAATGCAATATCATAAAAAACCAACTGTTCAAAAACGCACAATTCATGGTCCAATGGATAAACTATAGCACACACAGAAATAACAAAGAGAGAGAGGGAAAAAAGCGTCTCATACTCGTATGTCTGGTCTGTGAGTTCGTCCATTCTTTTGTCCGCCCTGGTATGGCCATGAAGGGCATTTGCATCTGTGAGTCATTTGCAAGATAAACCAAGCGACACGATTTTGAATGACTTGGAATGGTTGATGGTGATGTGAGTAATATTTGGCGATAAGATTTTAAGAAAACACATCTTTCGCTTCAGACCTGACTTGTAAGGACAGAAGAACAAATTTTAAGGGTCACTTCAAGAGATTGAAGTGGAAAAGGTTAATGAAGATAAAGAACACAACTTTTTCAGTGGAGTGACCGAAGTGGGTTGCACAAGCTAATATAACCTTCGGGATTCAGCGTCTTTTTTTAATAAATTTTCCTGCAACAAAGCAGTGCTTACCACATCAGTTCGGAAAACTTCTACAACAACGTCATTAAAATTTAGCATATATAACATTTTAACACCAAAATCGTATACTGAAAACAATTTTTGCGAATTTAGTCTATGGACATTTTGCATAAAAATTTGGCTATTGAATAAAAATTTGTATAAAAATTTGATCCAAGAAAAAAATTTTGTACAAAATTTATAAAATTTTTGTAAAAATGTCATCCATCGACAAAACAGCCTATAAAAATTCCGCATACTGAGATAAACTTCTGTAAAAGTTTCGTCTATAGGGAAACCCCTACATACAAATTTCGTCCATTGAAAATGTTTTCTATAAAAAGGTCATCCATCGAGTACAAGTTTATCTAAAAAGTTCTTCTACTGAGAAAAAGTTTCATAAAATTTTCATATACAGAAAAATTTCATCTGCCGAGAAAATTTTTAATAAAAATTTCGTTTGTCGAGGCAATTTTCAAACACAAATTTTATCCATCGAGAACAATTTTTACAAAAATTTCTTCCAAAGAAACCAAATTTGGTTGATCTAATAAAATCTCTATAAAAATCTAAAAAAAAAAATGGCATAAAAAATGTCATCTAGTTGGCTTTCATACAATATTTCATACAAAAATGTAGTCTATCGATAAATTTTGGTATAAAAGTTTGGTCTAACAAGAAAATCCTATACAAATCTAATTTATAGAGTTTACAAAAATGGCGGCTACTGAGAAAATTTTCTATGACAATTTCATCTTTATGAAAAATTCAGACTGTCGAAAAAAAATTTCTATAAAATTCAAAAATAGTCATAGAAAAATGTCATCTAGTTGACTTTCGTAGAACATTTTGTACGAAAATGTAGTCCATCGATAAAATTTAGTATAAAAGTTTGGTCTAACAAGAAAATGCTGTACAAATCTAATTTATAGAGTTTACAAAATTGACGGCTACTGAGAAATTTTTCTATGACAATTTCATCTTTAGGGAATTTTACCTATAAAAATTTAGACTGTCGAAAAAAAAAAATTTCTATAAAAATCAAAAATAGCCATATAAAAATGTCTAGTTGGCTTTCGTACAATATTTCATACAAAAATTTAGTCCATCGATACAATTTGGTATAAAAATTTGGTCTAACAAGAAAATGCTATACAAATCTAATTTATAGAGTTTACAAAAATGACGGCTACTGAAAAATTTGTCTATAAAAATGTCATCTTCGGGTAATTTCACTTATAAAAATTCTGTTCGTCGAGAAAATTTCTATAAAAACGTCATTAATCAAGCTCACATTTCCAGAAAACTTTCATCTGCTGAAAAATATTCTTTCAAAATTATTATCTATGAAGAAAAATTTCCGGAATAAATTCTTCCAATGAGAATATTTTAATTTAATTTAATTTATTTATTCTGGATAGTAATTTTAAGCCTTAAAGCCGACTTGATTAAATTACAATATTACAAGATATCTTCTCCATAATTCAATAACAAATGCATTATACAACTTTACAATACTAATGTTATAAAAATGTTGTGTATCTTAATAGCAGAAAATATGATTTACAACATGACGATCTACTTCACTTCTTAGAATTTGTGACTTTATATGTTTTTCTTCCTAAAATATGGAATTATAACTTTAATTTAATTAATTAATTTAACTTACAGGTACTCAATAATATAACGAACAATTTAATATCAGATTAAATGATAAAAATTTGTAAAAAGTAAAAAAAAAACTAAAAATTTCTTATAAAGAGAAAAACGAAATGTTCTTCATCAAAAAAATATCTAAAAGTGTCCAAGAAAATTCCAATAATAAAAACAAACAAACAAATTTCGTACACAGAAAACCTTTTCTAAAAATGTTAAATTTTTTTTACAAAAATTCCATCTATCATAAAAGTTTCTATGCAAATGTCATTCAATATAATGAATATGAAATAACAATTTAGTCTACAGAGGAAATTTTCTACAAAAAAATTTGTCCATTAAAAACTGATCAACGACAATTTCGTTTATCAAAAAAAAATATGATATAAACATTTTCTCTGTAGATAACATTTTCTACAAATAGTTCATGTATAGAAAGAATTTCAATAATAATTTCAAAAAAATTTCTAAACATTTTCTATTTTTTAAATAAAATTCGTCGATCAAAAAAGTTTCTCTGCAAATGTCATTCAATATAATGAATATGAAATAAAAATTTAGTCTACAGAGGAAATTTCCTACAAAAAAATTTGTCCATTAAAAACTTGTCCACGACAATTTCGTTTATCAAAAAAAAAATGTGATATAAACATTTTCTCTGTAGATAACATTTTCTACAAATAGTTCATGTATAGAAAGAATTTCAATAATAATTTCAAAAAATTTTCTAAACATTTTCTATTTTTTTAAAAAATTAATTCAACATTTTCTCTATAGATAACATTTTGTACAAATATTTTATGTATAGAAAGAATTTCAATAATAATTTAGTCCGTCAGAAAAAATATCACTAAAAATTTGATCTATCAAAAAATTTTCTATACAAATTGGATCGATCGATGAATTTTTGTATAAAAATTTGGTCCATCAACAAAATATTCCATAGAGTTGGATTTAACGGCCACACAAATTTTATCTATTAAGAAAATTGTCAATAAGATTTTGTGACAATTATAGAATTTCCTGTTAAATTTAGACCTAACAATAACATTTCGTATACAAATTTTGCTTTATCGACAAAATTTTCTGAAAAAAATTTATCTGGCAATAAAGTTTTCTATGAAAATTTCATCAATCGATAAATTCGTTAAGACTGCAAAGGTAATTTTCTGTATAAACTTTTTCTACCGAAAATATTTTTTATGAAAATATTTTTTTTTTATTTTTTATGAAAATATTTTCTATAACAAATTTTTTGGATAGAATACAAATTTCGTGTATCGAAACGATTTTCTACATAAAATGATTTTCAAAATTTCAGTTATAAAAAAATTATCGACAAAATTTTGTGCACAAATTTATCTAGCGTTAAAGTTTTCTATGAAAATTTCAGCAACCGATAAACTTGTCTTAAAAATTTGTCTTGTAAAGGAAATTTTCTATGTGAACTTCTTCTACCGAAAATATTTTCTATGAACATTTTTTCTATAACAAATTTTTTGAAAGAAAAAAAAATTTCGTGTATCGAAACGATTTTCTACATAAAATAATTTTCAAAATTTCACTTATAAAAAAATGTTCTATAAAAAATTGATCTAAAAGCAATATTATTCACAATTCTTATTGTGTACCAGTAATCGTTTCTACAATTATCTGTTCTATAAAGTTTTCAATAAAAATTAATTAATTTCGATACAAAAACTGGGTAAATCGACAAAGTCGTTTATAAAAACTTAGTGTATGGACAAAACTTTCTGTAAATAGCGAATTTGTATTGAATTATGTTGATACAATATTCTGTAGATATATAGTTTGCTGACAAAATCTTATACAGAAATTTAGTTTGTTAATAAAACTTTCTATATGAGTTTGGTCTATTGGCAAAATTTCCTATAGAAATTTTATGCTGACGAAATTTCCTACAAAATGTTAGTGATGTTATCGATACCATTTTCTATGAAGGATCTGCCTACCAACAACAATTTTGATAGAAATTTCATATATCATCAACAAAACTATTTTTAATAATTTTGGCTTTGTTCAAAATGTTCTACAAAAATTTAACGTCACAAATATTAACAAAGTTTCGTTAAAAATTTACTCCATCGAATATTTATTTCAAAAAATTATTATAAAAATTTGACTTATTGAATAATTTTTTTTACAGGAAATTGATCCATTTACTACATTTTATATAATTATTCGGTTTAATATCCATCATTTCCATAATTGTCAATTCTATAATAATTGGATTTAACGTCAATCTTTTTCATAAATGTTTAGCAACAAAATTTTCTATAAAAATTAGTACATGAATCTGATGTTCTATACAAAGTTGGTCTACCCTTGACCTTTCGACAAAATTTTCTACAGAAAATTATAGGAAATTGATCCATTTGCTACATTTTATATACAATTATTCGGTTTAATATCCATCATTTCCATAATTGTCAATTCAATAATAATTGGATTTAACATCAATCTTGTTCATAAATGTTTAGCAACAAAATTTTCTATAAAAATTAGTACATAAATCAGATGTTCTATACAAAGTTGGTCTACCCTTGACCTTTCGACAAAATTTTCTACAGAAATTTGGTACATCGCCAAGATTTTCCAGGGAGATTTGATCTGTCGACAAAACATTTTCTATTGATATTGAGCTAATGGTGTTTTGGTCTTTTGATTTAATTTAACCGCAAAATGTTTAATTGATATTTAGTCTATCGACAAAATTTTATATAGAAATTTCGTCTGTCGACTCAATTTTTGATCCATCAAAAACAATTTATATATCGTAGAAATTAAGTCTATCAACACAATTGTCTTTTGAATTGATATTTAGAGAAAAAAATTTCAATAGAAATTTGATCTAAAAACGTTTTCTATAAAAACTTCTACAAAAATTTTGTTTACCAAAAAAAAAAAAATTCCATAGAAATTATATCTATTGACACAATTTTCTATCAAAAATTATATCTAACAACAAAATTGTCTAAACAGATTTGACCCATTAATCTATATGTCATCTATGCCTATAAAGATAGGAAGGAATTGTCCATCAACAAAATTTCCAACATAAACAAAGTCGATGTACGAGAAATTGCGAATTGACAAGACTTTCTTTTAAAATTGGTATTTTAACAAAATATTGAACAAAAATAGTTTATCTTCAAATTGCCAGCATAAGTTTAGCTACAAACAAACAAACAAAAAATCTTCGATAGATTGTTTTAATATTTATTAGAGAGCCCACAAAAATTTTATATAAAAATTAGTCTTTCAACAAAATATTCTATACAAAGTTGTCTTTTAATAAAATTGATGCATCTTTGAGTTAAACATCATCATAGAGAGAATTGGCAGCACAGAGTTATTTCATACATATTTCTTTTACAGGTTTCCGGTATGCTATCTATCGTTAGTGTTAGTACTATTATGTTATACAGAAACTATCACCTACAAGTCGTCAACAACTTGCAAAAGTAACATCTCAATCGCTTGAATTATAGCGAAGCCTATAAGGAGCACACAGGCTCGAATTGGTTATATATATAACATATTGAAACAATATGAAAGCAGGCTAGTGAATCGTAGATTCTTTCTCGAAAGACAGCGATTTACTACTAAAATCGCGTTAGTAATTTCAAGCCAATTTAATTTTTGTCTTGGTTTTCCTATGTCTCGTTTACCTCTATGGCAGCAGTTTCTAAGAAGGTTTACTTCCACATTCTTTGGTTTATTCAAAGAAGCTGGCATAGCTCATTATATTACGTATTATTCACGTTTTAAAAAATATATTTTATTTCTATAACGTTATGTAACATAAGCCTAACCCCTGCCACATTAATGATCACATTGTGTACGAGCGGGATGTTTCTATTTGTTATAGAAACTTTCTGTCAAAGTCACGCAAATTGATTAATCAACAAGTAATGTCGTCATTTAAATTTAACATCCTCAAATAATTTCAAAATTTGCTCAATAAAACACGTTTGATATTTTATATGTAATTGATTTCGCATTGTGTACATTATTTACTCACAATAAAAGCACGTATAAACCCAATTTTTGGAGAGAATGTATAGGTAGTCTTTAAAACTTAATTATTTGTACGGCTTAATTATTTGTATGAAAACTTTGGTAAAATACACTATTACTAAAACTTCTTGATAAAATTTTGAATAATTCGACCTTCTTTGCGTAGAAATTATTAATTATTCATGCAATGGTTCGAAGGACCACAATTAAAACTCAAAAGAAATTACGAGACAATTCAAGAAGTATAGGCGTTACTTGACAATGCCACTCCATTCAACTTAGAAACTAATATGTAGTTTGCACTGAAATATCTGACACAAACTTTGGTGAATTTTTATAATTCAATCACAGATTTAGACTTTAGTGTGTTATGCAGTTATTGGATAAAGATTTTAACTCCTTCTAAACACAAAAGTCAAACACGCCATTGGCTAACGATTATTATTCCAGATGTTTTTTTTAATATTCTTAAAATGAAAGTGAAATTAACTACAATAATATTACAAGAAACAAAACATTGGTCAATCCCCAAAATTTATACATGGCAGCTACTCTTGTGTGTGCATATCTGTGCGTTATGCTGATTAACTCATTAAATGATTTCTTAATAAATATCCTAACTCAATAAATATTGCATTGGTAGCTTCTTCTTCATAAAGTTCGGCACAAAAATTTGTGTCGACCGACCTGAAAAATTGCTTACCTAATTTTCTGCAGAAAATTGTTGACATAATTTTCTACAGAAAATTGTTGACCTAATTTTCTATAGAAAATTGTTGACCTAATTTTCTATAGAAAATTGTTGACATAATTCTAATTGTTGACATAATTTTCTATAGAAAATTGTTGACATAATTTTCTA
>JAHXMU010000092.1:2812567-2875512 GCA_019455685.1 Philornis downsi | reverse complement strand
GTTTTGGGAGCAAGTTATCGTAATAGTTGGCTATTTCTTCCAGTCAGGAATTCAAATATGGCAACGTAGAACATACATTCCTTTGACAGTGATTAGGTCTATTTCCATTTATCTACGTCTACAAGGGACATATTATTCCACTTTTATGTAACCCCACATTTGAGCACAAATTCTCTACCTACGATTTTGATTTCAGTTACAGCCCAAATGATATTCCCATTATGGGTCCAGGCCGTAATGATCCCTAAGTTACCAGCCAAGGAGGCTCTTCTCTTCTCAAGAAGCGATTAATATGGCTAAACTATAAATATATAGTACCATCACCGAAGGGATGTGGGCTATTTCTAAACCCATCCTTTTCGATGACCATACTACGTAATCTCATATAATTTAGGTAAGACCTGCCTAAATCTTCATGATCGATTTACAATAAAGAGATCCTAGAAGTTATAATAAATGTGGATTATAATTAACAATTACAGTCAGACTTAATAGCTGTTTCAATTCCCTGTTTCCCACCATCATCAATCAACGGCAGCCATCATAAGGCTAAACAGGACAGTGCGTTTGACCGAGCCAACTCTTACAATCCAACAGCCGACCCCTTTCAATAACTTGACTATACTCGAGACCTCGAACATGTGAATTGCAGTCACCAACGTTCAGACTTTGTAGCTCGCCTACTCCCACTGTCAATTCTTCGCAGTCCGCTGGCCCGTGTAGCAACTGACTTCATCAGTCTGCACATTAAGCGACTGGTCCGATCCAATAGACCCACAGCCGCTTTGCGACACACACATTTAACCCAATTAAATCGTGATAGCCCTATGATTTGTAAACACTCCGAAGACAAACCTTTCCTGCCTTAGCCATCACTTTCGGAATAGAGAACATACGAGTACAACATGCAATTCACTCATCATCAATCCCTGAATGTCTTTATATAATGAACATTCGATTCAGTAACGCACTGAATGATCCATGCGCCATGGCAGGAAACCCACAGAAAGGCTAAGGCCGCAGTCCGGATTTCTTCTGACAAATTCAAATCCAGTGTACAACTAAATCAGCAGCATGTCCGTTCCGATGTTTGTTTGCTCCTTGAACAAGACACATTACTCAGATAAAAAATCCTACGCTAAGACTGACTCGTGTTCTTTACCTTATTTACTGGCCAATTCGACGACCAATTGGCACATCCCTTGCTTATCTTGAAATCCGTCGCACGATGAATAACCGCAAGATCAAAAAGAAATTGACACATTAAGGCTTAAAGGGTTTCTGACGACATATTGGCACGCAAACCAATAACACAATATTTTAGCAACAGAGGGCGTTACAATGCAGGACTCACACAAAAGATGCGTGTACTATCATGGCAATAACTCAGTTTTTCCTAAGCATACCTCAAACTATTTAGTATGCCATTTAGCAGCTTCTTCATTCTCTCTTGCATGGCAGAATCCATCAAGAGTTTCCAAATGAATGCCCCACAGATGCTGCTCAGCCGATAGCCGCAAACAAAGTCGAGCTCTACCGAGCTAAATATTTTAACTAAGCTTACGTTTTCATTGAAGAAATCGCTACGCCAGAGCTCAACTTCTGAAGTTCAAAATCTTGAAACAATTCCAACATCCAAAGGATAGGATGTTGGAATAATAATAAAAGCGACATATTGCGTACAAATATCCATACCAAGCGATTAGAGCTAAGGTTATGAAATTAGGTAAGTACGTTGACCAAAAAGCGCATACAAGGAATAAGAATGATTTATAAATATTAATCAAAATTCTTATTAAACTAGGACAAAAGGCTAATGCTGGAATCGCCAAAATTAATGTTAAGATCCGAAAATCAAACTTCCAGGAGAGTTAAGAATGGCTACAAAAGTTGTCAACAGACGAAAACACATTAAAGTCATAAGATTGAGAGAATTGGTTTATCTGTTAATAGAAAATTTCGTGATTTTAGAAATTTATAAAGCGAATAATGAATGGGTCAAAAATGGCGCTATCCAAAAAAAAGAACGCCTAAAGCTAAAGACAACAACAACATTTTATTCTTATGGCACAGTTACGTAATAGGAAGAATTATCTCGAAATTCACATTTTTAGAATGTAAACATGGGAAAAAAGAGAAGTGATACCGTAAAACAAGCGGTTGATACAAAAATATGAAAATGAAAGTATGCATTCATAATGGAACGCAAGCGATCAGAGATGATTCTTGAAAATTTCTGCGTGGAACAGGAGATAAATTGGGAAAAACTGTACAACAGGCTAGAACAAACGACTGAAGCAGAAATGATTAAAATTAAGCAGCACACTCCTCATAAGTCTCATAAGAATTTTCCGAAACTTGCCTTTTCAGGGGATAAACACAAATGAGGGGATACCATCTTCTAGATCAATGCGTTGCTGTTATTGTAAAGTAAGCTTAGAAGTGAATACGGCATAAAAAACTCGCTCCCTTCTTATTAAACGATTGAAGCTTGAATCGTGAAGATGGGCGAAAAGACTCCTACTGTCAATAGTAAATAAATCGCAGGGTAATTAATCTTATAGCTAAATTATCTATGTAAAGTAGCAGGAACGTACTAGTAAATCGGATGAGGATTCGGGAGGACAAAAGCTTTTCATTCCCTATGATCTTATCCCGTAGAGCGGTAGTCAACTCTAATTCTTCTTCTTTAGTTGTTCGTTATTTCTACCGCAGCTATACAAGAAAAGCACAAGAAAACTTCTTAATAAATGTTATTACTATTTTTACTTTATTACTACTACTATTATTACTGAACAGCTTAGTTGAACTTTTCAAAACTTAAACGTATCCTTTAAACCAAAACTTGTTTCTTTGTTCCTTTTACATACATTTCCCACTAGCATTGCCACAGCCTCGTTGCATTGCACTTTCCTCATTCTCCCTCTATTTCTGGGTCTAATATTGGATCTCCCCACGCAGGAAGGGCACAAAATTTTGTAAACGGATACAAGTAAAAGAACTGGGAAAACAATACCACCAATAACTAGACACATGCAGCAACACCACAATGCCAACACCAACAATGCCAAAATAAAAATATTACATTTTTAAAGGACAATTTGTAAAGCGAAGAGCAGCGTCGAACTAGCGGGATACCAACGAACGACAATTAAACGAGCATATACGATTGCAAAAAGAAAGGAAGCAGAGCACAGAGCCAGAGAAAATAAGAGAGAAAGGGAGAAAGGGAGAGAAAAAAGCTTAACAGCAAGAAACTGTACGGCAGTGTTACCAGTTTGGCACATTTTATGTTTTTTGGCGTATTTTTCAGTCGCTGTCATCGTTTAAAACATGATTTATTATTTTAACATTTTCGGAATATTCCATCTTTTGATTTGGTTTTCAGCATAATATGAAGCGAACTGCCGTTTTCCATAATCTCCACTATATGTAAGGAATGCGGGTACAGAAAGTGTACCATTCCCTTTGTAATAACTAAGAATTGTAAACTGAAAACCTATAAACTACATACATTCCTGATAGGCGCTAAACTCTACGTCGATTAAAGCCTGCCCGCCCGCCAGTCCTCTCTGCGTATCTGTTAGAAGTGCGATAAATAACGAATCACTTGAGGTAGGAAAGAGGTGGGGATCGAAATAAGTCCATCAGGAACTGCATTCAAACAAAAAACGACACAAATCCTCTTGCATCTCATAATGAGATATGGTAGAGCTTTCCATATTTAGAGGGCTTACACGTATTGTATTTTTATACTCACTCAAGAAGACCTAAAGCTTAACGAAGATTTCAAACGTCAGTTTAAGAAGCATTTACTAGATTTGTCGATTATTGGGCTACTGGAAGCGACGTCAGAAACATTAAAGTGAAAGTAACCCAAACAATGCTAGGTAAGTGTATCAGCAGTTTCAAGACTTTTTCCACAATTTTACCAATTATTCTTAATACCTGCGGGAAAGGTCCATCCCAACTCATACGTATATTTAAAGAAACATTATAATTTTCAATGTGCCCGTTGAAAATTATAAAAGTAAATTCTTCTCTGAAAAATCAGACTAAGTTGAGAAATTATATTGAAAGAAGCACATTTCCCCTTTCAAGACCGCAAGCAGAAATAAGAAATGTATAAGCGGAATCGATATTTGATTCTAACGCTCTTCTCTTGATTTCCAGGCCGGAGTCATCAGTTTTATTGGCGGAAGGAAGGACAATTTGTTTCTGAGGAAGACAATTTTTTCGTCGACACAAATAACTTGATCTTTCTTTTTTTACAGCCAAGTTCAATTTTGCAGATTCCTTCTCAATGCACAAGAAGGCTGCAGCAACATATCGCAGTTTTCGGTCAATGATATCTACATCATCAGCGTACGTATTGTACGTAGTGGTTTCAAACCCGCCGGTCTGGCAAGGCTGCCATTTACGAATGTGGATCTTTTAACAACCGAAGACGCATAAAAATTGTTTAAACTTGCTGCAAAAGTGGTGATTCAAACGTGAACACTTTTCCTGCATTACGAGGTGATTATGGTCGTCATAGTCAACCTACTGTGCAAGGAATTGACAAGATTATAAAGAAACTTAAAGAGACTGGAAACGTTAGAGATTTTGTTAGTCCTGCGCATCATCACAACGTACGCACTGCAAAAAATATGGCTTTTGTAAGTGTGGTGGATAATTCGAATTTTAATTCAGAGCGAATTTTAATTCTTTCTTTAGCCTGCAATTAAAGATTATGAGCTGGACGATATGTGGTTTCAACAAGATGGTGCCACAAGCCACACAACACGACCGATTTTGGCTTCATTGCATAAGAATTTTCTAGAAAGCGTAATTTCACGTTTTGGCGGCGTCAATTGACTACCAAGATCATGCAACTTGACGCCGTACGACTTTTTTTTGCGAGCCTACGTCAAAAAACGTGTTTACGCTGATAATCCCCAAACGTTGAAGCATTGTAAAACCAACAATTGTCAAGTTATCACCGAGATACCGCCCGAAATGTGGGAAAACGTGGTCGAAAACTACCTCAAAATGATCCACTTATGGAAGCAATCCAGAGGCGGTCACTTAAATGACATTGTAGTTCGTACGTAATAGCAGGGTCCAAGCATTATAATGAAATGAAAGTTTCATCGAAATCATAGCTTTATGTGTGTTTTATTTAACTTTACTTTTGAAACCGAAAAATGGGTAACCCGGTATGTTGAAGTCGGCGGGTAATAAACTGTGGCCCTGCAGTAAAACGACTCAATAAGGCAAAAATCTATCTTTTGCACTGAAGACTTTGAGCCGATCAGTGTTGATCAGTGTCCTCGTACAAAGACGTACAGACTTCGCAGGAACACTAAACTTGGACCGCGGCTTTCTTCAATTTTTGCCGTATTACACTGTGGAATGCCGCTTTGTAGTCTTTGAAAAGGTAATATCGCTCCATCTTTTTTGCAGTGTTGGGAATATCTGCATAGTTTTCGATTTGTCAGGGCTAAAGCCGCACTGGTAAAGTTGAATCAGGTCAGATAAAGCAGGCGTTATTAGTCTTTCACAGATCACACTAGACAGTATCTCAACGGAGTCCAGACTGACAGCACGGTAATTGGTGCATGCCCAGGGTTATACTTTTTAAACACAAGACAATAATACATTGGGATTTCAATCATCTGGCATGCAATAATTTTGCAGATGATGCAATCAGATTATCAACTCATCGACATCGGTTTTAAACGGCCCTGCCGGTAGGCCATCAGCATCTTCAGCTTTATTTTCCTTAATAACAATATCAAATTCTCTGCAACCGAATTAATGTGAAATACATTTACCATAACTGAAATTAAGAAATTGAGTCGAAAACAAAATAAAGTCGTTACAATCAATTAGTTTATTAGACGAAGTCGAGCCAACTGCAACTCAGTTGTGCCAATCAAAAACGGGTGTAACAACAGCAAGTAAATTACAGCATCCATATTTTCAATTGTAGCTTCCGTGTTTCAATTAAGTTTTTCTGTGATGATGCGAAAAATTATTCTCCATACCTCGCATAATAGATAGAAATTTTCATTTTTCTATTTCTTACATTGAAACATATTTCATTCATCAACAATTAACCAATCTTATCAGCCCTCCTCAAATAATACTCTATAGATCCCTATAACGTTTCTGATTGAATTACTCTAACCATCATTGAAATTACTTCAAAAATGAAGATTAATTTAAAAATTATTTGTAGCAGTTCTTTCTTATTTTTGCATATTTTTTGCCAATTTCCGTATTTTTTTTTCGCAATTTTCTCGAAATGTTCTATCTTTTGGCAACACTGGTACAAAGTCAGCTGAGGAAAGCCAACAACGGTACTGATATTAGTGCATAGCACACACACGCATACACACACACGCTCATGAAAATATCCGTTATGACAACAATAACAAAAACAAAACAACGTTGGAATATTAGACGGACAGTGATGGAAAACTTAGCCTGGCACAGTGCACTTGTACTTTTATTGTCGGTACAAGTACAAATAGGCTGATAGTGACCGACTAGCGTTAGTATGATCTTGTGTTCGTGCCCCGACACAACATCTACTTTTCTTTGGGCTGTACTCACTTCGATGTTCTGTCATGCACTTCAGGCCGTTCGCCAGCATACCTAAAACAAAAAAAAAACTACAATAAGTTTTTCAGAATCGTCAAAAAAAAACAGTAGGTCCCGTTCAATAAGCTATGCAAAATATATACCAATAAATTTAAGTATGTCAGTCTGTCCATGTCCATGTCCAAGTCGCAGATATAAACCGATTTCAAAAGAAACTAGCACGTGTTTGAGCCTAAGGCGAATCCTATTGCAAATTTGGAATATCGGTCGATGTTTTTGGCATAGGCCCCAAGTTTGGTTTTATTCTTTCCACAATCTGTAGTTTTCATTAAGTTTCAGTTATATTCAGCGCATTTATACTGAAGAAAGTTTACGACAAATTGATAAACCTATTAAAAATGAGCCATATCAGCCCAAATTTTGACATAGCCTTCACACAGACGGACCGTTTCCGAAAACTTTTAGTCTAAATTCGACCATATTTAAATGACGCCAAAAAACTACAAGAAAACTATGGCTTCCAAACAGACGCTACTATGTAATCAGCGAACAATTTAATGACAAAGCCGTCTCTCGACGAAAATATTCGACCACACATTCGGATGAGGCAGTGTTGGAGCTCTTCGAGAGCAAAAATTCTCGGCTAAATATTTGGGTCTATTTATTATCGTTAACGTGAGGTATCAACGTCGTCCGAATCGTGAGTTGCACACAAACATTGATGTGCATCAAAATTTTGCAATTGCTTTGCCAGGATCATTCATATTAAACGGAAGGACCCAAACGTTTCAGTTCGAAAAGTCTTTGAGCCCTGAAGTCGGTGGGCGGAGAAGAAGAGAGCGACAAAAAGTGTCAAATCTGTTAAAACTTGTTATGTTCAGCGCTTATACTGGATAATTCGACACAATTTATTTCTATAAATTTTGAAAAATTATTATTAATTGTTCCAGTTATAGAATATTTTATTCCAGTATTATCTGAAATTTATCAATATATTACACAAAAAACTTGATTATTCGCTATATCGATTCTTGTTAAGTTTGCTTGCGTATCACATTTAGTTTAAATTCTACATACATAAAGAGTGTTGGAAAATGTAAAAAAAAACACGACAAAAGTCAGGTTTTCTTTGATCGATAGTTAAAATACTGTTTATAAATAAATTTTTTATGAAACCTACAATAAGTGCTAAAAACCTCAAAAATAAAATACTCTTTTAAACCTTTTTTGGTGTTTCTTCATGAATAAGAATTTTATTTTTTCTGATGAAATTTAAAAATCGCCCAGAGAAAAAAAAATCAATTTTTCATACAGAGTTATCCATTTTTCGGTTTCAAAAGTAATTCAAATTTCGATGAAACTTTTATTTCACTATAATGCTTGGACTTTGCAATTATAAAATACAATGCCTATGTAAATGACCGACTCCACTTTTTCGCTTCCAAATCGCATGATCTTGGTGGCCAATTGACATCGCCTAGACGTGAAATAACGCTTTCTGGTAACTTCTCATGTAATAAAGCCAAAATCGGTCGTGATTCAACGCAACATTTGAATCACCACTTTTGTAGTAAATTTTAACTATTTTTACGTGTTCTTCAGATGGTGTTTGACAGCCGACAGCCTTGCCAGACCGACGGTTTGGAAATTACTAAGTGGACAACCTTGTATTTCGCTAACGGCTTTTGATGCTTTTCATAGCTTATTATGATAAATTAATTAGAGTCCGTATATGGATATGGACATTGGATTATTGAAAACTATCATATTGATAACTGGAAATGTAGTATTTTAAGGGCACTTAGTCGATTTTCCTCAAATTTTGCGAGACACTTAAAGCACTACGAGTACATTGAACAAAAGTGTAGGTTAACGGACGGCAACGAGGTAGCAGTTGCAGGGCAAATGCCTAAATTCAGAAATTCGGTAAATTTGTAGGAGCAAAAGGGAAGCGACAATGCGATCCATTTTTATTCTCTAACACTACCATAGCAAATTTGACTGAAATTCGTATTACTATATAGACGAGCCACCAAACGAGGATTTAGGCGGGGCGACAGTCTATCGTGCGACCTCTTCAACATGCTGTTGAAGATGATTATGAGGAATGCTGCAGTCAACACGTCTGGCACCATCTTTATTAAAAGCCATATGTTACTCGCATATGCAGATGACATAGACATTATTGGCCGTAAACTGCGAGATGTTACTGCACCCTCCTCAAGCATCGAAAAGGAAGCAGTAAAAATGGGTTTGGTGACAGACGAGGACAAAACAAAATTATTGGTTTCAACGAACAAAGAGTCTACTCGTTTTTAGGGCGCTATATTAACGTTGACAACCATAATTTTGAAGTGGTGGAAGAATTCATCTACCTCGGTTCCGCTGTAAACAAAACGCATAATGTCAGCATGGAGATAAAGAGGAGAGTATTGCTTGCTAACAGATGTTACTATGGGTTAAGTAAGCGATTCAATGATAAGGCCCTCTTTCGGCAAACAAAAATCCGAATGTACAAGACGTTGGTTCAACCTGTCTTGTTATACGACGCAAGCGGATGAATAAGTACTGATAGTTTTCGAGAGAAAAATACTCCGGAAAATATATGGGCCTGTGATCGTTAACCGAGAGTATCAGCGTCGCATGAACATTGGGCTGTATGAGCTATATGCCGACATTGACGTGGTCTAACGGAAAGATTTCAACAACGAACTCGGTGGACAGCGCAGAAGGGGGGTGACCAAAACTCCGTTAGAAGGACCAGTCTAGTTCAATTCCCGTTACAGCCACCTATCATTACTTAAGCGGCAGACACTTCAAGGTGTCTGACAAATACTTCGAGTAGTCGAGTAAATGACAAGTCTTGTAAATGCTTCTGAAACTTGTACTGTAGATCCCATTTAGTCTAAATATAGAAAGCTTGTGAGCTTACTGAATGGTAAAAGCTCTTTATTATCTCATTCATTAGATGCAAGGGAATGTAAAGAATGTTAATTTGTTTCATCAATCTGATCCGTATTTTTGATCAGATTGACGAAACGTTATCCATTTTCTGGTTTCATAAGTAAAGTAAGATACAACACGCATAAAGCTATAATTTCGATGACATTTTTATTTTATTATAATTCTTGGACCTTGCCATTATGTACGAAACATGAAATCATTTAAATGGCCGCCTCTGGATTGATTGCACCAGTGGATCCTTTTGAGGTTAGTTAAGCGTCATTTTTGAAGAAATACGGCCCACATAATGCGCACCAAACAGTCACTTTTTCCGGATTCAACGGCTTTTCCACCATATCTTTTGGGTTCTCCGAGATCCATATGCGATAATTTTGTTTGTTGACGTAACCACAAAGCGAGGAATAAACTTCATCGCTGAAGAAAATTTTGTTCGATGGAAGGCCCACATTTGAAACATCACTTCTGTAGTAAGTTTTAAATATTTGTAAGCATTCTTCGTAGATGGCAAATCTTTCACTAAATAAATAACACTTCATATGACAGGAATTAAACAGCTGGCGGCCCTGCCAGACCTGCAGTTTTGAAACCAGTAAATGGATAACCCCATATAAATAATAAATAAATAAAATGGAATAATGAAATGCAAATAAATAAATAAAATAATGAAACATAAAATATATATAAATAAATAAAAAACAATATAAAAGATACAAATAAATAACACAAAACTAGCTCAATAATTTAAAGTTCAAAAATCATCAAAAATATTTATTCGAAAAGTGACAAAATAAAAGTAAAATAACCCTTATTTTCGGATTTATTTTCATTTCTAAGCGTCAACTAAAAATCAATAATAATTATTATACATAATTTCTATCACATTAATAACAAAATAAAGTTTATTGCGAAAGTAGCTGGATAGGCATAATCAATGTTTTGGTATGATTAAAGTACTTCTAGAACATTTCTTTCACTATGATTTTCAATAATTCAAAATTCCGTCAATAACAGTTATCTTTGGTCTCTAAAACAACCCAAATAGCGCTGCCTTAGTACTTCAAAAGGCGGTAATAACACGATATATCCATACATAAAAGTAGGTGTATGAATTCATTTTCATGTTTTAAGATAACATAATGACACAAAAAAACCCTCATATCAGCATAATTATTTGCATTTTACTATATATTCGTACGAGTATTGTTCTACATATGCGCCTAGTAATAACTCACCAACTTAGTGCTCACCAACCAATTAAAATTATTGTATTTAGATATATCATACACCGATCCCACAGTGGTGGCACACTCGTATGGTTGTAGCAACCATAAATCAAAATAATTCTATATAGCTACCGCTACCGCTCAAAATGTCAAATGATACTTTAGAGCAACTGGAAATGTTTACTGTGGATTTACCGATTTAGCTTATATAGGTTAAGGCTGTCAGTTAAACACATCACTTTTGTATTAGAATTTTAAATTCACACATTTATGTACATATTATGAAGACACGCAATTATATGTATTTAACTATTTCGTACAAGATTTTAGTTGCATAGTTGAAGTAGTTCATTTTCAATAAATTAAATAAACTATTATAATTACTGGCAACTACATTTTATTGATAGAATTGTAAACAAACTTCGCTGTTGTTTTAAAATATAATGGGGATAAAAAGAAATCAAATAAATTCAAAAACAGAGCAAGATAAAAATATATGTATATATTTTCTATTTAAACGTAAAAAAAAATATATTTTCTACCTAAATCTATATCTATATATATATAAAAATCAATTGCTGTGCGTTAGTCTCGCTAAAGCTCGAGAACGGTTGGACCGATTTGGCTCATTTTGGTCTTAAATTATTGGTAGAGTATTCCGGAAGGTTTAAAAGGTTTTATTTGAAATGATAGATGGCGTTGGAGATGAGATTTTGGCAATTAATTTTTTTTACCACATTAACATTTTGAAGGCAAAACAACGTTTGCCGGGTCAGCTAGTATAATATAAATATATTTTCTATCTTAATTATGATTTTTGTTTAACCATCCAAGGTGTGTATCATTGGCCGTGCATATTGAATTTTGAGAAAATATCTTGAAAGACACTCTTCATTTGAAAAATATCTAGGAAGACATTTGAAACATTTTCCATATAATTTCCACACATATGAATGTCAGCTTTCATATGAAAAAGACTCTTGGATGAGATCTTTCATATGAGGAAGAGCCTTGAATCAAACTTTTCACATAAGGATGAGGCATGAAAAACATTATATTTTCCTTCGTAAGAGGTATTGCTCATCACAATTATTCTCTTCAAAAAATAAATATCCCCCATGATATTTTTCTTATTAAAAAGTGTCTTCCGTAGCTCTTTGCTATATGAAAATTATATTCTAAAGCACTTTTCTACATTAAAAGTATCTTCCATAACACTTTTCTATATGAAAAGTACCTTGCATAACACTTTTTTTCATTAATAGTGTCTATTCTACATGAACAGTATCTTCCATCACACTTTTCTACGCGAAAAGTGTCTTTCATCGCACTTTTCTATATGAAAAGTGTCTTCCATAACACTTCTCTATATGAAATATGTCTTCCCCATAGCACTTTTCTATATGAAGTGTCTTCCATTGCAGTTTTCTATATATTAAAAGTTTCTCCCATCGCACTTTTCTATACAAAAAGTGTCTTCCATCACACTTTTCTATATGAAAAGTGTCTTTCATCGCACTTTTCTATATGAAAAGTGTCTTCCATAACACCTCTCTATGTGAAAAGTGTAGCACTTTTCTATATAAAGAGTGTCTTCCATCGCACTTTTCTACATGAAAAGTGTCTTCCACAACATTTTTCTATATGAAGTGCCTTCCATCCCACTTTTCTGTATGATACGAGTATCTTCCATAACACTGTCTATGTGAAAAGTGTTTTCTTTTCTACATAAAAAGTGTCTTCCATCGCACTCTTCTACATGAAAAGTGTCTTTCATACCACTTTTCTACATGAAAAGTGTCTTCCACAACACTTTTCTATATGCAGTGTCTTCTATCGCACTTTTTTTTATATAAAAAGTGTCTTCCATACCATTTTTCTATAAGAAAAGTACTTTCCATCGCAATCCATCCATTCCCTCCATCCATTCCATCGCACTTTTTTATATAAAAAGAATCTTCCATAGTACTTTTCTATATGAAAAGTGTCTTCCATCGCATTTTTCTATACAAAAAGTGTCTTCCATTGCACTTTTCTATATGAAAAGTGTCTTCCATCGCACTTTTTTTTATATAAAAAGCGTCTTCTATCGAACTTTTCTTTACAAAAAGTGTCTTCCATCGCATTTTTCTATACAAAAAGTGTCTTCCATTGCACTTTTCTATATGAAAAGTGTCTTCCATCGCAATTTTCATTATGAAAAGTGTCTCCCATAACAATTTTTTGTATGAAAAGTGTCTTCCATAACATTTTTCTATAAGAAAAGTATTTTCCATCGCACTTTTCTACATAAAAAATGTCTTCCATCGCGCTTTTCTATATGAAAATTGTCTTTAATAGCACTTTTGTATATGAAGTGCCTTCCATCAGTTTTACTACATAAAAAGTGAATTCCATAACACTTTTCAACATGAAAAGTGTCTTCCATCGCATTTTTCTATATTAAATATATCTTTCATAGCACTTTTCTGTATGAAAAGTGTCTTCTATTGCACCTTTCTATATGAAAGCACTTCCCACAACACTTTCCTATATGAAAAGCGTCCTCCATAATACCTCCCCATAAGAAAAGTGTTTCTATAACACTTTTCAACATAAAAAGTGTTTTCCACAGCAAATAACTTCCGTAGCACTTTTCTGTATGAAAATTATCATCCATAACACTTTTCAACATGATCGCTCTTTTCTATATAAAAAATAAACAAAATTTTTAATTATTTACTACAATTAATTCTTATAATAAAAATCACGAATAATAATTATTTTGAAATCATCATATATAAATATTACTTGGTTCTGACTGTTTTTTACAGAACAGTTAGGATTATCCGATTTACTCGTATTGAGCCGTTTTGCTCGAAAACTTTTCCCATTTTCAAGACAATTTCATGATTCAACGATTGAAAAATTTCTCATTAAGTTGATTAGGTAAAGTAAAAGTAAATCTCTCTCGCCGATGGGTTAGATCTTCCTATTTAAGCTCTCGAAAATTCTGGCTTTTCGTCAAAGATGTGTACAGCCTGGCTCTAAGTTAATGGAACACCACATACTTCCTACTGGCTAATTGTGGTCGATTTTGATCAATTGTTTGATTCAATATGGTAGTGACAGTTCAACTCCGAGCTAAGTGTTTGACGTGAATAAGTCATGGTGGACCCTTCCAATTTCACCAAATATATTGCAAGCTAAAATAGTTTTGTAACTAATTTTCAATTTGTGAGCAATGAAATATGTGTTTACATGATGGTCTACATCAAAGATTTTCATGACTTTTACAACTTGTTGGCCTACCAGGCAGAACAAGCTTTGTCTTCGACATTCATATTACCAGAGCAAATTTTTTACGGCCGCATGATTCGCTTTTCCACTTTTGTAATAGCAGTATTGAACATAGTATCGATTTTACTTTGAGTGCTGTAACCCAAAACTGGCTCCTCTAAAGCCAACGCAAATCAAAGAACTTTTTTTGGAGCGCAATCACCAGCATAACCTTATATGGATGTCTGCATGAGATGCAGCTTTATCCAATATCCAAACAACTTTAGACGTCGATCGTGGAACAACCGGAAAATTATTTGGGTACGGAACAGATCGAATAATGAATAATGTACAAATTTTGTTCATTAAGCCTGTATATACAAGTAGTACCCGGTTTAGAAAGGAAAGACTAGAAATTGCAGCTGTTTTTAACGTTAACCTCAATGGGGCACGAATTAACACTGTCAGGTTGAGTCAAAGCTTTGGAAATAATATATTCTGCCCTATAGGCAGCTTTGAAAGAGGTCCATCGGTGTACAATTACAAAAATTGTACCACTAAACCGATATATCCTGCACCAAATCAGGTATAGGATATAAAAATTTCAACATTTGTCTGATTTCAGTTTTGTTGGTTTCACTTTAGGCCCAAGTCGGTACTTTTTGTGGTGCATTCGAAATTCCATCACACTTTGCTAATTCTAAAAACATTCTTCCTGGTTACTTTTCCATATTCAATTGTTTTTATTTTTTTATTTATTTATTTTTTTTTTGTCTATTATTTTGCTCCTTTGCCATCTTACTCTCTAATGCTCTCTCACTCACACGCTCTCGCTCTCTCCCTCTCTCTCTGCCTGGCTTTCTCTGCATGTTGCTTTGTGTTCTTAACCTGAACAGGGATACAAAAACAACAAAGCAAAGGAAATTTAAAGAAAAATCTTTATAATTCCTTTAAAAAATTAACTCTTTCCGTATTTGAGTAAAGCAAAGAAAAAACAAAACCATATAAATTTGCATACTTTTCTTTTTAATTTCCTATTTTTGGATTCACACAAAACTCCTTTTCATTATCACCTTCAAATTTCGATTTATTACTTTTTATCTTATTGGATATTTAGAACTTTTAACACTTGTTAATATTTTTTTCTTGCAATTTTTTTATGTTTTCTTGCATGCGAAGAAGATAACTTTGTTATCTTTTCTTCTATTCTTTAAGTTTTGTGATAACTTTTTTATTTTCTGCTTTTTTTTGTTTGGAATTTATCGCGTCCGTATATACGGCGGTCACCCGGTCACGCTACAGTTCAGTCGTTACGGTTAGAAGGTTCAAACTGAACTTTAGAATTCCACAAACATTCGGTTTTATACTACTCCCTCTTTGTCACAACAAAGTTGCCAAAGCGAGTGAAAATTGAACGGAACTCGCGAACAGTGCGACTCTCGTTGCTGTCGTCGTCGCCGTCATCGTCATGTGCTTTAGGCAAGCATAAGCATGAAAATGTCCAATTACATGCAGTGCCACTGGTGATAAGTAGCGGCTTGGATGACGGCGACATCTGCGCCGACGACAATGTTCACTGGCTCATGTGAATTCTCTCAAATACTCTCACTAGTTTCTTTCCGCAGCAACAATAACAACTACATTGTGACAGATTCTACCAAATACCACATGTTACACGTGTTGTTGTAGCACAACAAAAAAAAAAGGGGCACGAGCTGCAGCAGCTAGAGTTACCGTTATGTTTCCAAATATTGATACGTTAATGCTGGGAACTGTAGCGAATTAATGCTTAGCTAAGCAACAAGTCAACTCTTCGTTTCACTTTCTGTCTTAGCTTACAAAATATTTTAAACTTTAAAATCTTCAAAAAATTCCGATTTTTTATAGACACCCCATTGTAGGGAGGGGTATGCTAAGTTTGTTTGTATTTTCTTGATCACTTTAAAAATCTGTGTTGCTTTAAGCTTGCAAGCTCCAGAAAGGGCGTCATTACTTAGTTGATTTTCCTCACATTTTGCGAGGCATTATAAAGCACTACAACAATGCACAAAAGTTTAGGTCGATGCCGTCAACAAGGTAGAGGTAAAATACCACAAGATACCAGAAGGGGAGCGACAATGAGGTCTATTTTTATTCTCAGGCACTGCCTTAGTAAACCCTTAATTGACAGAAATTAGTATAACTGTATGGAAGATAGGAACCCAAGAATGTACGGACTAAATCGTTATTTTTTATGCGAAATACTAAATCAATTTTTTTAGATTTTACAGAGAATTATAAACCCAAATAATGGAAAAATTGTGTTTTACAGAGGAAAAACTAAATTTCGGAAAATTGCACAAATTGTATTGTTCAATTATAACAGAAGGGGCGGGCCGATATAATCCATTTACAATTCCCGTTTACGATCTGACAAAATACTATGCTATGTCAAGTATTGGGAAAAGATTGAATAAAAAATTACGCCAGTTATCGTGTCTAATAGCCAGCCATCCATGCAAACGTATACCGCTGAACATTTGGTCGAAAGATACCTAACGCTTTAGACCCTTCTGAGTGCTATATCGACTTTTGGTTGCTACATTTTTGTCGTATTAAATGGTATATACGAGTAAACTTATAAAGATATAGAGTTTTTGGTACCAATTGAGAGATGTTACTACAGTCTTCTCAAACATACGGACACGGATCCTAACTGTCTTGTTGTATGGCGCAAATCTCTGAGCTATGACATAAGTGGATAAATCAGTTCTGAAATAATGCTGCATACGTGCATCGTATGAATCAAGAGCTGTATACTGACATCGACGTGGTCGAGAGCATTAAAATGTAGCGGTTGCATTGACTGGGCTATGTTGCCATGTTGTTCCAGCAAAAAACGTCTCGGATAATGCAAATGCAAAGCCCACACTTGCGAACGCCATCAAAACTTGGTCTGACGAATTGGAGAAGGAGCATAGAAGACCAAAGCTTTTGAGATTATCTTCTACGTGCATCATAAATTAGAGGGTTTTAGAATAGGAACGGTAAATATTAAAATTTAACAAAACAATTTGCATGTGATACGAAATTTTTTTTTTATTCGAAAGGCTTTGTGGACGCAATATCACATGGTTCAAAAGCTTCTCTGGCCTGGCGTCTTAGAAGTCAAATTTTCAGTGACTCTAAGACATATAAAACAAATTCTCTTGGATCTGGTGAATAAGACAGGGGAGACCTTCTCACATTCAGTAAGCTTACATGCTTTCTATTTTTAGACTCCCTCAACAGGACCTTCAATTTAAATTCCAGAAGCATTTTGTATAAGACTTGTGGATTACTCAAAGTGTTTGTCAGATATATCGAGTTGACCGCTGCTCAAATAATAATAGATGGTTGTACCGGGGATTGAACCCATGATCATGTGAACAATAGCCGCATGTACTAACCATCGCGCCGCGGTCGGTCACATTCTAAGTTATATATCAGGCTGAATTTGAGTAATAGTACTGGTTATATTGACCTTAAGGGCACCATTCGTTTGTATGTCATAAGCATAAACTTACGGCTTAAGGAAATCCCACAAAAAAAATTCTAACAGGAGTGAATCGCACGATGTCTCTTGTTTATAGTCCACTTTGAAATGCTCCGGAACCCAATCTATGAGCACATGGTGTTGTGTATGATAGTTTTTCTTCCACTCCTGGGTTATTTTGTGCTGGACAAAAAATTCCCAAAGTTCGTGTCTGTGGCTGCCTCGAGTTCTTCCGCACCCTGTTAAGTTCAGCGGCGATGTTTTTAACCAATATCGCGTTATGCTGACGTAGGGATTCTGGCTGGTTGTTCACTGAACCAGTTCAATCGAAATTGACCATTAAATATTGAATAGTCTATTGAGGAGGGTCGGGTGCATCGTTGCCATAGTAAAATTTTATCATTTGCACGGCACCATAACTTGCCATGGTGATTGATATTCATTGTCTGAAAAATAAAAAAGCAGAAAATTAACAAATTCTAGCAACCATCTACATACATAAAGCGTGTCCCAAAAAGACCGCAAGATTTAAATTTGGCGCCATTCGAAGTGTCATTGTTTGACATTTAAACAATTGGTATTGTTTGCTAGTAGAAGGTACGAGGTTAGTAAAAATGGAACGCTACACGAATGAACAACGCATTCTCATTGTGAAATTGCTTTACCAAAATGGTAAAAGTTTTTCGCAAATTGGGATCAATTTGGGGTCACAATAATGCTCCAAAAGAGTCAACTCTAAAGAGATTAATGAATAAATTTGCCAAAACTGGGTCTGTTAGTGATGTAAAGACAACAAAGCGCCTTCGACCAGGTCGATCGACCGAAAAAGTCGCAGCTGTACGTGATGATGTCGCTCAACCTCCATCCACCTCAATTCGACACCGAGCTCAGCAAATTGGTGTTCCCAAATCCACTTTGCAGCGATTTTTGGCGAAAGATTTGCATCTTCATGCATACAGAGTTCAATTGACTCAGGAACTGAAGCCAGCTGGCCATGAACAGCGAAGGGAGTTCATTAATTGGGTTTTTAGAGACAACATGAAAATGCTGATTTTGCCGATGAAATCATCTTCAGTCACGAGGCCCATTTCCATCTTGATGGCTTCGTTAATAGGCAGAATTGTCGCATTTGGGGTGAGGAAAATCCTCGAGTGATTCACGGGAAGCAAAAGCATCCTCAACCTGTCACTGTGTGGTGTGGATTTAGGGCTGGAGGTATCATTGGACTCTTTTTATGAAAATGAGGCATGTCAAGTGCAAACAGTCAATGTTGTTCGGTATCGGGAAATGATAACCAGTTTTTTTCGTGCCTAGAATTGAAGAAATGAATGTGGAGGGCATGTGGTTTCAACAAGACGGCGCCACTTGTCATACAGCCAAAGAAACAATTCACTTACTGCATCAGTCATTTCCCGGTTGTGTTATTTCGCGTTTTGGAGACCAGAAGATCGTGCGATTTAACACTGTTAGACTTTTTTCTTTGGGGTTTTTTGAAGTCGATGGTTTACGCGAACAAGCCAACGACGACTCAAGTCTTAAAAGAAGAAATTGGACGCTGCATTAATGAAATACCGCAGCATTTATGCAAAACGGTCATTCAAAATTTTATTTAAAAATCGCGTGTGTGCCAGCAAAGCCGCGGCGGCCATCTGCCCGATGTGTTATTCCATACATAACCTCATTCTGTCTACTTTACGATATAAGAAAGTTTCACGTTTTTTTTTTTTTAATATCTGTGTTTTTTTTTAAATCTAAATCTTGCGTTCTTGTTGGGACGCCCTATGTGAACAAATAAGTGTATTAACAAGAATGCCAATATTTTTCACAAACAACATTGAATCGGCAACACTGTCAACAGCAACGCAACAATTTTACCCTGATATATTGGCGTTCTATTTATTGTACTCTTTATCACACCCTCACACATGTCTCATGTGCTAGCTAATGGAGTTATAATTTCGTTCTCTTTAGACGCACAGCAGGAGGTGTTTTCGGCAGCGTACGTTTTCGTATGTTTACATTTACATATTTTTGTTTCGGGTCTTTGTTTTGTTGTGACATTTTTCATTTCCGCGTTGATAAGTGTTTGTATGCCACAGGGTCCACTCGAACGCACACACACAAATGCACACGCACCTACTCAATTTCAAGTAGAGCGAAAGTTAATAATGAGAAAGACAGAAGAGAGTGTTTGAGAGATTAATGGCAAAGCGCATATCCTTCTGTGCAGCTGGGGAAAAGTAATTTAGAAGACGAATTTTATAATATTAGCTTTAGCACTTTTTTATTGCTATCTTTTATTACAACTACATATGTTTTCATATGCCAAACAAATTTCATTGGGAAGAAGGCTAAGATTAAAATGCCGGGTTGAATGGCTCCTATTCCAGAATTTAGAAAATTCATAACTCTGATTGCAGCATTTTGCAGCAAGGTATGTCTTCGACTCTGTTTTTTTTTTATAATAATGCATTATTACAATTTCGTATCCAAGTCTACATATAGAATACCACATACAGTAGTGGTCAAAACATATGCAACTTAAATGAAATTTTAAATAAAAGTAAACTTTTTTGTTCAAAACAGCTTAAGAATTGTCTTAATTTATTTATTTTTTTTATTAAATTCAGTTATTTTTTTAATATATTGCAAAATCAAAAATAGTTTTAAAAAAATAAGTCGAAATTCATGTGTTCAAAACATTTGCAACTCGTAAAAAAAAAACTTAAAAAAACAATATTAAGTGTTCAATATTTTGTGACATAGCCATTGTTGTTTACTACTTCCGAACATCTTTTAGGCTTTGAGGAAATAAACTTTTCAATGTAATCGCTTGAAATGGCATTCCACTGCTTTTCCAATTCGACGAAAAGCTCATCACAATTTCGGAATACTACATTTCTGACGTAGTATTCCGAAATTGTAGTATACCGACATGTTCTCAATCGGGTTGAAATCGGGAGATTGAGGTGGCGACGACATAATCTTGATTCGATTTTCCTCCAACCAGCCTTTAACAACCCTAGTCGTGTGGTCGGGATCGTTGTCGTGCTGGAATGTCCACGAGAGTGGTATTTCCCATTTAGGGTACGGAAGCATAACTGAGCTCAGAAGACCCTATAGATTGTGGCTGTCATTATGTCAGTAATGCGGTGAATTAGACCTGTTTCATATCCCCAGAAATATCACCGCACTATGATATTTCCTCCGCCGAGGTCGTCAAACATTGGCTCTTGCATCTGATCCTCGGAGGCTAAATTTTGATTCGTCAGACCATAACACCTCTTTCCATTGCTGTTCAGTCCAATTAAAATGTGTTTGAGTAGAGTTGAGGCGAGCTCTACAATTTTTTTCTGACACAACGGGTTTTTTTGGTTCACCTGTAGCTTCTGAGACCGTAATCTCGGGCTCGTCTTTTTGTAGTGGCAAGACTGCAATCTACGGGAATTTATGTTTTAGCTTCTCTGGGAACAGCTTTTGGAAATTTCGTAAAAAATTCTTGATTTTCCGATCTTCACGTGCAGTTGTTACACGAGGTTTTTCACCTTTATAAACTGTTTGGATGTTTCCATAGTTAACTGTGCGACAAACCGTCAATGTATGAATGCCATATTTCATAGAAATTTCTTTTTGCGAGAGTCCATTTTCAAAATCATTTAAAACTCTTGCTTTTAATTCCGAACAGTATTTTTTCCAGTTATTTTCTTCATACATGTTTAAAGCGAAGTTGACCTTTTTAACTCTGAACTAAAACTGCTTAAACAAAGCAATAAACTTGCAATTTTGGATAAAATGCCAATATATAAATCATAAATAATTAAAAGGAATGTGATTACCGTTATGTCCTAGCATTTGTTAGTGTTAGTTACATAGTCAAAAATAAGAAAAAGGAGAGTTGCAAATGTTTTGAACACTCAATTTCTACTATCTGCAGCAATTTTGTTTTCTTATTGTTGTAAAGTAATGGAATTGTTCTTTTTTCGTGATTAACAAAAACAACGAGTGAAGTTAAGAAAACACGAAAAAAGTTTCCATAAATGAGTAATTAAAACAAAAAACAAAAATACAAAACAAAACAAAAGTTTTGACCACTACTGTATACATGACTTCATGTCCAATAGCAAAGAAAACTTTCTTAAAGATTTCGTTCATATAATCCCCTTAACTATATTATTGGTGAAAAATTTATAACCCAATTTTGAATGTAGCGAATATATTAATTTAAATTGGTGCTTTTAAGAGGCACCCAAGAGCAGCCCTCAGTAATTCTGCTCAGCAATTGTGTTAACCCACCGATATGGTCTCATCCAATAATATAAAATTTATGACAACTTTTTAATTCATGCTGTGGTTGCTGGGTCAATTCTCCAGTTAGATATCTAAGACTTCGATTTCTAAAGCACTGATTAGGAAAAATTTCAATATTGAATATAACTTTTTAAAAACTTCTGGAAATGTGTCTTTTGAAAATACTTTGTAGAAAATGCACACAATATGTGACAGTTACGCCAATATATCCTACATGAATAGATTCTATATTTGCAAAGCACTTCATTAAACATTGACTCAGTTTGGATATATTTCAAATTAATACTGTATCAAAATATAAGACTACACCAGAAAAAATTATTAGTTGATATGAACTAAAATGTCAACTATGTCGTACGTGATATGTGTACATTTTCCTAATACATGGTTGATGAAAGTTAGTTATAGAAATTAGTAGTTGATATGAACCAAAATTTCAACTGTCGAATGCGATATACATACCTCTACCTAACAAATAGTAGTTCTAATGTACGGAATTTAACTACGAGCATAGTTGAAATTGACCATCCATTGGCAGTGGTAATAGCTATTTAGTAATTGCTAACAACCAACTGTTTTCAACATACTCGTATATTGATGTTATGTATTAGAACAGCTAAAGAAAATGCCGAATAATTTTTTAAAATATATATTAAAATAAAAACAACATTATTTTCACCTTACGCAAAGTTAGGTCACCATCCAAAGTCAGTCATTGTGCGGTGATTTTGTACATCAGGAAATAAAATAAGCAATTGCACACCTTTACGTATCAAAAGTTTCATTAATTCCTACCAAATCCTTAGGTCTTGAAAGATAAATAAATCTCTGCAAGGTATTTACCATATATGAAAATCAACTGTAGGACAATTTTCACACAGAAAGTATTTTAGGAGCAATTTGTTACGTGAAATTCTATTGGAAACAATTTTGATAATGAAAATAAACTTCGACACAAAAAATACTTTGAATAAGATGGTTTTATGAAATATACCTTACAACTTTCATACAGAAAATGCCATAAAAAAACACTTTTCATACAGAAAATTGTCACAGAACACACTTTTCATAGAGAAAATTATTATGGAAAACATATTTCATAAAAAAAATTAGCATGGAAGGCATTTGTGAAATAAAAAATTATCATGGAAGATATTTTTATATAGAAAATTGTCATGAAAGCCATTTTTCATATAAAAAAATTGTCATGGAAGAAATTTTTCTTATTGAAAACTATTTTTCACGTAGTGGCATGTATGGCACTTATCTTATAGAAATAAGTAGAGAATAGTGAATAGAGCTTTCTTTTATAAATGTGCCATTGCGTATACTTTCTCAGTAGAAAAGTGCTATTGATGACACTTTTCCTATAGGAAAGTGTAATTGAAGACACTTTTCCCATAGAAAAGTGTCATTAAAAGCGCTTCCCACTATAGAAAAGTATTATTTAAAACTCTTCTACTATGCAAAAGTGCCATTGCAGAATCTTTACTTTTCTTAAAGTATTGTTAAACGTATTATGACAGATACTTTTTGTATAGAAATGGGGAAGAAGCACATATTTCGTACAGAAAAGTATCATGAAAGACAATTTACGTAAGGAAAAGCGTCATGAAAGAGACTTTCGTAGAGAAAAGTGTCATGAAAGAGACTTTTCGCTGAGGAAAGCTTCATGAAAGACACTTTCGTACAGAAAAGTGTCATAAAAGAGACTTTTCGCAAAGAAAAGTGTCATGAAAGGCACTTTTTATATAGAAAAGTGTTATAAAAGACACTTTTTGTACAGAAGAGTGCCATGAAAGAGTTGACTGATCCATTTATAACGTCGAAATAATCGTCAAAATCTTTAATTATTAATCAACAGTTTTTGGACGTGGTCTTTCATCGGTAGAGTTTGACGGCCATCAACTCGCTCTGGGCTTCATTTGGACTGTTCATGCTACTTGTAAACATTTCTTTCCGGCGACAAAATCTACTCACCAGAAGCCTTCTGCAGCATTCTGAACGTTTCAACAACAGAAATTCCATTCCGTAAACAAAATGTAATGCAAATTCTTTGCTCAATAAAATCACACATTGTAAAAATAACCTAAAATATTTTTTGTGTCGTACAAAACCAAACTTTGCACAAACACAATAAGATTTATGATATGAAATTTGGTACAGATGTCTGTCACAGTGTTTCCAACTTAGAAAGAAAATATTTCTGAAATTCGAAATACCTAAAAATAACGCAAACTGAAAATTGGTCCGATTTTTAGGACACTGCAGAAAAACCTGGGTGAAAGATTTAAATTATATGTCCAAAATTTGTGGAAGCGCCCTCAAATAATTACGTCTTTTTTGTCTAAAATCTATAAACCGCAAAGATAGCCTTTATTATTCGATCAGATTTAAAAATTATTCAAGAAAAATTTGCTCCATTTAGTGTTTCTAGCATTTAATATCTTTTCATCTTTGCAGCACTTATTACTAACGTCAGTGCCCAGAAAAGGTTACTTTTATTTTTAGAGACATAATCAGGTATGTTCCAAAAAAGGAGTGGAATTAAAGTAAAATACGAGTTGAAAAGTGTTTGTTGTTGAAGCGGTTTGTTGTTTCATTTTCTCATATGAAATGAAGTTCGAAAACAGAAATTGTAAACAGCTGATATTGACTTGAAAATAAAATTTAGTTATTAAAACTACTATTTGTGTTTTTTTTTTTTTGCATAAAATTAAAGGATAAATAAATAATAAGGACAAATAAATAAACAAAGGATAAATAAATAATGAATGCGATGTTAGTGTCCACTATATGTATACCAAACCAATGAATACGCAAGAGCAAAATTACAAAGGCGGATTTTGCGGGATCACTCAAATTCTCTGGATATGGGCAACACTACATAAGTACACACATGTACAGGGTGGCCCAAAATGACCGAAGTGGTGTGAATTGCTTATAACTCTTTATTTAAGACATATTTTTTTAATTTTTTTTTTTTTCTTAAATACAGTAAATTTATGGGGAATATTTTTAGATTAGTTATTAAAAATGATATCCCGCAAGTGGTGGCCATTTTCTGCTTCGCACAAATGTGCTCTTTCCAACACATTTTCCATGACCTTTCGCAAAATTTCCGGTGTTATGTTGTTAATTTCGTCTCGAATATTGGATTTTAATTCGTTAATAGTCCTGGGCTTATTAACATAAACTTTCCCTTTTAAATAACCCCAAAGGAAAAAGTCTGGAGCGGTTAAATCCGGGGAACGCGGAGGTCAATTAAACTTGCTTGTACGCGAAATTATTCTTTCACCAAATATGTCGCGTAAAAGAGCCATTGTGGCCCTCGCAGTATGCGCTGTGGCTCCATCCTGTTGGAACTATATTTGCGGATGGTTTTCCATGGCAGGCCTTACAAATTTTTCCAACAAGGCCCGATATCGATCAGCATTGATGGAAATGGCAACACCTCGTTCATTTTCAAAAAAATATGGGCCAATGATCCTTTCTGAAGAAACACCGCACCAAACAGTACACTTAACTGGGTGTAATTGCCGTTGATGAAGTACTCTCGGGTTTTCCGTAGCCCATATCCTACAGTTTTGCTTGTTAACGAACCCATTTAATTGGAAATGGGCTTCGTCACTCATAACTAAGTTATGAATAAAATTAGGATTCTCTTGTGCTTTTTGCTGGAAATAAATTGCATAGTCAAGTCGTTGCTGGTAATCTGTCGATTTCAATTCTTGGACAATTTGAATTTTGTATGGAAACATTCTTATGCTATGCAAAATTCGCTGCAGCGACCCTCTTGAGATGCCAAGTTGTGTCGAACGTCTCCTGGTTGATGTTTGTGGATCCTCCTGAATACTCTCCTGTACCACTTGAATATTGTCATCCGTGTGCACCGTTCGTCGTCTGCCAGCACCAGGAAGTTTCCTTACTGCTCCTTGTTCTCGAAAATTTGGAACAAGACGGTTTCTTGTTGACTGAGAGGGTGCAGCCCGCACATTAAATTGACGACGGTATGCACGCTGAGTCAACACAATGGACCGTTGATTTACAAAGTAAATTTCAACGATTTGGGCACGTTGTTCAGTTGTGTATTGCTCCATTATAAATTCTCCAAGTCTTCTTTACAAAATACTAAAAAGAAAAGAAAAAAAAATTATAATAAAAAAGTTATAAGGAATTCACACCATTTCGGTCATTTTGGGCCACCCTGTACATATGTACTTAAGTACATTCAATATACTTTTAATAAAAACTATTAGGTTTTTCCACAATTATCGCATTAACAAAGAAGCATTTCGTAACATTTTACATTGCAAAAAATTGAGACTGCCCAAGTCATCCATTCCGGCAGCAGTAGTTCTGCTGCCGCATTAAGATTTTTAGCAGAAGGAGGATTTCAACGAGTCGGAAAAGACACTAATGTGGCCTTAGCACGGAGCACCACCTGCAAAATTTTAAATCCAGTGCTTTTTGTTCTAGAAAAATATTTTTGTGCTAGGTGGATTACATTGAAAACGACAGTTGATGAACAAAATTTGTCTAAGCGCCACTTCATGCAAAAATTTGGTATTCCCGGTGTAGTAGGATGCATTGATAGAACTCACGTGGAAATTACTAAGCCGCAAAAACATTTCACATTTCTTCCAATTTTACATGGTCCCCTTTTTCCAGGTCTGGATTGTTTTGCATAAAACGTAGCATTATTGCATCCTGCGTTATATTCTTGTGCTTTCCCCTTCAAACAAGGAAAATTTTTATTCAACCAAAGGTATCTGACCACTTTTATTTATTATACACGTTTATTTGCAATTTTTTTTGTTTCACAATAAAATTTCAAAGTATTTTTAAACCACTTCTTTTTGCCTAAAAGTAGTTTCTAGAACAATGCAATTCACTACGATTTGATGCTCGAAAACAAAACAGAAATGAAAAGTAAAAAGTAAAATTCAGAACACCCAAGTGTCAAATTGATGTGATTACAAACTAATTTTACTTCAAAGTAGAATCTGGAACATACCTATACCTGAATGTCTTATTCGCATTAGCACCTTTTGTTCACTTAATCTGGCAACAACAATCAACAGTTGTTTATGGACTGATTGCAGCACAAATGTTAAATAACAGTACTAGTTCCTGTTGTGTGGTAACAGTCGGCTGTTAAGTAACGTAAAAGCTAACTGTCGCGAATGATAATGGATTCCAGTAGCACAGAAAATCTCATTGCAAGGTTTCGCACAGCAAAGACGAACAACAGTTTTAAATAAAATACACCCAACTCTTTTTTTACGCGATCTTTTTTTACAAGATTTTGAAGTCATATATTTTTACACACATTTTTTGTTCTAGCCTGAACCCCAAAAAAATGTTATAGTTATAATTTTTACGTACAATCACAAGACGTTTAATTTATGCCACAAACACATGTGAGTGATTTGATCTACTTCATGGCCTCTTTACTTTACTTTACTTTTTGTTTACTTTTGCGCTTTTTTTTTCTTTATTTCGTTGTAGTTCAACTCGAACGCAGCATTTCGTTCTTCAGTTAAATTGTATTTTGTGTTAAGTTGTTCATTTCGTAGGATGCAATAAACAACTTCAATACAGTTCTAAAAGTTGGTATTCAAATTAAATTATTTAATTAATTATTTTTCTTAATTCGAAGATGGAATTTCCAGCACAATATAACATAATTCTTTACTATTTCAATGTTTGGTATCGTGGAGCGTATTTCCAAGATTACAAATGTAATCTTCAGTTTTGTGTGGCAGGAGACAAATTATACAGGGTATCCGTCGGGAAGGTATACCACGTTGTTTTGGCGCCATTTTGGTAAACATTAGTCTTGACAGTTCATATTTGGCAGGCGTGAAGTAGAGACGTGGCAAATTTATTATGGAAAAATATGCGATAAACCAACGTATTTTAATCATTAAAACATTTTATCAAAATCAATCATCAATTACTGAGACGATGAGAAAGTTACGAGAAACAACGTGCCGAACAAGACGCACTATTTATCGTGTAGTGAATGATTTCGAAGAAAGAGGGTCTGCATCTGATAAGGCCAAGCATGGATCACAACGTATTGGAAGATCGGCTGAAAACATTACTGCCGCTCGAGAAAGTGTTCAAAACAATGCATCAACCTCAATTCGACGCCGTGCTCAGGAGCTTGGTCTTCAAAAAACAACTTTGGTGACAATTTTGCACAAGGATTTGCATTTGTTTTCATTTGGGATTCAGTTGACACAAAAACTTCTTCCACAAGGTCATTTACGCTGCCATACATATGCCAATAGGATGTTACAGCTCGCCCACGGCAAGCCCGATTTTCATGAAAAAATCATAATGAGTGACGAGGCACATTTTCATTTGAATGGATATGTGAATATACAGAATAGTCGGTTCTGGGTAATGGAAACCCCTCAAATTATTCATCAGTCACCTTTGCATCCATTAAAAATGACGGTCTGGTGGGCAATTTGGTCAGGAGGAATGATTGGACCTTACCTTTTTGAAACTGTCAATGGGGACCGATATCGTGATATGATTGAAAACTCTTTAATGCCACAACTGGGCTTGATTAACGTGTGGTATCAACGAGACGAGACATACAGACAGGATTACAATGGAATTACTGCGACACCTTTTTCCACAACAAGTTATTTCAAGAAACGGTGATGTTGATTGGCCTCCACGGTTGCCTGATTTGACTGCTCCGGACTTCTTTTTGTGGGGATATCTGAAAAGCAATTTTTATGCAAACAACCCAGAAACGCTTGAGCAACTCAAACAAAATGCTCGTGATAAAATTAATAAAATACCGTGTGAAATGTGAGAGAATGTAATGAAAACTGTGCTCAATTGGAGATTATGCTCCATACCAGCATAATCAATTTGGTATCTTCTGGCTGAAAGAAAAGACTGACAGTTGCGATAGCTTGCTATCAAGATTGTCGTCCCATATTCCTAGGTAGTAATAGTTTACTTGGCAATGTCAGAGGGGCGTTTCCGATCACATTGTAATATACCCAATGTAATCAGCACACCGTGCATAAGGCCTTCACAGCGAGAGTCACGTAAAACTCCATGGACTCTGTGGAAACTGTATGCAAGTTAATAAGTCTATAAAGTGTGTTGAAAATGGACGATTCCTCCTTTTTTTTTTTTTTTGCAATTCCCTAAACATTCCAAATAATCACTTTCCGAAACGGCCTTTAGAGGGCGTTGCGATTCATATTAATTATAAATAATCAATCGAGTCAAAATCGGGATCCAAGGGCGCATTATTGTTGTGCAAAAACCAAAAGTTGTCTGCCCGCATATCCGACCTCTTTTTAAGAATAGCTTTCGCAAACGGTGCATGACGCTCATATAACACTCCTTGTTGACAGTTTGATGCGGCAAAAAAGCTACCAGGATACCATGAAGAAAACTGTCAGAAGAACCTTAATTTTTGAGCGACATCTTCGCTCCTGTTTCATCATTATCACGATCTTCACTCGATTGATTGGTTATTTTCAGATCATAAGAATGAATTTGTCATTAATCGTCTCTTAGCAGATTTAATGTGGCGGTCTTTTCTTAAAAATCAAATTCAATCAAAATTTAACGTGTCTGAAGCCTAAAATACCTGTTAAAATAAAGTTTACTGATCTATTTCAAATGTCAAATCGACAGTTTTTGAGCACCAAATGTCAGATTTGTTCGACGTGACTTTCATCGACAGATATTAGTGATAGCCTAAGGCGTTCTTTATGTTTAACTCTTTCCCGGCCTTTTTTTTTTGTTTTTTTTTTTTTGAACCGTTTATGTAACGTTAAAACATTTCTTTCCGAAAAAATCTATTCATCGGGGACCTTCTGCAATGTTCCAATCATTTCCGTAACAGCAATTCCATTTCATAAGCAAAATTTAAATCGTGGGTTTGATCCTCGATAAGGCCACCTATGTATCTTCCTTGGATCAGTTGTTAGCACAATCTGCTTTTAAAATAGTCGGAGTAGTAATTCAGCAATCGCCCTTTCAGGAATCAATCAATTAGTTTTTTCTCAAAAGTTTTTTCTCATTAGTTTTTTTTTTTTTAAATATATAAAAATTTAAAAATTTTCCATGAAATCCATAAAAAGTTCAAAATTTGTGAGGTTTCTAAAGGGTGTGAACAAAAAGGAATCCTGCCCATGGAGGCGAAGATATTAAAAAACAGTCGTCAAAAAATAGCTAAAATATAAATTTATAAAATAATTTTATAATTCGGAAATGGAATTTTTGGTTTCTAAGGGACGTAAACAAAATGGGGTCCTACCTATGGAGACGGAAAATATTCATAAAATCTTCAATTGAAAAAAAAAACATTAATAAATCGCTGCATCAAAAATCGCTAAAACACAAACATCTATATAAAGGGTGATTTTTTAGTCGTAGTTTTTTTTTTTTAAGTCGAATAAAACACTCAAATTTGCGTCATATATTAATTATGCCATTTAATTTTTAAAGATAATTTCATGTAAATGTCCGCGGTACCGTCTCAAAATGTCCATTCGGAAAGTCCAATTTTTCGTCACATTTTCGTTCGTTCGTGAATCGATGATACCACCAGCCTATAAACCACACCAGACTGCCGTTTTTCGGGATGCATCGCTAATTTATGTATGGCATGTGGCTGTTCATCACTCCAGAAAGAGACTCATCGCTGAACATAATTTTTCGATAAAACAGCGGATTTTCATTGAGCTTTTGTAAGGCCCATTCTCCAAAAATTAGACGTTGTGGTAGATCATTCGGCTTCAATTCTTGCGTGAGTTGAATTTTATAGGCTTTCAAATCAAAATCGACGTGTAAAATTTTACTTGTGGTTGAGTAACAGCTGCCCAATGGCTGAGAACGGCGACGAATTGACATTTCACGATCGTCATTAACACTGGTCGCTACGGCTGCAATACTTTCTTTGGTACGCACTCTACGCATGCGAGTCGATGGTATTATGTCCAACAAAGTAAATTTAGTGTGAAATTTGAAGATAACAGCACGAATTGTTGATTCAACAGGTCGACTATGACGACCATAAAATGGTCGTATCAAACGATGCCCAATTGTCACAGAGCACAAATTTTGGTAATAAATTTTAACGATTTTCAATCGTTGCTCGTTTGTTAGTCTTTCAATGATGAAATGGCAGAGTATACTGTACACTTTTCACCTTGACAGATGACGTTTGAACTTAAATTTTAAAAAATCACCCTGCAGATTGCCATATTACAGCTTAATTTTTAAAAAATCGCTAAGATGATAAATACACTAAATATAAACACTTGTATAATTTGCATGCGGCTATCAGTTTATCTAATTGAAATCGAATTGATTTCTTCAAATTCCTCAGAAACCCCCACTTTGTGATCGGGCCATTCGTTTCGGAGAACTAACCATATATTAGTACTTTAACGATTTTGAAAATTGACCGCTTCATTTCCAAGCTTCACATACAAATGTGTTTTAACGATTTGTTTGTTTAATTTGATAGTTTTTGTCATTGGACCATCTGTTTCCAAGATATCGATATTTTTAAATATATTTTTTTGAAAATGTTAGCAGCTGTCAAGCTGACTGTTATTTATTCATAATCGGGTATGTGATACAAAACGTTTTCGATTTAAAATCGATGCAAAAACGATGAAAGTTGTGATGCACATCTTTTTATCGATTTCATTTCGGTTTGAGCTGAAATCGATATCGATTTCATTTTCCATTTCGTTCTATGGAAAATATGGATAAGAAAGGTGTGATAGAAAACGAATTACTGTTTTCATTTACGGTTTTAAATCGAGTAGTCTTTGTGTGGCGATTTTGCAAAGTCGCATTTCTTTATTCGGAAGAAAAATAATAAATTGCGAACAATTTAAAACTAAAGCGCCAACTGGATTGCTAACGGAATGGACGAGGGTGTAACACTTGTCCCAAGTTTATCCATTATCCAAATAAAGGCTTCTTTATTTAGGCGAAAGCATTTTACAAAAGTATAAACAATTATGTATTACTGAAACCTTGGGATAACACATTTGGTTTACTTTTTTCCCGGCAAATCTAGTGGGTTGGAAGCATCGCGTAATTTGTTCCTTTTAATATTTTCTTCTTTATTTGATGCATCACTTAAAATTGCGGACACTGCGACAATAAATGCCATGTTATAAAATTATTTTTCAGCTTACACTTGTTAATTTGATTCTTGTTGTGCAAACACTTGCATTTTAAAACGTAAACAAATGCTCTAAGTTGTATTTTGCAAAAGAATATGGTGGAAATGAAACACAACTGGAAAATGAAATCGATACGATTTCTGTCACAGCTAAAATCGATCTGTTCGTTTTGGTACTTCGTTTTCATTTGAAAACGAATCGATTTGCATCACATACCCCACTGTGTTCTCAAAAATGAGCAAAAATTCAGACAGTGAATCGGTAGAATTACGGAATTGCAAATATTTTTTCGATTTACAAAATGAAATCAAATCAATTACGAGTAACGAATTAACAAAATATTGGAGAATTCCAAAGCATTAGAAATAGCCCTTGCTTCTTTTCTTGCAATAACTTGCTCCCCTTTCCTTCCTTATTGTTTTCCATAGAGCGATGTTCTGTTATACGATCTGTGAAGCTGATCAAATATCAAATTTTTCAAGGAAAAATGCTGAGAAAATTCATTTTGAGGAAACAGAAAATTCCGGGGGAGCAAACATTTCACCTATTATTCAAGATAGGGTTGATAGAGATACAATAGACTTAAAATTGAAGCTACCAGAAAGCATTTTTGTAGTTAGAAACAGTTCTACACAGTTCTTTCCAAAGCACTAGTTAGTAGACATTGTACACCTTTCTTAAATTACATATTTCACGTTATTCTATTCTCATTATTTTGAAGCTAACACGCTACGCTCGTCCTTATTTTAAATTTAAATAAAAAACATTTTTTTTTGTTCTTTTTGTTCATTATTATATTATATAAAATATATTTTATATTCGATTTGCGTTACATACAAAAAAATGTATAATGATTGCTTTACGAACTAGTACAAACTGTAGTCTAGCGAGAATTAAGAAGGAGACGACGTCATTACAAAAAACGTAATTACAACACAAAGACAAAAACGAAAATAAAGACATAATGGAATCTTTCTCTTGTATGTCGACTTAACAACTATGAAGACAATAGAATATCAAGATTCTGGATTATTTAAGGAATTCGAGGGTAGTTACTAAAATAAGTTCTTTGGATATCAGTAAATAGTGACGACGACTTGTCAATCCTCTTTTGGCATTTATGGATCAATGAAGGAAACCATAATGTAGCGGGTGCCATTGGTCACAAGCAGGCCCTCGTGATAGTGGGTCAAACGTCCGGGATGCATAAACAACCAACCCTTTTTGGTGGCCGTCACTGAACAATTGTAGCGCAAGAAACGACAGCCTCCACCTTGATAATCGATGCCCACGCGATTGAGAGCAATGTTAATGGTATAGGTTGATGAATCATGATGGGGCCTTAGGGAAGGCTGTTCATCGGGCCGATAGCGTACCACGAAATTCATAAGAGAACGAGGGGGCTGCGAAAGAACACAAATAACCATAATTTATTCATTTATTTTTTAATATGTTGCTTAAATTATAAATCTAAACTTACATTATGATAATAGCCCAAGAAAACTCTCTCCTGCAATGGCCGCACTATCAAATCCAAAAACTGCAACCACACCTCATTCAAGCCCACCTGTTTCATGTGTATATCACGTGTTGGTACCGCCTCATAGCCACCCTCAAGACGTTCATCTTTATTGCTGCCATCGGACCATTTGCCATAGGCCTCCACAATGGCTACCAGATCATCACAGAAATCATCGGTCACCACTTGGATCCAGAAAACATCCGTGCAGGGTTGATCATACGTGTAGTTGGACTCCAATTGTATGCGGTAGTTGGGATGAATGTATTTCCTGACCCAATCGAATTTATTGGTGAACAATGTATAGAAATCGGGGCGAGTCACGGTGATATCGAAATTATCGGCATTAACCAAATGGCCGTAGGGACGATCGTTGATGATGAACATGTGAACGCCCTGAAAAGAGTAAATAATAATCATAATCAGAAATATGTAGTACTAAGGAGTAAATAGATAGATTTATATAGAAAGAAAAAGTTCCTATAAAATTGCCATAGAGCAGGAAGACTTAGTAGAAAGATTAGGAAAAGACAACACCAATTAGAAATAGAAAAGGAGTGTCCATTATTGAGATTAGGTAAGGAAACAGTTCGGAATAAAACTAAATAATTAGAAAGTTTTCTATGTGAAACATTATGGACTGTAGCAATTTCTGCCTGGAACGTGAAAATTTATAATCACAATCAGACACATGCATGACCCACTTACCATAAAACATAAAGCCTTAGGAGAGTGTTTACGAAAGGAAACATTTTGGAAAAAACGCCAAAATTGGAGACCTTTGTAAGCTCAAAATGGAGCTGAATTTGTAAGCGACCCACTTACTATAAAATTGCCTTAGAACATGAAGCCTTAGCAGAAGGCTTACGAAAGGAAACATTTTGGCAAAAAAAAATGCAAACAATTCGAAACTTTTCCAAACAAAAAAAGGAAACGGTACAAGTATTTGTAAGCGACCCCATTTACTACAAAATTGCCTTAGAATATGAAGTCTTAAGGTTTACTAAGGGAAACATTTTGGCAAAAACAACGCCAACAATTCGCCTTCAAAATGAAGGCGATAAGAGTATTTTGACGCCCTGAATTTGTAAGCGACCAACTTACTACAAAATTGCATTAGGGCACAGAGCCTTAGTAGAAGGCTTACACGAAAGCAAACATTTTGGCAAACAATGTAAACAATCCGATATTTTTCTAGGCAAAAAATTGGAGACGGTAACAATATTGATGCCCTGAATGTCCTGCAAAAGGAAAGTTATAGTAAGAATGAGAAATATAAAACGTAGTAAAAACCAATTCATTATTTTTTCATGGTATTGAAAGCATTATTTACCTATATTAGTAGAATAATCCGATTTAGATCTAATATGCGCGGTTTTGTTTAATAACTTCTTGCCATTTTAAAGATAATTCCATTATTTCTCATAAAAAACGCCGTTCCTAAAGGCAACAAATTGCGATTTTCGCAAGCATCTCCTGAGGCGAATTTTTTACCAGCAAAATTATTCGCTATAGACAGGGGCAGACGGCAGTCATTTAGTGCCAAGTCCGAACTGTACGGTGGGCGTATAAAAATCCCCTAATCAACCACTATCGTTGTGTGGCCTGACATTGTCGTAATGGAACATAATTCGTCTCCTGTTGCATAAATTATAGCAACAAATTGTGCCATCGAAAATTTCAAAATCCTAGCTACAAATATGTAATTGATATGATATTGATATGCTAGGTATGCATGATTGGAAGGATCCACTCAATATAAATTTCGTGAGCATTTACTTGAACTAACTAACTTTAATATCTACCGGCCAATAAATGTGGGATCCATTAGTGGACACATATTAATATATTTTATGAAGACCTAGAATAAGAAATTCTTTTGATATATATCAGAAACGATAATGGTCTTTCTTTGAGGTCTTTGAGGAGTTCGATCGCAATATGGAAGAACACCGAATTAATTGTCATTTGACTATTTCTTACACACCACAGAGGAGTTGTTTATCTATTGATCAATTCAGTGCTTGAATAAAGCTACATGGTTAATAAAATAGGCGTAAGTCGTAATTTGTGGATAACAAAACGCCATATGAATTGTGGACTGGCTGCAAGCCCAATGTTAATCATTTGAAAGTGTTTTGTTCATGAGCGATCGCACTTGACAAGAAGCGAAAGGAAAACAAAAATTTATGAAGAACGAGTTTAGCATTAGTCGGATAATCATTGGTATCCAAGGCAAACAGATTGTTGGAAAATTATATGAATTAACAAGCTGTCCGGTCGGTATTGTAAGATTGAAATTGAGGTGGAAATTGTGCCAAATAATGGGCTGGTGAAGGATCCAGCCACCTAAGAAAAGTACGAAGTTTGCTAATAAATATGACGAAGGATCAGTCTCCAACTTATTAAGACGGAGTATTATCAAGTAAAAGTTGTGAAACATGGAGACAGAAATGACGTGTGATGAAGGACTTCCAATTAGGCATAAAGCATTTAAATACAAAAGGGTTTCTGCATTGAAGAAGAATAAGGAAGCCACAGTTGAGCGGAATAAGGTAAGATTGGGAGGGAAGTGATAACTTCAGAAGCAAGGCGTAGATTACAGGGAAACGTTTTCTGCTGTGGTCAGGTATGACACCATCACAAAGCTATTAACACAAAACACACCTACACTACGTGCATGTGGTGACTGCCCATTTGAATTGAGAAACAAACGACGAAATTTATTAGTCCAGCCGGAGTTTCTCGAGGACAAGCAAAACCAGAAAATAGATCCTTCACCTCAGGCATTTTCTAGGAATGGAAATAAATCTTGAAACGTTCCATATTAAGCTTAGCAAAACAATATCATTCAAGAAGATGCTGGAAGAGTACGAAATGAATAATTGTCTAAATATAAACTCACTGAATGGTGCAATTTATATACGATAGGCGGCTCATGATGCACAATTCGAAGCAATAGTATGTTAAAAGCATGTCCATGTTGAATAGTAATGAATATTTGAGCAATTTACGACAGGAAAACAAAATCATTAAAGATGTTACATCATGCAACAGTTTCTATTTTGGTAAATTTTTCCCCATCGAAAAGTAACTTTTTTATTGCGAAATTTTTCACAGAACCACTCTTTAATAGGAATTTATTACTTTGTCAGCAAAATAGTTTCTCATATTGACGTTAACACATATAAATACGGAAATTGTATTCACATTATAATCCACTTTGTGTTGCATTCATAAAAGCTGTAGTAGTATTCCCACTTACCGCATTTCTTAATGATTCACACATGGCCATATCGGGGTCATAATATTGACTATCATATTTGATGTGTTTAAAGGCAGTATTCTTGACCAAATAGATGCTGGAAACGTATGGCACGTTCCACATGCCGCTGAAAGAACGAAAAGAAAAGAACATTTAATTTTGATCACAGAATACATGTAAAGCTCCCCAATCAAATCGCAAATGACGACACAACCAATTCTTTTGAATGGGAATTGAGACTGTATTGAGATAATCTGATTTAAATAAACCGAAAGCACTAGAATCCAACTGAAACCGTTTTAAAAATAGTCACTCACCACAGCACCCACAAATATCATGTCCCATGATGTCCCTCCACCTATACTGTTCGCTCACCTTCTGCTCCCTGTACGAATCGCGTGTGACTTCCATGAGATAGGCCACCATCAACAACAATAGCAGCATCAGCACTAAACTCATCTCGAGTCTGTTGCTCAATTATTAGTTGGGTCCAGTCATTTAGTACGTCGTAAACGTTTGAAGCTCAAACACAGCGGGTGAAGAACCGTTTAATCCGGGGGCCTCGTCGAGATCTGTTGCATTTCCAAAATTCAAATTCACGCTGTTTTGCGACTTTTGTTTTTAGGTCAAAAACGCGCGTTTCGAACGTTTAACAGCAGTCGGAAATTTCGAAAAACAAATAAATAAATAAAAACATGTGTGCGTCGCCCAATGATTACATGAAAATTGTATTTCTTTTTGTAATTTTACTTAGCCTAAGCATCAATTTGGAGGCTCAAAGTAAGCATCGGATAAGGAGAAGGAATTGAATTGTTGAAGAATAGTTTAAGAAAATAAACTGTGTTTTGTTTTGTTTCTTAGGAACTGTGGGTGGTCGTGGAGTGTTACGGCGCAATTATACGGGCAAGAAACCAGTGGTGATACAGCATCGCACCCAAGATGCTGCCAATTATTATGATCATGAAAATGTAAGGCCTTTGTGGGGGCTGAATGTTAGTTATGTGTACATTTTGTTTGTTTGTAAAAGGGAAACTTTTATCAAAGAAAATTTCTAATTTTTAAAAGAATATCACAAAGAGTTGGGAAAACCTTGACGAATAATCATGTGCAACAATTAACCTATAAAAAACTCTAACATAATTTTTTTCTGTATGGGAAACTTTACACCAAAATACACTTAGTTTGTTGTTACTTTTTAAAAGAAATGGTCTTAGCAAAATCCATTGACTTAGCACAACATATACATGTATGGGCTGTTTCGTACAATTACAGGAAAAGCTTTTTGAAACCTTTAATAATGACAAGTTTTTTGACCGAATTTCATTTCAAACCTTGCTTGGTAGTACAATTATTGTGCGAAAGGCGGCGCCCAAATCGTCCTAAAGGTTATAGCATACGATTTTAGATTGAAGGCTCAAAAGCAGAAGTTAAGCAGAAGCAATTGAATATTCGGAGAAAAACATCATCGTTTTTTTTTTGTCAATTGTTTTATTCTTAGGAAATAAGAACGCAAATGCAGCAAATTATGATGATTATGAGAATGTAAGGGTTATATAAGAGAAAATGTTGCCTTGATTAGAAAATCATACTGTTTGTTTATACGTGTTTCATGTAAATGTTCCCATAAGGCTTGAGCATTTCGGATCCTATAATAAAGACAAGTTTTTTTTTAAGGATTTGTTTAACTTTCATCAATGATTTTCTCAGTAGTACAGTTAGTGTACGATAGGTGGCGCCTGAGTCGTCCCAAAGTTTATAACATGAAAATTGTATTACACATGAATGGGTCAACTTAACAACAGTTAAGGAAGTCCACGAGGTTTTATCGTGAGTCTCGCCGTGAAGGCCTTACCCACGGTGTGCGACAACCCTTTCTTCGCAGCCAGGAGATACCAAATTGACTATGCTAGAATGGAACATAATCCCCATTGGCGAAGGTGAAGCCTATCTTACCACCTCTGCACGTGATGCTCCAACTAGGGGTCCTACACAAAATGATCAGTTGGGAACTCAGTCCCGGGGCCCCCTGATCCCCACAACAGTTAAGAAGGAGAAATTGAATATTTTAAAACCAATCTTCGTTTTGTTGTTTATTGTTTCCTTGTTAAGAAAGGTATATGGTTTTGAAGCTACGCCATAATTATGCAGGCAATAAACTAGTGGTAATACAGCATTGCACTTAAGTTGCTAAAGGAAGTTCCATCGTCTATTGGTATGAAACAATTAGCCCCCACAAAATTCTTGAGAAAATTATTTCTATATAGAAAACTATTCAAAGAAATAGATGTCTAAGCAATGTATATTTTGTATGGAGACAAATTTATTAAATAGTTCGCTTACTATTACTTATTTATAGGTTAAGTTGCCTCACCAATTTCCCAATAGAAGCAAATTGTGCCTGTCAAAATTTCGCTTACAAGCTTTTCTTCGATAGTACAATTAATTTACAATAGATGGCGCCTGAATCTTGCCAAAACTTGTAACTTACTTATGGTATGTAAAAATTGTAACGCTAACATTCATTCCAACTGATACCAATGGTGTGGCCCCGAGGTAGCCTATATAGAACCACATTTACCATAGTATAAAACATTTGTAAATTTTTTGTTAATTTCACAAACATCCTAATTACAACGATAATGCTTTCCATTCATGCTTAAGAATATGTAGCAGGTCCAAAACTTATATAGCCGTTGAAAGGGTCTTTAACTTGCCGAATTGGGTATGTATGGCAAAAATTAGTTGTACATTAATAATAGCTTATGTTTAAACTCTAAGGAAATATAGGAAAAATTCTTTCCTTGAAAAACTGCCTACAAAAGGCCACCTTTAGATAATCTTTCCCAATAGAAAATTAAAGTTTTATCAGTTTTCTTTACCAATCTTAGTTTTTAAGAGAAAAGATTTTAATAAATAAATTTTGTTATGCGGTGCTAGATTTGTCAGAAAATCCGTGAGTTACATATACTTGAAAAATATAAATAACATAACGTATACGCACAAATAAAACTAATACCATGACGACCTTGAGGAAAGATTAGGAAAGTTGTCTCAGGCAAATAAAATCGTTGATAAATTTTCCCAGGATTTTGTCATAAGCGAATTTATCTTAGGCCAGGAGAGAGAAAAGTTCATTTTTCTAAAACAAAATTGGTCCACGGCAAATGCATCGATGACATTTATAAATTTGTCAATATTAGAAGTTATCTTAGCTCTATTTTTCCTTAAGGAAATATAAGAAAATTTTCAATAAAACCTTTCTATAAAACAATGTATTTATATGTTGCTTTTATAACAGAAATGGTTTCTTTTAGAAGAAATTGTTTATTATCGTTTAATAAGGAAAATTTGCTTAGGAAAGTCATCTTAGGAGAAGTTTTCTATAGATAATTTATGGAAATATTAGCTTTGACATTTCAACGTTTAACGTATTTGAAAAAAAAAAATCGTTCCTAAGAATTCAAGTTTACCACAGGAAAAACTTTCTGTAGATAAAATTTGTTCGCAAATATTTTATAAAAGAAAATATGCAATTCTTTTGGAGCGGCTTAATGTAAATAAACATTTTGTATAGAATTCGTGTAAGAAAAGCTGTTTACGCATTTTATTGTATAATTTACGGCAAGCGTACTAACTAACGACAGCTGTATTCAGAATAATACAATTAATGCAATATAGGTGGCGCGGTAGTTGTTTGATATACAAACATCAGTAACGCAATGTATGGACCCCAACGCACTTTTCTGCTAATACCGAAAGCTCTAATAAAGTTTAAATAGTTGTGTAGAATGAACAAAATCTATTGGCAAGCTGAAAACAAACAACCTTTACCTTCGGCAAACTTGTATTAATTAAAACAAAGTTTACACTTTTTAATTGGAATATTTATCTCAAGTATAGGGTGTCTCGACTATTTTAGAAAAGGTGGTCCCAACGGTAAGTTATGGTTGAAATTGTCAAACATATAATGTCATACGAGTATTGGAAACACATTCCGACCAATGACACATAATTTGCTTAATCAGCTCTTCACATAAAGAAACCAATGATTGGGTCGACTCCTGGATAGTCTTAAAAGACGAAACTTTCTGTCAACACTGTTTTCTCCTAAAAAGATGGGAAGAAGTGGTGGTCAGCGTAAGATAATTTTTGATTGACAAAACGGTTGTACTCTCAATATATTTTTTCACGTGTTTTCTTACAAAAAGGAAATATAAAATTGTGCACACAATGTTTCTTATGAGAGACTACGTTCTAATCACAAACCTATCACTTGACATACTTCTAGTCCATGAAGAAATTCCTACATTCTCTTAGTTTCTATAAGAAATGTTGTCCTATAAAAAAAAAAATAACACAAAAAAAAAAACAAAAAAAAAAACATAACACAAAAAAAAAAAGAAACAAAAAAAAAAGGAAGAAACGTAAAGAAAATAGCTTCCTATTCAATGGTTTCTTGAGAAAGGCAATATTTTCTGTAAGAAATGTAGTGTGCAGCGAACTTTTGCGTAAAAACTGTTTTAGAAGGACGTCACATTTCTATGATTTGCTTTGTGGTGTTCCTAAGGAAATAAATAATCTAACATAAAGCTTCAGACTAAATAAATATTTTCATATTTATTTGTTTCTTTTTTTTTGTCCAGGGAGCCAAAATTATTAAGTCTTCACATTTCGAACTAGACTACACGTTGGGACGCAAAATCACTTTCTTTTGCATGGCTCAGGGTAAGTATGATGTGAAATGTAGAAATTATAGGCAGTAACACAACTTCCAAAACTTTCTTCCAGGAAACCCACGTCCTACCATCACTTGGTTTAAAGATGGCGCTGAATTATATCAACATCGATTCTTTCAGGTAAGCAATAATATACTAACTGAGATAATTTAAAATATAAAACAGTTATTAGCCATGGTTCCAATTTATCGGTTTCCTAAAATAAGTTGGCTAACTTCTTCCATTTAAACGTTCATAACTCTAAAACCTTTTACCACCTATTATTCTTAAACCACACTACTGGTCATCTGTTCTACATAAAATTCATCATTATGACTGCAAAATTCAAGTAACCGTTAACGACATCTTTGTTTCTTTGGCAGCGTGTTGCTACAAGTTCTTCGTAGCAGCATTTTCATTGCAAAACTTTCGGCTCAAAATTATATATAGGTATAGTTTTGTGTAGGGTATCCAATTACTAATAGTACAAATCTCCGATTGTCTCCGTCATATCTACTAAATTATCGAATCGGTTTAAAAATCAAATAACAATTTTGAACCTTCTTTACTTTTAAGGCAGACAAGGCGACAATCATTTGATCAAGTGTTTTCCTGTTCTGTTCGAGCATTATCCACCCATGTTATCGGTTTATCATGAAAACTTTCATATAGTAGGTCACGTATCCTTTGAGTACTAATATATGGGTTTCTCTCATCATTATTCTCCTTTGTATATTAAAATGTATTATCCCATATACGAGTACCCTTTGTTATATTTCTGGTAGTATCATAATTCTACGCTCATGAAGCCTGTGTTCTTTATTGTCAAAAAAAAAAAAAAAAAAAAAATGCGATCTAGTTGATGTTGACCTCCTCATTTGAAGTTAACGTTTTATAATCTAACAAATTTTGTACAAATCGGCATAAGTAATAATCAGAAGTTGCCAGATTTAGAGAATATGGTGGGTGTGGCTGTACATTCTACAGGGTGGCGCAATAAATCGTGCATATTTAAAAAATAGATTAAAAAATAAATACAAAAGGTATGGTTAATAAATGGAGTTTATTTTTAAAAAATAACATCATCTAAATGGTGACCCTCTCTACGACGGCACTCCTCTAACCGCAAACGAAAATTATTGAAAACTTTCTTCAGTAATACTGGTGTAATGGCTGCCATTTCACCACGGATATTCTCCTTGAGCTGATCGATGTTTCTTGGATTATTACTGCAGACTTTGTGCTTGAGGTATCCCCTCAGGGAACATCTGCTTCACCACCGCCATGGAGTCATTTGATGTGTGACAGGTAGCTCCATCTTGTTGGAACCAAGTTCTGGAATTCACTATTCTTGAACTTTCAATTTCTGGAGCCAAAAATCCGTCCAATATCTCAACATAGCGTTCCGTATTAACCGTGACGTTTTGGCCCCGCGCATTTTCGAAGAAAAAAGGACCAATTATTCCTCTGCCAGAGATTGCTGCCTATACTGTCACTTTAGGACTATGCAATGGTTTCTGGTGTTTGATTTTGGGATTTTCACTGTTCCAGTAATGACAATTTTGACGGTTAAGAACCCATTCATAAGGAAATGAGTCTCGTCAGAGAAAAGGATATTGTCAAAATTGGAAAATCGATTAAGCATTTCATTAGCAAATGCGAGCCTTGCTATGAAGTCAGACTCTTTCAATTCTTGTGTTAATTGCAGCTTATATGGATGCAGTTTAAGATCCAATGTTAAAATTCGTTGCAAACTTCGTCGCGATAATTGTAAGACAGACGATCTCTTGCGAGTCGACATTTGTGGATTTCCTCGTACAGACTCCATAACTCTCTCAACATTGTTTTCGGTCCTAGATGTTCTTGGGCGACCATTTGCTTGTGGTTTAAATGTTGAACCGGTCTCTTCAAAACGCTTTACCCATATTTTAATTAAATTAGCACTCGGAGGTTCACTAATTCGCCGTAGTCCATATTCAGCACAATATAGTCGCCTAGTAGCAATATATGAACCAGAGTTCTCGTAAAATGCGCGCACGCAAAATGCGCGACGCTTCCCGCCGAAGTGATTCATAGCGACTAAAACTCCATGAGCCCGCCAACCCAACGATGTAGGCGTACCTCCCCCCCCCCTGATGCAATATGCACGTTCTATTGCGCCACCCTGTATTTAAACTGTAATGGCTTTTGATGATTTACCAAATTTGTATTTGATTTCGCATCATGAAGAGTCCAGTCCGATAAATTTAACCTCTTAACGATCTCACAAGTTGTCCTTCGCCAGTTTGCTTCTATAAAAAGAATAATTATTTTCTACCCAGAACAGCATTTTAACTTTTTCGGTATTAAAAAAATAAAATATGCCGAAGATACTGCTTTTCAATTTTCCATATTTGATAGCTCAAAAACTATTGCGTACAATCAGTCTTTTTCACAGGCAAACCTTGCTATAGCTGTCAATACATTTCGGTTTTATTTTTCGGTTTCAAAAGTAAAGTTTAATACAACACGCACATAAAACTATGATTTCGAAGACAATTTTATTTCCTTACAATGCTTGAACCTTGCCAATATGTATGAAATACAATGTCTTTTAAATGAACGCCTCTGGATTGATTCCAGCGTCATTTTCGAAAAAATGCGGTCCAATCACACCTTCAAGCCATAATGCGCACTAAACAGTCACTTCTTCCTAATGCAGTGGCTTCTTCACAATCACTTTTCGGTTTTCCGAGCCCCATATGAGACAATTTTGCTTGAAGAAAATTTTGTTCGTTTTTGTTTTTACTACTTTTCTAGTAAGTTTTAACTGTTTTTACGCGTTCTATGCCTTTTAAGCGACCCATATTCGTAGATGATCTTTCACTAAATAAATAACACTTCTGATGACAGGTATTTAACGGCTCACAGCCTTGCTAGAAAGGAGGGTTGAAACCACGAAATGGATAACCATGACCATGATAACCATGATATAATGACCATATGGCTTAAGTTTGAAGATGGCTATGAAAAAATATTCTCAAGTCCTCTGGTGGAAAAAAAAACGTAAATTACTTTCCGAACAACCCAATAGTTTTAATCTATAGTTTTGTAGATCTCAATGACCTGTCTCTGATAATTTATGCTTCCAAAAAGTCTTTATCTTTCTAAAATCATGAAATAATTACATAACTACTTAGTCTCTCTATTAGATCTTTTAAAGAAATTGCAAATAAATTAGAATGAAGATAAGAAAGCAAGTGACTACTCTGCGGTGGCCATGAAGTTTTGTGAAGTCTTTCAATGAAACCTAGAGTTTTATCAAATGAGCGCTTGTTTCATAGCATTGTATTATAATAATGTATTATTATATTATTGTATTATTATATTATTGTATTATTATATTATTGTATTATTATATTATCATATATTCTATTTTGATACCAACGTTATCAAAGTTTGCGTCGCAGACAATTTAGTGAATTAATTAGTAGTCGCTTTTGAGTACAATAGCGAAAATTGTCTGGTTATTTGTTTGCGTTAATCAACTTCCTTTTCCTTGCATATTTAGCAATTTGAAATCTGGCATGTGTAGACCAAATTTTAAACTTCCGAGGATAGAGTCCACTATACTCCGTTTAGAGGCTTTTCCCAAAATTTTTAAATCAAAAATAAAGTTTAAAGCTGTACTCTACAATCACATGTATAGGGCGCCATCTATCGCATATTTTGAATATCAACGTTCTAACAATAACCAAACCTGGCAACATCTAATTAGTAGTCTACTTTACTTCTTGCTATAGGCTATTAAGCAAAGCGAAAATTTCAGCTGGCAAAAATTTCAGTCCATTCTCAACTGAAAGCGAATATTTCATTTGAACAACGTAGTTTTAAAAAAATATTTTGAAACTGAGACAATTTTTAGACCAAGATTCCCAGAGCGGGGATTTTATCCTATTTACGTGAGAAATTTTATAAAAATTTTATATGAAAATTTTATTTCGTGATCCTTTACCTTACAGGCACAAAGCTTTATACCTAGAATGAAATGATTTTATGCCGAATTAGTCGTTACTCTTCATCTTGAAATTAGATATCTTTTCATGTATTATAATGACGTTGGAAATCATTTCCTTTTTCTTACAACTTTTGATAACCGATACACCAAAACTTTCGGTTTTTGTTGCTCTTATAAACACCGCATGTTTCTAGTTGTCCTGTTGAGGATTTTGAACAGGAAATTATGTTTATCTATGTATAGATAATTAGAATTAGAGAATCGTTCATATGATCGTGAATATCAGACCCGACACAATAGGTCATCTCAGTGGGTCAAACTTCGAGTAGCCAAGTAATCTATATTTCTAGTGAAGGCTGTTCAAATTGAAGATCGGATTATAGTTAAACGGGACATTAGTGAGTTGAAGAATAAAATGACTGGCTATTTAACCAGAAAGAATTATTTTTAGCTTTAAAGTTAACTCTAAAATTTGATATTAATTTCGGATAGAGATCGGACCAAAAACGAATCTTATCTATGCTACAGAATTATTTTACTGGAAATTACTTTTATCCCATTTGAGAAGCTCTGCGCTTCATCGTCCCTGCGTTGTGTATTGGAAAAATTAATGCAAAGTGTTGCTGCTTTCTATTTGAATTCCAATTTTAAATTAATTTTATCCTATTACTTTAACTTTATTTACAAATCCATAAATCTTACATAGACCGATGCTTACAGACTTAAAATTGAAATGATAATTTATAACCAAAACCTATAATATCAGAAGAATTTATTGCAAAACAGTGAATAACAAAAACTCTTTTTATAAAGTTGCAACATTCGGATTATGATTGTCAAAATTTCGAGTCATATCGAGCTATAGCGCTTTAAGTGATCCTACTTTTGCTTTTTTTATATATATAATAGATTTTATGTATGTTGTTTTGTGATGGCGAAAAATATTATTCAAGTATTAGTTTAAAAAATGCCACGGACTCTCTTCTATGCCGAAAACAACCGTTTGCCAACGGTTTGACGATTTTAAACGAGGTCGTACTGACACCAGCGATGCCGTTGCATCCAAATCTAAATTGTTATATCACAGAGATTCAACAAAATTCTGAAAATTATTATAGACCGAATCGAAAAATTAAATTGCAATAGATCAAAAGGCATTGTATTCACCACTTTATATAAAATTGTTGGCATCAGGAAAATGTTTTCCAAATGATACTGATTGGAAATGATGTTTAGAACAGTTTAAACTCAGTGCGAATAATTTTTTTCATGCGGTATATGACAATGGATCAAAAGGTAGCAGCATGAACAGTCGTAGACATGGAGCTCGATGGACGGCGCAAAAGAGCGCGACCCAAACTCCGTTGGCAGAACCAGGCTTTTGAAATGCTGTCAAGGCTTGGTGTGACCAATTGGAAAAGAAGCATAGATGATCGAAGCGCTTGAAATTATTGTATATACGTCGTATAACAGATAAGAATGTGCGTTCTCGTCGTCATCTTTGTAAGTACATGACAATGAAAGAATTAAGAGTCCACAAATACACTCCTGCATCGACTATCCATTAAATGGAAAGGACTTGATGGATCGCAACAGCAGGCTGTTAAGATTATGGCCGCCGTATTGTGGAATGTGCATGGTGCTCAACTAATTGATAATATGACACTTTTGTATTATTTAAAGGATGAGATCAAAAAAAAAAGAAAAACGTTTGTAAATTGCGAATTACGAAAAACGATCTGCATCGAACTGCTATTCCATGCTATTCTGCAGCACTTGCCAGATTTGTCCTGTCGCAACTATTGCTTATTCGCAAAGCTCAATCGAATAATTCAGAAAAAAAGATTTGGAGTAAATAATAAGTTTGTTGCGGAAATTGAAGCACAAAAAATTGAAGCAGGTCATAAAATGAAGATCGTATTGCCGCTCCATTCACACACAACATATTCTCTACACCTGTATCCCTGCATCTCTTACCTATTCGAAAATCTCAAAACGATGCTCAAGGGAAAAAGATTTGGATGAAATGATGAGGTCATTGCAAAATCTGAAGCTTATTTGGAGATCGGTCTTGACAAATACATTTTTACAAAAACGTATTGAAATCTTAGAGAAGCGAAGGAGTCAAAAAACTTTGTTGACGATTAAGGCCAAATGTTTTTCTTTCCTCAGTAACGGAACCTCTTGATAGATGTGATAATTTCGTTCCATTTCCAAAAATCAATTTAAAGTCAGGGCGTGGCGAAATGTCGAAATGTCTTGTATTTGGCAAAACTATTTCGAACCTTGTCAAACTTGTCAGCCTCTGCTTTATGTTTCTACAATTGTTTTTGATTGCTAAATTAATCCTTTCCTATGAATTTCTCTCTTGACAGGTCCATGAATCTCACATCGATAACAATATCATTAAATCGAAAATGGAAATTGATCCTACAACGCAAATGGATGCTGGTAAGGAAATCTCAGGCAATAACTTTTGTAATTCTTACATTAAAAGTATTTTATCCATTTACCACCAGGCTACTACGAATGCCAGGCTGATAATATCTACGCCATAGACCGTCGGGGCTTTCGCACGGACTATGTAATGGTTAATTTTTAATATGAAGCCGGTGCCTTCGTTTCTCTCATTTCTCTCTTAAGCCATCGCTTTGTTTTTTTTTGTACAGTTCTATAAATTACACTTTTAAATAATATATGCAAAATTTCTAGAAAGAATACAATATTTGCAATATTTAACCTTTTATTTAATTGAATTAAACCCTCAACTACTTTGTGTTCGATTTGCCTGGTCCAGAGGCAAAATACAAACGTTTTTCTCTGTTTCGGTGGGAGGGGTGCTTCTGAACTCTATTGTGGTGGTGTTTTCTGGAATTTTTCGACAGTTTGTTGTGGTTATTGCGTTTTGCAGTTACTTTTGTAAATCGAAAATTACGCTTCAATTATTTAATTTAATTCACAGTCATAAAAACAGTAAAAAGGAACAACAAACACAGACGTAGAGACAGACGAACTGTCGTCGTCCGTCTCTGTTATGAAAGGGTGCAAACTAAGAGATTTTTATTTGTTGACGTTGAATCCATCCAGCGCAATGAAAGTAACCACAACAAATAACAAGAGTTGAAAAGCTATAGTGGAATCCATAACAGCCATAGTTCAAAAGCAAAGCATCGCCGCTGTCAATGACAGCGACAATAAGTGAAACTGATTTGAAGGCACTGTGGAACTAGAGGCTGACAAAGCCAAAGAAAAAATCGACGATTAAGGATAGTATAGACAATAATTCTCAAAGGCGACCTGGCACTTTTATAAAAATCCTTATCCAGGGTAGTCTGCTCCTTCGTTTACGACTGTAAAATATTCGTTAGCAGAGTTTGAACAAGGCCGTACGAGCCAAAACGAACACCACAGTGGTCGACCAATTGATATGTCTACGCCAGACACGGTTAAGAAAATCTATAAAATAAAATAAAATGGTATTGCATGATCGCCGGCTAAAGGTGCGTGAGCTACCTGAACTGATAGGCATTTGAAAAAATGCTATACATCGCACATTGACCAAAAATTTGAAGATGAGAAAGCTGTGCGTAAGATGGGTGCCGCGCTTACTTTCAATAAAACAAAAACAGTGTCGAGATCATGTTTCAGTAGTAGAAGTTTGGCGATGCTTCACCGCAATTAAACCGCATTTTTGCGTCGATTTATAATCATGGATGAAACGTGAGTCCACCACTTCACACCTGAGACAAAGGAACAGTCAGAGCAGTGGACAGGAATGGCAGAATCGTGTCCAACGAAGGCGAAGATGGTTCCACCTGCGGTCAAGTTTATGGCGTCTGTTTTTTGGAATGCGCTTGGGATTATTTTTATTGATTATCATCACAAAAGAAAAACCATCAATGGCTAATATTATGCTAATTTATTGCAGCGTTTAGGTGATGAACTTATGGAAAAAAGGACGCATTTGGTGAAAAAGAAAGTGTTGTTTCATCAAGGCAATGCTGCAGTTCACACATCCACTATTGCGATGGCCAAAATTAATGAATTACAATTCGAATTTCTTCACCGCTCACCTTATTCGCCAGATTTAGCTTCCTCGGACTATTTCCTAACTTCAAACTTGAAAAAATGGCTCGGTGGTAAAAGATTTCCCAACAATGAAGAGGTAAAGTCTGCGATTGATGGCTGTTTTAAGGAATTTGACAGTTCTTACTAAAAAACAGGGTATAGAAGCTATTATGTATTACTGTTAAGGGGCTAAAAGGAGATTATATTGAAAATACAAAAAAAAATCCCCAACTCTTTTGTGTCTTCTTTGTTAGGTCAGCTAGTTTTAGGACCGTAGCTGTTATTATTATTACTTATCCGGATAGATATTCAGCGCTTTTCTATTTTTCTACACGGAAATGTGCGGTTAAGGGCATGAAAGAACATTTATTCCTAATAGGGCAGACTGGTCGAAAAGATGACAACACGTTAGTCATAACTACATTGCTCGCTTAGGCTTTAATTACATCTAGTAAGCATTACAGAATGTTTTTTTACTCCTACATCTAAAATATTATGATTATGAGATTTCGTAATGATAACAGGGACCGAGTGGCAACCTTTATGGATTTCACATGGAGGTGAGACCGCCGCTCAATCAATGATAGGTGGTTGAATCGATGTTCAAACCACGATCAAATGCATGATCATCGACCGGCCACAGGATGTACTGTAAGAAATTCGATCTAAGGCGAGTGTTGGACTTACGTTTTGAGCACATAAAGCTTATGATTGGCACGTTGCCAAGCAAGTTATCTCTTACCAAAATTTTTCTATGTAAAGAGAATATACTCTATCTGCTGTGAAGGTTAAAGTTTAGGAATAATGACAGCAATCTGGGTAGTATTCGTTAAGCATTAGAAATTTCATTGAAATAAAAGCTCAATGAGAAAGCGCGCAAAAAACTCATTTGCAACACAGACATAGATGTCTGAGCAAACCGTGATTGATATAGGAAAACTAGAAAATCGAACTGTCTACGAGTGGAGAAAGCATATTGGATTGAAGCACAAGACAGGACAAACGCAGGACTGAAAAGAATATGATTGTGTTATTGCTATCTAAACAGTTGTCACAAAACGAAAGGAAGCACGACTAAACATATCAGTTATGGAGAAAAACATATGCTTGAAGAAAGCATCAAGCAGCGATGTTCAAGCATTGGTAGACGTAAGCTTCAGCTTCCTTGAAAGGAGGATGAATACACGAAGTCGCTGAATACTTCGAACGCGAGAGAACGCGAATACACTCTTTACGTCCCAACAAGAACGCAGGATTTAAATTTGGCGCCATTCGAAGTGTCATTGTTTGGCATTTGGGCAATTGTTATTGTTTGCTAGAGAAGGTACAAGATTAGTAAAAATGGAACGCTACACGAATGAACAACGCATTCTCACTGTAAAATTGTTTTATCAAAATGATGAAAGTTTTGCGGCTACAGTTCACAAATTGCGATCAATTTGGGGTCACAATAATGCTCCAAAAGAGTCAACCGTAGAGATTAATGAATAAATTTGCCAAAACTGGGTCTGTTAGTGATGTAAAGATAACAACGCGCCTTCGACCAGGTCAATCAACCGAAAATGTCGCAGCTATCACGTATAGCTGTCATATGTCGCTCAAACTCCATCCACCTCAATTCGACACCGAGCTCAGCAAATTGGTGTTCCCAAATCCACTTTGCAGCGAATTTTGACGAAAGATTTGCATCTTCATGCATACAAAGTTCAATTGACTCAGGAACTGAAGCCAGCTGACCGTGGACAGCGAAGGGAGTTCGTTAATTGGGTATTGGAGAGACAACATGAAAATGCTGATTTTGCCGATAAAATCATTTCCATCGTCAATAGGCAGAATTGTCGCATTTGGGGTAAGGAAAATCAAATGCATCCTCAACGTGTCACTGGATCACTGGTGTGGATTTTGGGCTGGAGGAATCATTTGACCTTTTTTTATGAAAATGAGGCATGTCAAGCGCAAACAGTTAATGGTGTTCGGTATCGTGAAACCAGTTTTTTCGTGTCTAGAATTGAAGAAATGCATGTGGAGGGCATGTGGTTTCAACAAAACGGTGCCACATGTCATACAGCCAGAGAAAGAATTCAATTACTGCATCAGTCATTTCCCGGTCGTGTTATTTCGCGTTTTGGAGACCAGAATTGCCCGCCTAGATCATACGATTTAACACCATTAGACTTTTTTCTTTGGGGTTTTTTGAAGTCGATGGTTTACGCGAATAAGCCGACGACGATTCAAGTCTTAAAAGAGGAAATTGAACGCTGTATTAATGAAATACCGCAGCATTTATGCAAAACGGTCATTGAAAATTTCATTAAAAGAACTCGTGTGTGACAGCAAAGCTGCGGCGGCATCTGCCCGATGTGTTATTCCATACATAACCTCATTCTGTCTACTTTACGATATAATAAAGTTTCACGATTTTTTTTAAATATCTGTGTTTTATTTAAAAGTTAAATCTTGCGTTCTTGTTGCGACACCCTTTATAAGGCTACGCGTAGTAATTTTTTTGATCCAAAACAAGCGTCTACGAAACCCGAAATGACGGGAGGAGAGCTTAGCGATATGAATACGTACGCAGAAACCATGTAGGAGCGGGGGGGCCCATAAACAGGGTGGCGATCTTGATTGAAAAGAGATAAACGACAAAGACAAACGGCTTGATAGATACACCTACTCCATATAATTATAACAGTAGTTCGTCAGATTTTGCTGTTTCTTCCGTGTGATGATGAAGTGAAGACAGGACATAAGAAGCAAACCAAAGAACTATCAAACTTTTGATATTTGAGTAAAATCATTGTAATACCAAATATCTTAATCGGAATTGATCTGGACTTTGCGGATTTTTATTGAGCTTATGGGAAAGAAAAACGACTTAATATCTTAATCGGAATTGATCCGGACTTTGCGGAAAACGATTTAATGTGCATTGACGACCTTTTCCTATGTGTATGCCTTCATCCACAAAACGATCACCCAGATATGGGTGGCCTTGTAAACCTCTAATTGTACAAATGTTATAGTGCAAAATACTAGATCAAGAAAAGAGCAAGTCTAACAAAATCAGGCAGAGGGCGCTAGCAGAGTACTTTTCGGAAAGTAGCATCTTTTAACTATCAAATCAAATCTTTAGCTGAATTCGCAAAATTGTTTCAGATTCATTGTCTTATGAATTTCTTGTAGCGGTTTTGTGAAAGGTTTAACACCGAAAAATTTAAAAGTCGAGTTGGGTAATACTCATTAGTACATCTGCACCAGAATTTGCGACTGTTTACAGTTTAGATAATGAATTTAAACATGGTTGTACATCCGCTCAGAACTTCAATAAAAGCCGCACTATTGTCTTGACTAATCGACAAGTGCAATTATATGATTAAATCTTGTTGGTCAGTTTTGTATAAACAATTGAGTATGAAATGTTCCGGATTTGGCCGATGAAAGGCTAAAAATTAAGGTATGAAACGTGAAAGTCAAGTCTGATAATGCTAATAACACATCTATAATAGCGTTTGTGACAGCATACAATTAAAAGAATGAATTTTAATATTGTCACACATTCACTGAGCGATGAGTGAAAGTGCACCAGTATTTTAATCAATTTTGTACAAACAATTGGATATAAAATATTATCGGCAAGATCAGAAATACGGTCGCATGACGAATAGAAAACAATTTTCGTAGAAATTTTAACGTAATCCAATGAAATTTTTGCATCGCCTCATTAGTGCGAAGGAAACTGTGGCCAATACCACGCATCCGAAACGAAGGAACGATCAAAATAATTGACTTCTCTGGATGAACCGACGGCTCCGATGAAGACCATTAAGTTATTAGTTGGAAATGTGACGATTACGTCCACCATCCGCCAAAGCAAGCGGACAATGGCGATTAGCAAGCAACTTAATTGTGTTTGGGATGGATTGCGCACTGCAATAGAAAAGGGAGATGATATTATATATATATATATATGTATATATATATCTATATACATATATATATATATATTAGGCGTCGTGCCACCGATTTTAGACCATTATGAACTGAGCGCCTATACCATCCAGATCTAAGTCGTAGCAAGTATGTTATTCCGATATAAATTAAATGTTGCCTTGGGAATATCGCGATGTGTATCGTTCGGGATCGTCTGAGAAGATGATAGTGCCTTCTTTTTGGATCACTAAAGGTAATAGAAATCGTTCTATGCGTGTTTGGGCGAGGAAAGCGACGACACTAGATGGTGACTGTGATAATCACCTCTATGAAACTATTTAGAAATCGTGATGTTATTAATTCCTCACGAAGAGAGTCCCAAGACCATGAGTAAGCAGCCGGTAAATGTCCTTAAAGAGGCATTCCAACCACATTCCATATTCTTCCACAACATGTGATTAACATTCATTGATCACACTGATGTTGTGTAGTTTTTTAGATGGCTTAGAGGGTCTCTATGCGACCCTACTAGCAATCAACCCGACTACCTTATCCTCCCAGTTTATTGTAGACATTGTTAGGCAGATGACGACAAAAGAATGTCAAACGTGACTCTCAAATTTTTTGGATGCATACGAATCTTTTTGGTCCAAGTGGTAAAAAGTGTGGCAGATGATCTAGCTGGAGAAATAGTAAGAATTCGTGCCGTAAACAATTTTTTGGGTCACTGACATTGGCATTAATTCCTTTCTCAATGAGATCCACCTTAAATCTCAAATTAGATATTCATCTTTTTTTTTACTGCATTTGCACTTCCATTTGAAGCCCACTGTTCTTGGAATATGGTCACGTTATTCCAAGATGTTCCCCACACTGTTTCATTATTGAAGATTGGCAAATTGATATCCACCGAAAAAGCTTTCCCACCACTTCCCCCTCGATAAAAAACTAACTATTATATGGATAGACAATACAACAGACAGACAGTATGGCTCGATTTCTATGGGATCCGGAAGGGGTGAATATAAAGTGAATTCACAAATTCATTCACACATTCAATTTAGAGAACAGAAATCGCCACCGTCATAAATTACGTGCAAAAATTGTTTATCTCACAGCTTTTGAATCTAGAAAGTCACTAGAAAGAGAGACAGAGAGAGAGAAAGCGACGAGCCAGAGACATCGAGATCTCTATGATCGTTCTGATGTGATGGATTAAAGGTTTCACCACCACCAAATCACGGAAAGATTTGGGCATTTCGGTTTAGTCGCGAATCGCTAATCCAACTGGGCGAACAAGTAACGTTTCCGAAACAAAACCCGAAGGCGAGTGTAGAACGCGTTGGATAAAATTGATAAAATTTTCCAAAAACAAAACGTGTTGGCTCTCATTAAAGCCTAAGGTAGTTTTTTCTGAACGGAAACGGAAATTAAATCAAAAATTTAAACGAAACCTACTCAGAATCCTACAGAAAATGTATTTGAAAATCGTGATTTTGTGTGTGTGCATCTTGATACTAACAAGTCCGGTAACGGAGGGACGAAGAGGTCGTGGCAGGGGTCGCACCAAGTCGAGGGTGCAAATTGGTTTGCCAATAACAGGAAAATACCGGGATCCGGAATCAGATCAATATTACAATAATAATAATGTAAGTAACTGCTGCCAAGTAATCTGAAAGATTAAGGCAGAAGTTGTATAAATTTGCCTCCCCCTACAGGGCGCCAAGATTCTACAGGCTTCACATTTCGATTATGAATATGTTCTGGGTCACAAGATAGCTTTCCTGTGTGTGGCCAAAGGAAATCCCAGACCTCAGATAACATGGTATAAAGATGGTACCGAAATCTTTCAACATCTCTATATGCACGTAAGTTTTTCGAAAAATAATAAACTTCAGGCTTTTATAATTATCATGGCAATGCTTTCACACACAGGTCCATGAATGGCGTATTGGTGAGGACAGGGTTAAATCAAAAATTGAAATCGATCCAGCCACTCAAATGGATGCGGGACTATATGAATGTACCGCCGACAATATGTATTCCATTGATCGCCGTAGTTTTAAAACAGATTTTTCAATTGCTTTCGATTAAATAGAACTATAATGATCAAAAGGGGGAAAACGGCCGTGAGAGAAGGAATGATAAATGAAAAAAGAAGCAAAAAGTTAAAGAGAGACAGAGAGAAAGAGACATTATAACGTATGAGAGAGTGTAAGAGCAAGTAAGAAAGCTCTTCACGTCTTGAGAGCATATATTTAAGAGTTTGTTTAACTTGTTAATCTATCACAAACTGTGGCTACCACATCATCTGTATTTGTCCAAAGTCTATGTATTATTTGCTTATACTTTTTGTAAATGAGGATGCTTTTTTTGTAACGAAATAAATTGAGAATTTTCTATAAAAAGCTTGAGCTTACACTTCAGAAAAAGGAAAACATTTGACAATAGAAATAAATCATTTGAGGGCTCTTAATGTCATAACTGTGATAAAAATTTATTGTACATAAGTTTGGCGACTAATTTTACTTTGTTTGCAAGAAATTGAAATAACAATTACCATCTTCTCATTTAAGTACTTGGTCTGCGCTTGTAGAATCAAGAATATTCGTTGAAGATTTCCCTTTTTGCTAACATGGCGCTGTTTTGGTCACGTGGAAGTGGATTACAATGAATGATTCGTTCTCTTAAGGAAATTGATCATTTCAGCAATCATTAAAAAAGTTCTATACGAATATTCGAGCGTTTCCATTTGAGTTCCTTTTAGAAAAATCGAGAACAAATCTTAAATACCTGATTAAATTCTTTAAAATTCACTACTTTTTCTAAGTCAAGTAAGACATCAGAATGATTTGTTATACAAATTATTTATCTTTAGGATATTTGGTTTTCTAACTTCAAAATTAGGGCTTCGTTACGGTATAGCATCGAACTAAAGACTTTCCACAACATTTTCTGTCAAAATTCAAAATAAATCAGTTGAAATTCAAAAATTCAATTTGAAATTCAAAATTTTGTAGTGAAATTCAAAAGAGGCTAATTGAAAATCAAAATTTCAATTGTAATAGATGACTTTGATGCGTTTTCAATTTCACGTAATGTTTTTTGAATTTCAGTTGATTTGTTTCGAATGTCTATTCATAAGTATGGATCCTCAATTGATATGGTTCGAATTTCAATGAATGTTTTGAATTTCAATTGATGTACTTTGAATTTCAATTCATGCATTTTAATTTAAATCAATGTGCTTTGAATTTCGATTGACACATTTGAGTTTAAATTGAAGCTTCCTGAATTTCAATTTATGCATTTTGAATTTTAATTGATATGCTTCGAATTTTTAGTGGAATATTTGCATTTCTATTTATGTCTTTTGAATTTCAAATGAAAATTTGGATTTTCAATTGATGCGTTTTAAATTTCTTTTGAAATTCAAATGAAAATTTAGGATTTTCAAGTGATGTGTTTTGAATTTCATATGAAAGTTTTGACTTTCAATTCATATATTTTGAATTTCAATCTAAATTTTCGAATTTCAATTAAAATTCTTTTAATTTGTATTGGAAAAAACGTCGTTAACGTCATAGTTAACGTGTTTGACTATCCGATGGCCAAGTCGAATCAAAATGATTGCCAAAATTTATAGACTATTTACTTCCTTAAGCGGGTCTCGATCAATTTTTGTCTGGCGCTCGACTTTAATTCGCTCCCAAAACCTCCCATCCTGTTATCTTTATCCAGATAGAATGTGAATTGCTGTTTTTTTTATCTATAGCTCCACTTTAATTCGTACCTGAATCCTTCTATCCTCTAACTTTTAATAAGAGAATGAACTCCAGCTTTTCGGTGTTTACTAAATTTGAATGAAAAACAGATGGACCTTATACTACTTTAATAAAGCATCGTAAAAGATTGAAAAACGTACTTGAGAACCCTTTTTACGCTCTTCTAAGTCTTGAGCTCAGAAATTTTTATGCCATAAAATTAGTCGGCCTTGTTTAAAATATTGTATTGGTAAGAAATTAATTTCGAGTTTTTTGCTCAAAGTAAATTTCACATTTCTAACTCAAATAATTAATTTTCATCTATGATATAAAAACCATTTTGTTCAGTGAACTTCCTCCATCGTGCAGGTGACTCTTTGGTTCCAAATTGCAAGGATGACAGTTGCTCCTAGCAAAATACTGGAACACAGCGATTATTGGGTCCTCATCCGCAAAAATAAATTTCCCATTTCCGTTCTGGTTAGCTTTCCACGTCCGTCTCAAAACATGGAAATGGATAGTATATAGGATGGTATATTTTCCAGTTTGGTAGCAGTTTCAGATCAAATGTGATGCTTTTCATTGGTGTGGCGAATTAGCGAAGTGGCGTAGAAGAGCGAAACTCTACAATTTTTTTTTACATTTAGCGCATAATAAATAAAAATGTCTATTCTAATCACCATGTAAGCAGGTAAATAAAATTCATAATAGTCATGTCACACCCAACAACACAAATTGTGAAATGTTGCCAAAAATTGCAAGTCGTACCACAGCCTCAAAATAATTATTAGCGAGAGTAATACAATAACAGATATTGATAACGAAACGTTACTATACAGTCACTTAACACCAAAACGTTTACGCGAATATAACTGATAATTGCTTAAAGGACTGAAAAATAAGAATTGCCCGAGAATTAACAGAGTAAGAAATAACTAAGTACTAACTGTTGGTAGTCGTCAAATTCTCTCCTCACGCGTAAACAAAAATAAGCTCGCAGGTACACTCTCTTAAAAATTCCAATAAATTTTCCATTTTCCATAAATATTATAAAAGTTTTTAAACTATATTTAAGGAACAAATGGTTGAGTTCATAAACGCACACTATATATTCCCTCCGCAGCAATTTAGTTTTAGGAATAATCAGAGTACTTCTCATCCATAATTAAAAATCAAAAAATAGTCTATAGTAATTCCAAGATTTGTAATTCAAGGGATGTGATGCTACTTGACATTAAATCAGCGTTTGAATCGATCTTAATATTAAAATAAAAAAATTGTAGATACAGGCTAAAAAATGACCTTTAATATGTTCCGACAAACATCGGGCAACTATTTGTGTTTGTGTTTGTAGTTCGAATTGGTTTTCGCTTTAAATACCTTTTTGAAATCAGCATAAAACTAACATTTTTGTTTAAACGGATATAGAGGTGTTGAAAAAATGTAGAATGGCAACATTATTTTTTTAAAAACTTTGAAAGTTGACGAAATCTTTCATACATTTTATAAAAACCATATTCCCAATGTTTTCGTTTGTAGACGAAATATAAATTCATAATACAGAAGCAAAGGGGCAAAATTTATAAACTCTTTTTATCTTTCATGACAAACGTAACTAAAAGTAAAATTGTACGACATAAATGAAAATTGTTCTCTACTCGGATACGATTGAAGCACAGCCACATTGAAATATATTTTGGCATAGAAGACATATCTAATGAAATATATAGATAATCACTCAACAAATACGTTTACAAATTTATATCACGGAAATCAAGTAAAAAATACGTATACAACTGGTAATGGTGGATTGATCAGTCTATATATATTTGTAAATATTTTTAAACGTTCTTTTTATATATAATATATATGTATATGGATTTCACTCAAATATATCCGGATATTGAAAAACTTAGTGATAGTGAAAGAGTATATAAAAATTTGTGTCACTTTTTTCTCATTTTATATAAACTGTGTTTTTTTACATCTTCATAAAAATCTGTTGCTTCAATAATGGATGTGTGCCAATGCAAACAGTAAAATACACAGTGATTAAAACTTTAGTCGGAACTTCTGGGACAATAAAAAGGGATAAAGAGATAAAAAATACATAAAGCTATTGGTAGCTCGATTATCAACTTCGCAGCCCTTGTGTGGACTTTCTTTCCCAGTAGCACATAATGGCGGGGTTTACAGACAGTACAGAAAATCGCAACCTAATTTAACAAATATACATCATCTATATGAGAAGACAAATGGATTACTAATAATGCAACATAATGAACTATTATGTTCTTAATGGCTTGTCACCTATCTAGTTATCCCAATGATGTTAAATGATCCTCCTACTAGACATATCCATAGACTTTAAAATCTATGGGCATCCAGCAAACTGTGTCTCATATTATTGGCAGCACGTTCATTGCAAATACGCAAAACGCAGTACACAGGGCAGCTGTATGATCAAGAACCGTCCGGACGCAATTAAGGGCTGCTTTCAGTAGCATACTGAATCGCTATCGTGCAAGGATGATACATGGGAGTATAGACTAAAGCACATCCTTCCAACAAAGCCTTCCTGGCACAACGCACCTATTTACTTGCCTTCATAGATCTACAGAATTAAGCACCATAGATCTACAGAATATGGCACACTTTTTAAAGCTTCCTGTAAATTCCCTTCAACTATTTAACTACATTAAAGAAGGTATCATCAGAACACATTTCATGTATAATAATATTACATTTAGTATAGTCGTATACTCGTATTTCTTTATGTTTTCGGACATTTTCATTTCATTTCATTTTATTGATCAGTCTTGTAATTTAAAGCCTTTTTGCCAATATAAAGCAAATTACAAAATGCATAAAATAAATACTACTAGAATTGAAAAACAAAAACAAAATGTAACTTAGAATATAACATCAAATTAACTAGGAACTATAACTATAACCTATGACGCTCAAATTAAAGTGCAAAAGTAAAAATTGATCACATAAAATCGAATATTTAATATCAACCAATAAATAAACCAATAATTAACAAATATCACTCGTAAATGCAAGCATTAAGATGTAAAAGAATATTCACCTACGTCAACTGCATATGAGAGATAAGTCTATTACGAAATATTGCGTATGATACATTTAAATTTCTAAGCTCATTTGGCAATGCATTATAGCTACGAGCTACTCTTACATTAAAAGATCGTGCTGTAAGATGGCAAAGTTTGGGGATGAACAATTGCCTTCTACGAACAGAATGACAAAATTTAAAAGTTTCATATAGGAAACGCGGAAATTGGTTAGAATATAATTTGTAAAAACATAACAACAATCGTACATCGATAAATGCAAGAAATGAACATCCCAGAAATTTAATCACAAAAGGTGTTATATGTACACGTCTCTTGAGGGAAAAGATGAAGCGAACAGCTTTGTTCAAAGATAATTGAAGGAGTTTCATATATTTTTGACTAGTAGCAGAGTATATCTCTAAGTAGTACATAATACTTGGCATAACTAGGGCATGAACCAGTTGATTTTTCACATACAGCGGGAGCGACAAATTAGTTGTGTATAATTGCCTCAATGCATAGTTAACACTTAAAACAACGTGATTGATGTGCTTCTCAAAGCGCAGCTTATCACCTAACAAGACTCCCAAATATTTCATGTCATGCACGAACTGTAAATTAGAACCATTATAAACTACTCGCAATTTGTACTCGCATTTGTATTCTCAATTCCCTATTCAATAGATTTCATAAGTTTGCTGCTGTCGTCGTAAATTGTAGAATTCACATATAAAAAAAAAATCTTGTATTTACTTACATTATATCACCCTTAATAATATCAACATAATCAGGGGAACGAGCATAGTAGCCACCTTCGGACAAGGCACCCCAGAAATTACTCCACAACTCGTTGTATTTCGTAACCACAGGAGCAACAAATTGTCTACATAAATTTTAATATAAGGAAAGAACAAAAAACATTCAAAAGTTATGCAGAGATCTTTAAAATAATTTGAAAATATTCTTACTTATTCATAGTTAACAATTCCCTCAAGACTTCTGGATCGTCAATGTGTGTCTCAGCATCCACAGAGAACATATAATCAACTTTTTTCTGAATAGCTTGTTGTCTATAATAACAAATGTATCGAAGCATTATTGACTAAAAGGACTTTTACTTAACTTATTCCATAAATAACTTACAAAGCCAACTGGCGAGCTCTTCTCTCATCAAATTGATCGCTGGATAATACAATTTTCGCTGACAAATATTCATCTTCCACTTTTTTCAAATATGACTTAGCCATACTATCCAGATATTCAACACCACTATAGATAAACAAATGTATTTTGTTCTTGGGATAGTTTAAGGAAGCCGTTTTATTTAAGAACATATCAAAGAACGGTACAGCTTGGGTGCCAATTAATGCTAAAGAAATCACAGGTAAATTTTTTTCCTGAAGAAATCAAGAGAACAATAAAATAATAAATAAATTGAAATTGGAAAAAAATTAGAATAATAGAAAGTAAAAAATTTATATAAGATTAACTTACATCCAACTCCAATCTGTTTTCCTGGCATATCATACATCTGCTGTTGAACGTGTTGGCCAAATAGTTAGCAAATGCATTTAGTTCCACTTTGCTGGGACCATTTCCATGTAGTACACTAGGAGTAGTCAAGAAATTAGTGTTTTTCAAGACACCACGGTTCGATTCCAAATCGACATCCAATTTCACGTCATCCTTAGCACCATTCAAATTTTGAAATAGTTCCGATCTCGTGTCCAATTTCATGCCAAGTTGTTGTCTTTTATCTTCATTCAAAAATACCTTAGTATAGTATAGCTGATCATCTGCATTATCGCTGAGCGGAGTTTCAAGTAAAGACCACACCTGTGGTGCGTAGCCAATAAAAGCACCAGAATTGAGGTAGGGAGAAGCTTTTGGCTCAACCTTAGGATATTGTGAGGCCAATTTTAGATCAGGCCAACAAAATTTTTCGGCAGAAAATAAGATATTCGCACCGGATGATTTAAATTTGGTTATAATTTCAGTCATGGGAGAAGTGAAAAGAACATCGTAGCTAAAGAGAAAAAGGTGAAACAATTTCAATGTTAATCAGGTATAATCATAAGCATATTCTATAAAGAAATTATTAAAAGGACTAGGAAATTCGTCACTGTACTATAGTAAATGTAAGGCTCTAATACAGGGAATATTGGGTCCTTTTTTGAAAGTGTATTTTCATAATATTCAGTCTTCAGTGACACCTCGACATTTTCCTTATAGTAGTGTCTCCTCGACACTTTCCTTATAGTAGTGTCTTCCTCGATACTTTCCTTATAGTAGTGTCTTCCACGACACTTTTCATCTAGAAAAGTGTTTTCCTCGACACTTTTCATATAGAAAAGTGTCTTCCTCAACACTTTTCATCTAGAAAAGTGTCTTCCTCGACACTTTTCATATAGAAAAGTGTCTTCTTCGACACTTTTCATATAGAAAAGTGTCTTCCTCGACACTTTTCATATAGAAAAGTGTCTTCCTCGACACTTTTCATCTAGAAAAGTGTCTTCCTCGACACTTTTCATCTAGAAAAGTGTCTTCCTCGACACTTTTCAT
>JAHXMU010000092.1:2788198-2807857 GCA_019455685.1 Philornis downsi | reverse complement strand
ATAAATTTTATAAATTTTATGAATTTTATAAATTTTATGAATTTTATAAATTTTATAAATTTAATGAATTTTGTGAGTTTTACGAATTTTATAAATTTTATACATTTTATGAATTTTATAAATTTTATGAGTTTTATAAATTTTATGAATTTTGTGAATTTTAAAAATTTTATGAATTTTATAAATTTTATAAATTTAATGAATTTTGTGAGTTTTATGAATTTTATAAATTTTATACATTTTATGAATTTTATAAATTTTATGAATTTTATAAATTTTATGAATTTTATAAATTTTTTAATTTTATAAATTTTATGAATTTTATAAATTTTATGAATTTTATCAATATTATAAATTTTATGAATTTTATTAATATTATGTATTTTATGAAATTTACGTATTTTACAATTTTATGAATTTTGTAAATTTCATGAATTTTATAAATTTTATGAATTCTATAAATTTTATGAATTTTACAAATGTTATGAATTTTATAAATTTTATGAATTTTATGAATTTTGTAAATTTTATAAATATTATGAATTTTATGAGTTTTATTAATTTTATAAATTTTATGAATTTTGTAAATTTTATCAATTTTATGAATTTTGTGAATTTTATAAATTTTATGGGTCTTATGAATTTTATAAACTTTGTAAATAGTAATAGTATAGTGTTATGAATAGTGTAAATAGTATAAATTTTATGAATTTTATGATTTTTGTAAATTTTATGAATTTTGTAAATTTTATGAATTTTATAAATTTTATGAATTTTGTGAATTTTACAAACTTTATGAATTTTGTAAATTTTATAAATTTTGTGAATTTTATAAATTTTATGAATTTTGTGAATGTCATGAATTTTATGAATTTTATAAATTTTATGAATTTTATAAATATTACAAACATTATAAATTTTATGAATTTTATTAATTTTATGTATTTTATGAAATTTACGAATTTTATAATTTTATGAATTTTATAAATTTCAAAAATTTCATGAATTTTATAAATGAATTTGTGTGAATTTTATACATTTTTTGAGCAGATGGAATTCGTTTACACCCGCTTTAGTACGGCCTTTGCAACTCCATATATTTTATCTTGCAAATAGAAGATAGACTATATCTTTTGGTATTGCACTTTCTAGATCGATTTCCCTTCAATCAGGTGTATTTCAGGGTGGGACCTGGCTTCTATTTTATTTGGTGTCATGTTAATTATGTAGACCTAAATCAAGTACACGAATTTTAGATCTAAACCAATTCTATCAAGTTTCCATTTGTGTAATATTGATTTGAGTTTGGTTAGTTCTTTCGTCGATCCTGGCATTACGATAGACAGGAAACTCGACTTACATTTCTGTTTCCATCGGAATCAATGCTTTGTTCTGCCTTGGGTTGCGCACCCATCTCTTTCTCTTCCTACTCTAAATTCTCATGTCTGCTTTTATATATCTTTATTATACAAATTCTTTTCTATAAACCTTGTATTTAGTAGGTTTGGAAAAAATTAATTTAATACATTCGTTTATGAATTTCTTGCTTTTTTTACCTAAAAGTTTTTAAATGTTAGAATCATTTGTTATCAAACATTTCACACAACCACTTCTTCAATAAACTGGTTGTCGGTACATCTTTAAACCGAAAGGTAATAAAATATAATTAAAAACTCGACAAAATATGTAAATAGCTAATAACAGGTATTATAAGCTAAGCTATGAAATCAGAAATATTGCCATAAAACAGTTATGATTTATCTGTCAATTTTGAGATGAAAATGTTATGAGGATCAGAAGTACACAAGAACTAATGATCTGGAATTGATGCATCGAATGAGATATATAAATAGCAGACTGAAAAAACATTTACATTTCCTTTAGCTTTAATAGAAATCTCTCTATTCAAATAGTCTTATTATTATGTTAATTAATTGATTTTTTTGTTTTGATTTCCAAAGTCTTTGTCATAAATATTTTTTATTTTAAAAACAGTTGAAAGTTAAACTCTTAAGTTTTAGCATTTTAATAATATTGTTTACCTCAATGTCATAAACTCGTGCTGAACGCATGTAACGTAGGAATCCATCAGTTCGTTCCGTGGCCACAGTAAATACTTTAACTTTAGCTGAAAAAAAGGAAAAGAAATATATTTCATTAATAAACGTTAGGTAGTTGCGTTAAATTGTTAATAATTTAATGGTTAACAAGAAACAAATTTGATAGCTTTTTATGGATATAATATATCTGAATTGCTTATAACACAGAAAGAAAAAACACGGCCACCATGCTTGCAAAACTTGATGACAACAGTTTAACCCTTTGTGGTGTATGTGGTTTTATAGATTTGTTGCAAGCGATTCCAACTGGGTCTATAATATATATAAAATTAAGTTTGGATATATTAACTTTTGAAATCACTAAATTCTAATATAAACAATTGATTGTTTAGAAGGCTTAATGTCTCTTGTCTTTATTTTTTTATTTTCAGACAAAAATATTCGAGACAAACGACAATCACAAAATAGTACTGAAATTTCAATCAGGTGAACTGACTTACATATATCTTCAGCCAAGATCCTTTTGCGTTATTGACAAAAATGTGACGAGAATTAAAAAGCGATCTTAGTTACCGAAGTCTTTCGATTACAGTTTATGAAGGCAACATTGGTTTTTGCAAAATCGATCAATTTGTACGTGTGGTAACAGTCCATTTTCAAACGCAAAACAAGTTTTACTAAAATCCAGATTCGTGCTTTATTATATTGAATTTAGTGTAATTAAAGACAAATGTGAACCTGATAACATGTGAGTTAAATTAGGGAATCTATGTGGGAGGTACCAGAAAATGCATGATTATCTAGTCGATATTTCCAAAATTTAGTAAGCATAATAATGTAATAAAGTTATCAAAGATTTAAGTAACTACAGTGTACTAACTGCAGAGTACAGGGAAAAATGTAAATTTTGACAAATCAATCACTTTATGTGGGTAAAGAAAGAAATGCCGCCTATTTCTATTCCGAAAACTAACTTTACTACACATCTCGAAGGGTGTATTTAGTGCAACGACATAATAGATTTGATTTGAATAACAGATAGATTAAATCGGTACTGGAAAGGGCGGAGTAATGCGGTTCTCTTTTACTTTCAGAATTAGATTTATGAAACGCATGATATCTGCCACATTAGGCTGCATTTCGTATAACAGTTTGAAGAATATGAAACTAAGAATATCTGTGTAAAATCGGCCAAATATTGATGTGTAGAAAAGAATGCATTATTTGTCACAGTGGGAACATTTATCTAATTTTCGATTTAATTTACTTTTATTCAGGATTGCAATTTTAAGGCTTTATTTATCAGATCTAAAGCGGCATAACTCCAATCGGGTCAATAAAAACAGACTTTGGTCTTTTATATAATAAACTTAACGATAATTGTTACAAACTGATGCTCATTTAGATCTGCCTTTTTTAAAAACAGGTCATGATTAACTTAAAATCCAACAAGGTTGTATACGTCTGGTCAAATCATACTTAAGAGCCCAATGCTGGTTATTAGAATCCAATAGTCGGGTTCGCATTCGTCTAGTCAAACCACGCTTAAGTGCCCAAGCATCCTAGATATTAGAGTCCAATCATCGGGCTTGCATTCGTCTGGTCAAATCATGCTTAAGAGCCCAAGCCTGCTGATTATTAGAATCCAATCATTGGGCTTGTATTTATCCGGTCAAATCATGCTTAAGTGCACAAGCATGCTGGTTATTAGAAAACAAACATCGGACTTGCATTATTTTAACCAAATCACCCCAAAGAGCCCATGCTTGCTGATTATTATCAGCAGTCTTAAATAACTCTAACCGCTGCTTTGTTGCAATTAAGCCTTGATTCTGCTATTGTAATGTCGTTTTAATTTGATGCTGGGCAATCTACGATAACGTCGGTTATTGTTACGAGTTCCTCCCTTGCTCCATGACTTTCGGAATTAGTGGTTGGTTGTAGAAATGCTTTCTCCATAAATGCTCACACAAATTTCCATATCTGCCCGTACAGGGGAAACCATATACCATAACCTTTGCTTTTAACGTTTTAGTAAAAATTTCGATTTTCATATCTATATCTGTATTATTTAATATCCTTGCTCTTTCTCTCGTTCGAAAGCCATTTTCTTCCGCTTAAAAAATCGGTTTGCCTCTCATCTTCCCATCATAGTATAGCCTCATAGCAGGCGTTACAATCTGCTACAACATTGCCGTGTATGCACCATCCTTTTCCATGAGATATGAAAATACCATGAGACATTCTTCATTGTACCAGCGGTAGTCTGACAGCGGTATTTCGTACCCAAACACGTTCATCGTGGCTGTTGCCAAAAATTGCTCAAGATATTGTCATTGTGCGCCAGGAATATTAATTAATAACGAATTTGTCTTGTTAACGTTTGGACGCCATGTGTGCTCCAGATGTTCTAGAATGTACTAATTCAATTGAAATTCCAAAATATGGCCAAATGTTCTATGTTAGCCGTGTATTCCAAACGGCGACAGTAGCATAATAATACTAGCGTATGTCCGGCAGCTCATATGAATAATCTAATATTTTGAATAAAACAAAACTTTAAAGTTTAACTATGCTGTCATTTACTTATCATCGTCAGAGATTGTGCTAACCGGTTTCGTTACACTTGAGCCCGTTTGATCTCGCATAAACTCAAATTTGAAAAAAAAAATCCAACACTAAATAACACACGAAATAATATAAAATTTTGATGATTTTAATTTCAATCGAGGGACGATCAACACTTACTCTCCTGTCTGCTGAACTTAACACTTTTAATTTCATAAGAATCAAGTCTTATTTAAAGTAAACGTTGGAATGGGATCCTACTTGCCAATTAACATAGTTCAGAATTCAACTCCTTGAGATTTATATCTTCCTTTTAGGTACACAAGTCCATCTAGCAGCCGCCTATGTCAGCAGGAAAGTCTACTTGGCAAACATCATGGTTCCGGCATCATTTGTTTGACCAGAAAAGTGATGCAGTCATGACACTTCTATAGCTCCCTTGATCTAATGAAAATTCGAATTATCAAGTACCGTTTTTCAATTTCGATTTTGCAATGTAAATTTTCAATTGAAATATAATACTTGACTGTACAATGATACAAGTTTAATATGAGTTATATTGTTTAAATCTATCCAAAAAGATAAAAACAAACCCTAACCTAAATCCACGCCTTTCCGAACAAGAAACTAAGAAAATCACATAACCGGATGATGATTGTCAGTGAAAAACTTTATAGAAACAAACAAATCTTCAGACAAAAAAAAGGAATCTTTATGCACATCAAAAGTATGATAGTTCATCATTAACTTGAAAAATTAACTGAAAAATTCTTCAGGTCAGCAGGCAATAACGCTATGCGAACAATAAACTATCATTCAATAAGACAATTGTGAAAGGATTCAATACAAATTTGAAGATAAAAAACGAAATAATCTTATAATATAATCCGTTTCAAGAAATATAATAATACTAAAGCAAATTAAGCGTCTTAACTCTAAACAATTTTCGAAAGTTTCGAAAGTGCTGCCTAAGAAATATACATCATATTGGCAATGATTACTTTCCACCATAAATATGCCTTCTAGAAATAGACATAATTACCATATGACCCAATTTATACTTAACATTAATTGATAGTAGGAGACGTTTTAAATTTTCATTTATTTTTGAGCAGATACAAGCAGTGCGGGCAATAAATTTCGGACAAAAGACAATTTAAAATTCAGTACAAAAAACTGATAAGGATGACTCTTCGACTGTATTCTAGACCATAATGTTTTACTCAGCATGTTCACGTATTGGAATACAAAAATTTGTTTTTATCAACATTGATTTTTGTGAAGTTCCCAACAGCCCAACTTTAACTACAACCAATATCCTTATCAAGGTTCGTATAGTAATTAATAATGATTTTTTGCAAAATTTCCAACAACCCAGCTTCAACTACGCCCGATATCCTTATCAAGGTCCGATATATAGTAATTAATATTGGTGCGCAACTAAGTTTCTCGATTTTTTTTATAAAAATTCAACTTTATTATGAATACAAGTTTACAAATGAGCTATTGAAACAATGGGCAATACCATGGTTAGCTACTACTTTTTCGATAAAACTGTTCATCTTTTGAGGCTATCCACGAATCTAGCCATTTCTTGATGTTATCATGTGAGTGGAACTGCTGGTCAGCCCGACCATTGAACAGAACAGGTGATAATAGGACAGCGATGTCAATATCTGGAGAATATGGTGAATGAAGTAAGACTTCCCACTTCAGCGTTTTCAGGTAGGTCACGGTCTTAGCCACGTGAAACCGATCGCAGTCATGCTGAAGAGCGGTGCCTCTCCGCATATTGTGGGCGTTTTTCGCGCAGAGCTCGGTTCTATCGCATTAATTAAAGTCGATAACTATCCCCAGTGATGGTTTAGCTTGGTTTCAACAGCTCGTAATAAATAATACCGACCTGGTCTCACCAAATACAGAGCATAACCTGTGCAGCGTAAATATATGGCCGGGGCGATGACGTAGAAGCATGACCGTTCAGCCCCCATGAATTTATTTTCTTTGGATTGCAATAATGAATCCATTTTCGATCAGCCATTACAATACGATAAAAAAAAAACCTTCTTTTCTTGTTGCTGAAGCAGTTTTTCACGGGCGAAAAACAACGTTCAATGTCCCTTAGCTTCAACTCATAAGGAACCCAAGTTCCCTGCTTTTGAACCATTCCCAAAGCATGCCATCGCTTGAAAATGGCTCGTTACTCGTTAGAGCAAGCTCTAACTGCGAATATGACGTCAACCAAAATAATATGAAATCAAAAAGAAAGCACATTTGTGCCTAGGCGGTATGTTTACCATATATATACCTGAGCTTGGCTCATGACGTTTAGGTTATGGCAGAATCGACTAGCACTTGCACCTGGCGCCATCTATCGGCATACAGTGGAAACTTAATTGCGCACCTAATAGCTGATATAAGATTGGAGAGAATCAATTGAATATATTCAGCAAAAATATCCAGCGAAGAGAACTAAGATCGTCACGAATTATAATTTGACAGCAACTGCATAAGTTGCCATAATGATGTCAGACAGATCGAAATAAGTAAAAGGTATATATAAGTATAGTAAAGAAATACATTATTTTTCCGATAGATGGCTTTAGTAATCTGTATTCTGCGTTGAATAACATCGATCAGGTTACGGTAGATAACGCTAGAAAGATAAGATTTTGTACTGAAAAAAAACATTCAGACGCTTTTGTAATTGTTTGACCCGGTATCCAAAATGGTCTTCAGCAAAGAGAAAATACGACATGTTCTACAGTTTTTCTGTGACGAAGACCAAAGCGCAGGCTACGCAGCTGAAAAAGCAGACAGCGCTTCGGCCAAGATACTATAACAGGTTGGTTCTATTAATTCCGTTCCAGTAATTTTGATGTCAAATACGTACCAAACTGTCGAAAGTGAATTGAGGGGAAATGTCAATAAAATAATAAATCCATCATCATCATCAAATCCGACTGCCATGTGAGCACTTTTTCGATTACCTAAGAGCTAAAGATTGCACGAAAGACCATATGGAACGGTTTCAATAATGTTGGATACAAAAAGAAGCCAGATGTATGGATGCCACACGACCACCCATCCATCTGAGAATCGCTTCTGAATCGCAACAAATGCAACCCATCTCTGAAGCGGAATATGATTGGCGACAAAAAGTGGCTCACTTACAATATAGTCGAACAAAAGCGTTCGTGACCGACGTAAGCGACGGCCAAGACGGGATTGACAGTGAGGAAAGTGTTGCGGTGTGTGGTCTATGGGATTAACAGAGATTTATCTACTATGAGCTGCTCCCCTGCGACCAAACTCTTAATTCGGACTTGTATATTTGACTGTGTAAAGGAAACAATCACCCAGAAGCAGCCAATAGAAGAAGAATTGTATTCAATGTCAAGCCACACTCATCAATAGTGACTCGCTAGAAGCTTGATTGGGAGGGTTTTATGCACCCACTTTATAGTCCAGACCTGGCACCAAGTGGCTACCACGTATTTCCACCTATAGAACATGATTTTGCTGGTTAAAAATTCACCGCAAGAAATGCTTGTGAAATTTTTTGCCTGATACGATGAGGCTTTTTATAAGAGGAGCTTCAAAATGGCAACAAGTTGTTGAACAATGTCATGAGAAAATAGTTAACTTATTTTTGCTACAACTTATATTAAACCAGGTATCGTCACTAAGACGAAATTAAAGTCGAAAATAATTTTGATTTGTTTCAGTTTCTCAAATATAAATCTAAAATATACACATTTCTGATTCCAATAACCAAATCAAAATTATACTGAATTAAGTTTCATTTGGATTCTTACATTAGAAACGAAATGAGAAACGGTTTTAATCCTGATTCAGTATGTGAAATTAAGGAAATTTAATTTAATTTAAATTTAAATTTAAATTTTTTAATTTTTTTTTAATTTAATTTAATTTAATTAAGGAACAGACAAAATTTTTGACTAGCTATGAAAATTTTTGAGAGCCTGTTATCGTAAATTCAGAAAATAAATTACTTAAAGCATTCTTCGCGGCAGGCTTTTTTCTATACCAAGAAACGAAACTATATTTGGCTTCAGCTCTGATTCAGACTAGGAAACTGCATGCAAATTTATTTTCGTTTCATTCAGCTTCAATAGAGAAACAGAATCAATGTGAGCCATTAGAAAGTAAAAGATCTGAATGAACAAACACATAAATTTGGTTTCAGCTCTGATTCAGACTAGGAAACTGCATGGAAATATATTTTTGTTTCATTCAGCTTCAATAGAGAAACAGAATCAATGTGAGCCATTAAAAAGTAAACGATCTGAGAGAATAAACATGGAAAAATTGGTCACCGTCATGTAATTCAATATTTACATTTGATAATTTTCAGTCCAACCAATATTAAAGCTGCGCTAGATTCTACTCAGAGGGAGTCTGCTCCTTCGTTTACGACTTCAAGATATTGGGTAGCAGAGTTTAAACGAGGCCGTACAAGCTACCAACACAAAAACCGTAGTGGTCGACCAATTGAGGTATCCACGCCAGACACAAAATGGTATTGGATGATCGTCGACTGAATGTGCGTAAGCTAGTTGAAATGATAGTAAATTCAAAAAGTGCTCTACATCGTATATTGACCGAAGATTTGAAGATGAGAAAGCTGTCCGTACGATGGGTGCCACGTTTGCTTTCAATAGAGCAAAAACAGCGTCTTGAGGATGTTTTATTAGTACAATTTTGGCGATGCAATAAAGAGGCCTGAGAGAAGGGAACAGTCAAAGCAGTGGGCTGGAACGTGAGAATCGTGGCCAAACAAAGCGACGACGGTTCCATCTACAGGCAAGATCGTGGCATCGTGGCATTCTTTTTATTGATTATCGTCAGATTTGTCGAAAAAGAAAGTGTTGATTCATTAAGACAACGCTCCAGCTCACATATCCGCTATTGCGATGGATCAAAATTAATGGATCAAAGTTCGAATTGCTTCATCACGCACTTTATTCGCCAGATATAGCTCCTTCGGATTACTTTCGATTTCCAAACTTGAAAAAATGGCTCGGTGATAAAAAATTTTCCAACAAGAGGTGGTGTCTGCGGTTGATGGTTATTTTAAGGAATTTAACAGGTCTTACAATAAACAGGGCACAGAAGCTGTTGAATATCGCTGGAAAATTCGTCGAGCTAAAAGGATATTATATTGAAAAATAACGAAAATTTTTCCCAACTTGTTTGTGTCCTTTTTATTTTGAGCTGGCTAGTTTTGGGACCGCGCTCGTACTTTAAATAACATTACAACATTAAAGCCGAAAACAAACTGGACTGTCGTGAAGGACTCTCTATTGAATTTGTTGGACAATTGGAGTGTACAGTATACCAATAGAGTTTTTAAAACTTGTATTTCCTTATACATCTGGTCATCTATTAAATTTTGTTAACACCATATTTACAACTTCCGCTTTTCCGTCTGCTTGGAAAATTTCGCGTGTAGTTCCAATCCCTAAAGTAGGTAATTCTTACAATTTTGATAATCTAAGACCAATTAGTATACTTTCAGCTCTTTCCAAAGTTGTTGAATATTTGATGCGAGAACAAATTTTAAATTATATTGATGATGAGAGCATGATTGTTGATTGGCAATATGGATTTAGAAGAGACTTTAATACCACTACTCATTTGCTCTATTTAACAGATACTATTAGAGAGACGATGAATAATCGCTATTTAGGGTGCTTATAGGTCTCGACTTATCTAAGGCTTTTGACAGAGTGGACCATACTAAGCTTGTTTACAAATTAATGCCTAATTTTATGTTTTCTAACACGACCTGCACGTTGGTTCGTTCGTATTTGCCGGGTCGATCACCATTCGTTTCCATGATATGATATGCTTAGTGCGCGCTGTGGTATTCCTCAAAGATCGGTTCTGGGCCCATTACTGTTTATATTGTATATTAATGGTTTAGCTGAGGTTATTCGCGATAGCTGTTGTTATCCATTTTTATATGCTGATGATATCCATCATTTTTTTATGAGTTGTTCAATAAATAACTTACAATGTAGTATCAATAACACATCGAGTGCTAGAAATAATTGGTTAAATTAAAATAACCTTTATAATAATTGTAGTAAAACTAAAGGTATGCTTTTTGTTTCCTCGCTGCAATCTTTTCAGAATTTTGACATCAACATTATTGTAAACAGTTAGCAGTTTTTGTAGATGAAATGAAGTGCCTGGGCATAACACTTGATAAACGACTTGATTTTCGTGCTCATATTGATTCTACAGGGTGGCGCAATAGAACGTGCATATTTAAAAAATAGATTAAAAAATAAATACAAAAGGTATGGTTAAAATAAATCTAAGGCATTGTAGAAATAACATCATCTAAATAATGGCCCTCTCTACGACGGCACTCCTCTAACCGCAAACGAAAATTATTGAAAACTGGTGTAATGGCTGCCATTTCACCACGGATATTCTCCTTGAGCTGAACGATGTTTCTTGGATTATTATTTATTTATTTATTTATTTTATTTTCATCAATAGAGGAAAACCTCTTATAGACTTGAATCTGTTGGCTGGAAATTAGTAGTTTTTTGAATGTGAAGAAACTGGAGAGACTAATTGATGAGCTTGTCTCCTCGGCCTCTCCACGAACTCGTGAATTATTACCCCAGGAGGCCAAAAGTCATTTGATAACATTTGATGAAACAGCACTTCAGGAGGCGTAATTTTAAATGAAGACACTTCCCGTGCCCCATTCAATTTAAACTTTCGGCAATAAACTTTATCAAGATCAACACCCGTGTGATTCCCGATACTATGTAATCCAAAATGCTTTGTTCAGAAGTATCGGTTGCAAGCCTAGACACAAAAATTGATTTTTTTACAGTTCGGCTTACTACCACTAGCTGAACCGGATTAGTGGACAACAACGATGAAGGTTGAGTAGAGGCCAAAGCAGTAGATGAGGCAGTTCCAGAATTGGAGGCGGCAGTGACAGTCGAGACAGATGTAGCTGTTGCCCCGGCTTCAGTAAATGGAGGCACAGGAGTAACAGCGGTAGCGGAGGTTGAGGCGGGATCAGTGTTTGAGACAATAGCTGCTTTAAAGGAGGCATCAGCAGGGGAAAGCGAAGTAATCGGTGCGGCAGGAGAATTATTATTATTACTGTAGACTTTGTGTTTGAGGTATCCCCACAAAAAAAAAGTCAAGAGGGGTCAAGTCTGGACTACGTGGGGGCTATGGAATATCACCTCTTTTCGAAATCAGTCTGGCAGGGAACATCTGCTTCATCACCGCCATGAATTCATTTGATGTGTGACATGTAGCTCCATCTTGTTGGAACCAAGTTCTGGAATTCACTATTCTTGAACTTTCAATTTCTGGAGCCAAAAATCCGTCCAACATCTCAACATAGCGTTCCGTATTAAACGTGACGTTTTGGCCCCGCGCATTTTCGAAGAAAAAAGGACCAATTATTCTTCTGCCTAAAATTGCTGCCCATACTGTCACTTTAAGACTATGCAAGGGGTTCTGGTGTGTGATTTTGGGATTTTCACTGTTCCAGTAACGACAATTTTGGCGGTTTACGAACCCATTTATAAGGAAATGAGCCTCGTCAGAGGAAAGGATATTGTCAAAATTGGAAAATCGATTAAGCATTTCATTAGCAAATGCGAGCCTTGCTATGAAGTCAGACTCTTTCAATTCTTGTGTTAATTGCAGCTTATATGGATGCAGTTTAAGATCCAATGTTAAAATTCGTTGCAAACTTCGTCGCGATAATTGTAAGACAGACGATCTCTAGCGAGTCGACATTTGTAGATTTCCTCGTACTGACTCCATAACTCTCTCAACATTGTCTTCCGCCCTAGATGTTCTTGGGCGACCATTTGCTTGTGGTTTAAATGTTAAACCGGTCTCTTCAAAACGCTTTACCCATATTTTAATTAAATTAGCACTCGGAGCTTCACTAATTCGCCGTAGTCCATATTCAGCACAATATAATCGCCTAATAGCAATATATGAACGAGAGTTCTCGTAAAATGCGCGCACGCAAAATGCGCGACGCTTCCCGTCAAAGTGATTCACAGCGACTAAAACTCCATGAGCCCGCCAACCCAACGATGTAGGCGTCCCCCCGTCCACGCCTTTTCTTTCTTTTCTTGGTTGCCTTAGGAAAATTGAGAGGATTTTTAATATGGTAATAAAGTATGTGTATAATTTGAGGCACTATGATCATATATCCCAATATGCTACACGTTTTTTATGTGTTCCCTTTAAGAAGTACAGTCCGCGCCACCAGAATAGATTCAAGCATGTTGATAGAAATAACTGTGAAGTGCAGCGACAACAACGGGAGGAGGGGGATGTGACATTAGTTTTATTTTGAAATCAATCAAATAGAGCATCAAAAATTAAAAAAAAAAAAAAATCCAAAAAAATACGCCACCAGAATATGTTAAAGAGCGTAAACGATAGATAATTGAGTTATGTAGTTTTTATAAGCTTGTCGGGAAAGCAAGTATTATCAGTTAATACGCCTGAGTTAATTTGATTAAACGATTATGGGTCGCGGTAAAGTTCTTAGCACCGAAGAAAAAAACCTAGATTCTAGTGCTACACAATGGAAAGCTAACAACTCGTCAAATTGCTAAAAAGGTGGAACGAGGCCAAAATGTAATAGCCAAATTTTTAAGAGATAAGGAGAGCTATTAAATGAGTATGAAGGAATGTACCCATGCTGCCACATCGCCTGCAGATCGTAAAGCCGTCCTCAGGGCTGCCTCCAACTCTGCCGATTCTGTATCAAAAATTAAGGCTGAAACGGGTGTGGCTACTAGTCTTTCTACAGTGAAGCGAGTAATTAAAGGAGCCAGGTGCTTAAAAAGAAAAAAATTGCAGAAAAACGATTAAATTTTGATAAGCAACACATGACTTGGAACAAGGAGTGGCATTCGATCGTATTCTCCGATTAGAAGAAGTTTAATCTTCACGGTCCGGTTGGATATAACTTTTATTTCCATGATCTAAGAAAATAACAATTACATTTGGACCGTCGGCATAGCTGCAAAGGAGGCGTAACGCTGTGGGAGCGATCTCCTACTATGGCCAAATCGATTTGCAATTTTTAACGACAAAAATGGATGTTAATGCTACAAATGGATACTCCAAAATGTTTTTTCAAAGTTTTCCAACATTTTTAAACCCTTACAAATGGACTTTCCAACAAGATAATGCTCCCATCCACAATGCAAGGATTGTAAAATCATGGATATGCGAGCAAAACGTCAATGTCTTGGAGAGGCCACCGCACTCGCCAGACCTTAACATCATCGAGAACGTGCGAGAACGGCTTGTAAGAAAAGTACGAGTTCGGTCAACAATTTGATGTTATCATCAAATCGCTTTAATTTTGACGATGAAAGAGGCTTGGCATGAGATTAACCTAGAATATATCACGGCCCTGTACAAATCTATGCCTAAGCACATTTATGAGATAATTTTAAGCAAAGGCGGATGTACAAGTTATTCATTTTAGCTGAACTTACTGTTAAAATAAAAAAAATTAAAAAAAAATTACTTTTTATAATAAAAATTCCCACTGTTTCATTTGAACCTATTCTGTTGACGGATATTTAGTTTATGGATTTTTTGACGAGGCAACCAAAAGCAGTCTTCCACAGTGGTACGGTAAACATTTTCCACTAATTTTTCCTGCTCTATTCTTAAAAACGCTTGTATGCAATATAAAAATAATGCGACAGCCTTCTCCACCCCCTTTTTGTTGCAGCGCTTTGCAATTATTTCCGTCAAAATGCTTGAAACTATCATTAAACCATTTCATAAATTGATAATATCTGGTTCAACACCTTTACTGCGAAGTAGATTCAGGTTCACAAGATCAACTAGAAATCCGCAGCTTGTAATTCTTCTTATATCAGGCTCTTCTATATTCTTAAAATCACTTACTGTGAACGTTTGCAAAGCTTGAAATCGACTCATTCTGCATCTACAAAATTTTGCTTATTCAAATCAAGTTTTCCAACACAAATATATTAGATTTGCATTAACTGAACTTCAGTAGCCTATTTTACAGTATGAGTTCATTATCGACACTTGGTTTTTCAATTTTATTGTTTTAATTTAATTTAATTTATTTATTCAGGATTGTAATATCTGTGGTCACAACCCGTAACAGCCTAACTCGAGTTAGGACGCAATTGAGTTATTAGCACCATCGTATTCAGCGTATCTAAATTTATTTGCTCTAAATTTGTCATGTTTGTATCTCTTCTAGGAAGGCGATTAATCCTGAAAAACCTAATAGCTTAAGTTATTTTTCTAAATGACTGTTTTGGCATAACTGCCTAAGTCAATGTCGTAATCCTACGACAAATATAAACATTATTTTTTCATCATTGCCTAAATCAACTTAAGTCGTTTATCCAAAAAAATAAAGAAACAATTTTATTTTCCTAACTTGAGTTAAGCTCTGAATCTGAAATATTTTGACATAGAATAATAATTTTTGTCAATTTAGGCGCACTTAAAGTTGTCTATTTAATCTGGAATAATAGCCTAACTCAACTTGAACTTTTTGACTTTCTTTCGTTCAACAATTCATAAGAGCCTAAGTGTCTTTTTCGATAATATCTTTTGACTGCGAGAATAAACAACTATTTTTTGATAACAACTAAGTAAAGAAATTCGTTTCCTTGGAATCTGTAGCAAAGTTTTCCAGAAAACACCTTCTCCTGATTTTCAGTGAAGATTCAAAACTTTAAACTCCTGTACTGAAAATATTGAAAAACAGACTTAGGCTTTTATGGGTTGTGACCACAGATATTTGCTTTGTATTTGATTGTATTTGGTATTTGGTTGGGGAACCATAATATAAACTTTGCTACTGACATTTGAATTTATGTCGTTTTTACCATTATTTTATTATTATAATAATATTAATAAAATATAATAATAATTTTTTATTAAAGGATTTTATATTTTATTTGTGATGTTATATATTCGGTTTTTTTTTTGGGGTTTTTTGCATTCCGATGTATAAATAAATGAAATCAAATATTTTTTTAAATCTGTTATTTGACTTCTAGGATCTGTCTGTCATTGGCTTTTTGGAGAAAACTCCCAAGTACTAAACTTAATTTATCTTAGTTTTATTTCACACAAAAAATGTTCTTGCTATCTTCCTCTCCCCATTTTAACTATTCCGTGCATTCTAAGCTCGCATGCTGAAATGGCCCAACCTATATAAGCTTCATCCTTCGATACCGGACATTACATATAGTGTAAACCCTCAGTTATTATGTAATCTTAAACCCTGGACATGTTAAGTACACATTTGCTTATTTGTTTCCTAGCTGTTACCGAATTTGCTTACGTTCTCACAACCAATCTTTGTTAGTAGTTCATTTTACATATCAATTCCGAGAATACCACATTAGAATGTACGCCTGGGGAATATCACATAACACCAGCAAACAGAATGCACATGAGGCGCGCAGTCCATTCCTCCTGTCCTCTCACCAATCAACGAAAATATACTTGCAATTCCACAGGCGAAATGGAATAAAAACATATTTTCCTAAAATATCAGATATTCGACATCGAGCTGCAGAATGAGATCATATTGTAATGCATCACCACAATTATGAAAAGCGAAGACGAAAAGAGGCAGCACTGCCCGCTTTGCAGCCGACTGCTCTGTTGTGGAGGGAGGGAGAAACACACCAAGAGCAACAAAAACAACCGGCAAAGATCGACGAGTGTGTACAGAAAAACAAATGGAATCATGAATAAAAAAAAAAGAGCGGACAACAGATGAGGCAAGACGGAAACAAAACCTTCAAATGTTTAGTGAACGCAAATGATGAGATGGTGCAGGAAGAGACCCAATGCTAGTATTGCTGATTGGTTTCATTGGAATATAGATTACTTACCATCCGTATCTGTAGACGATGCGGTTGAATTTTGCTGTTCCTCTAATAAGGCATCCTCCGTATTGGAAGCCCAGGCAGCGCCACAGTGGTAAATAATTACAACTAGTAGAAGAAGCCTACAAAGGCATAACCCAAAATCCTTGCGGCTAGACATGTTTGTATTTGTGTTGTTATTGTTTTTTCTTTTGTTCGCTTTATCTATCGTTTTGTTATTGTTAATTTACTTATTTTTTCTGCTGTTGTTTTGTTGCCTTACAAAGGCAGGCTCCTGGTCTCGAAAACAAAACTCCGACAATACAAAATTTGATAAATAATTTAATGTGTAAATTTTTGTTTTAAATTTTAACAATCTATCTCATCATTTAAATTGTTTGTTTCTTTTTCACACAAACACGCACACACACAATCGCACCGCTTTGCTTGATAGTTTTATATTTCGATTATCCGTTCGCACGAAACTAAATACGATACAATTAAAGAGGAGGGAGAAAATCAAACGGAAAACATTCGCGCAAACACTTTACTCCAGCTACACCACACCCGATCCAAAACGCGTCCAGACTGGTCAGCAGCTAAGTTATAAGTGATTCCTATAGTTGTGAAGGAATTGTATTTCTGTTTTGTTCCATAATTCTTCTCGTTTGTTATCAACAACTGCCTTTTTAGCAACGACCAGGGTGGCCGCAGTCACTTTTTGTGTGATTGTTGAAATTGTTGGCACTTTTCTACAACGCATAGTAATTTTACGCAGGGCTTGGAAAACGGGAAAGTTTGAAACGATGTGCAGTTTTTTTCATTGGCAAGTTTTGTTACATGAGTGGCAAAACCGAAAAACCTTAGAAATGGGCTGAAACAGATACAAAGTCTTACATTCTTGAGTCGCTTCGCTTAGAAGCAAAGACCAATCTTTTAAGATTGCTAAAGGTGGGAATACACGACATGTATTTTACATATCGCATGTCACTTTTACATACAAAAAAATTATGCATGCAGTGTGGCCCCTGTCAAACATGCCATATGCACCATGCATCATGCAATACATATGGCAATTTTTGAAATAAAGCGTGTTCTATTTTTGTATGTAAACCGCATCGCCGTCAGCTGTTTTATTATAAACAACAAAGCGTCAAGTGTTCAACGACTACAAAAAAAAAAAAATAAATAAAATAAAAATAATTTAAAATGAATAGACAAAACGCAAAAGTAGATAATTTATTAACAATGTAAATAAAAGTATTAATGATTGCTTTAAAAAAAATGTTTTTTTGTATCATAACAACATCAGCTGTTAATGACAATGTTATGTGGTTTACACATGCATGTTTGGCCACATAAAATTGAACGCCGCGTTTTTTATAATTTTGACAGACGTACGATAAACAAACGGGTCGAAAAAGTGACATACGATATGTAAAATACATGTCGTGTATTCCCACCTTTATTTCATAGGCATAAAACGCTCAAATTAAAGTGCATTATAAGTAGACGAAATGAAGGAAAATAAAAGTAACGAGAAAAAGTTAAATATTGAATGATATATGTCAGCCCAAATTGGAAAGTTCTCTTTTTTAGTTAGAGCATTCCAATTAATTAAGTAAACAATCTTGCAGTTCGAAACTATTAAGTAAATCACAATATGCATTAATTTAATATTAATAATACTCCAAAGTAAATTTAAATATGTATATAAAAACAAAATTGATTATATAAATTCATATGTTTAAGATCAACTAATAATAATTAGCAAATATCACTCATAAATGCAGCCTTTACGGTGTAAAAAACAATATTTACCTATCGATAAATAAATCTATTACGAAAAATTGCATATGATACATTTAAATGTCTAAGCTCATTTGGCATGCATTATAACTGCGAACTACTTTTACGTTAAAAGATCGCGCTGTATGATTTGGGAATAAACAATTGTCTTCCACAAACGAAATGACAATATTTAAAAGTTTCATATTGGCAACGCGGACATTGGTCAGAATATACTTTGTAAGACCACAAAAAAACTATCGTTGATCGATAAATGCAAACAAATTAACATCCCAGAAATGTAACCACAAAAGGTGTTATATGTATACGTCTCTTGAGGGGAAAAATGTAACGAACAGCTCTGTTCACAGATAATTGAAGGAGTTCCACATATTCATTCACTCAAACCAATCCCAATATTCAGTCAATGCGTTTCCGAATTCTATGTAAGCTATGTTATAGAAACAAACGAATTTGATCACTGTCTTTATTGAATATTAGCTGAAAGCTACCTAGTTGATATGAACTAAAATGTCAACTATGTCCTACGTGATATATGTACCTCTAACTAAAGCATAGTTGGCGCGAATTAGTTGATATTGACTAATGTACGATCCAATAGCAATTGATATAAAACAACCATTTAGCAGAAAGTAACTACCAATTCCTTTCTTTTATATATGGATTGGAAATGGTATAAAACTACCAAATAATTATATAGAAGTGAATATATTAAAATAAATGAAGTTATATTTGTTAAAAAAAAGTATCTCAAATGAATTTTTTTACAAACAAATGTCTCGGAATAAGTAATATTTAAGGAAAGATGTATATGAAGACACTACTTATAAGGAACAATGTTTGAAACTTTTGCATAAGTGTTTTCTTTCAACGCATTTACAGGAAAAGTATTTTCGAAAACATTTCTACACGAAACACAATTTGGACTTAGAAGTAGACTAGATAGATAAATATCTTTCTCTATGAAAAGTTTCTTATAAGATATCATTATATATCCCACAAACACGTTAACAAAGTGTCTTTTCTTTATACGGAAAACACTTATAATATAGGGAATTGTCTTGGAACACACATTCATATAACAAAATGTGGTAAAATGCAAAAATTTGCTTAGAAAAGTCTCTGTCATTTCTGACATATTATAGCGCCAATGATGGCATTTTTCTTGTGTCATGGAAGACACTTTATCTATAGAAAAGTGTCGTGGAAGACACTTTTTCTTACAGAAAAGTGTCATGGAAGACACTTGTCCTCTAGAAAAGTGTCGTGGAAGACACCTTTCCTATAGAAAAGTGTCGTGG
>JAHXMU010000092.1:2725780-2764551 GCA_019455685.1 Philornis downsi | reverse complement strand
GAAAGAGAGAGAGAGTTAGAAAGAGAGAGAGAGTTAGAAAGAGAGAGTTAGAAAGAGAGAGAGAGAGTTAGAAGGAGAGAGATAGTTAGAAAGAGAAAGAGAGTTAGAAAGAGAAAGAGAGTTAGAAAGAGAAAGAGAGAGTTAGAAAGAGAGAGAGAGAGAGAGAGAGAGAGAGGGTTAGAAAGATAGAGAGTTAGAAAGAGAAATAGGGTTAGAAAGGGAGAGAGAGGGGTTAGAAAGAGAGAGAGAGAGAGGGTTAGAGAGAGAGAGTTAGAGACGAAAGTTTAAGCAACGAAAATTGGTTCATTACAGAGCTCTTTGCTATAATTTTTTGCTTTGATGAAAAAGCTTGTACATTATCGCTCGTTGGATGCAAAACATTGTTGTCGGCAAATCCTTCTAAGGAAAAAAATTTTCGTCGCAAATTTGTCTATAAGAAAAATTGCTGTCGAAATTTTTTTATTGAATAAAGTTGTTGTTGATCAATTTTTCTAAACAAGAACTTTTTTTTAGGAGGAAATTCTGTCGGCAACATTTTTATATGAATAAATTGCTGTCATTCATTGTATATAAAACGTAAAAAATTGCTATAGAAATAATTGCCGTTAACAAGTTTTATGTAGGAAAACATTACTATGAACAACCTTTTCTATAGGAAAAATTGCCAACCATTTGTTTTATAGGATAAAATTGTTATCGAACAAAATGGTTGTCTATTAATTTTTCTATAGAAATAAGCTATTGTCGGTCATATTCTCTATAGAACGATTTATTATTGTCTACTTTTTCTGTAGTGAAATTGTTGTTAACCATCTTTTCTATGGAAAACATGCCGATTGCCATTCTTATTGACGAGACTCGGTTAAGTATTGTTATTGATAGTTTTCTCTATTAAAATTGTTAATTAGAAACTGAATTAATTTGCGGGCAAATTTTCAGTTTTCGTATTTTTATTGAGCCATTTTTTTTGTTATTACCAATTTTTCCGCAAAAAAATTAGCAAGACTTATTTTATACAATTTCTGTTGTTAATAGCATTTTGTATAGAAATTATTCTTTGTACAAGCTTTTGCAATTTTTATGCTGACAACATTTTGGTGAAGAAAAATTATTGATTAATTATGAATTATTTCGCTGGCAATTTTTTTCAACAGTTTCTGTATTTTTCTGGCTCAAAGCTTTTTTTTGTTATTACCAATTTTTCGGCAGAAAATTCTTCTCCTAGCAAGATTTTCTTTAACAATTTCTGCTGCTGACAGTATTTTGTATAGGAATTATTATTTTTGGAAACTTTTTGCTGTAAAAAAATTATTTATTAACAATTATTTCCATGTAAGATTTTCTATATACAAAAATTTTTGTTGAAAATAGAAATAATTATTTTCAAAACAAATATCTCCTCAAAGTTTGATGCAGAGTATGTTGCTTTTAAATCGTATCTTGTTTAGGAAATATAATGAAATTAACGAATTTATTCCTACGGCATTTCTCAAAGTAAAAGTTTACTTTTTTTCATAAACGGCGTTTAATTTTTGAATATATTAATCTTCAACAAAAGTCTTGCTTCTTATTCTGTTATCAACAAGATTTTCTGTATAAAATATAAGCTTACCGCAGTTATTTCTATATAAAACATATGTGGCTATCTTTTCTATGGAACTTTCTATAATTCTTAATTTCTACGTTTTATAATTTCTTTATATAATTGTTGAAAAGTTGAACAACTCGCTTATGGTGATCGATTCTTGGCAAATAGACCAGAGAGGCGCTTAAGAGGCTTCAGCTCATTTAAAATGAGCTGTTTACTGCTTATTCGAAAAAAGTAAAGAGCGGCTTTTTTTAAATGTTGATTTTTTCAAAAAGGCTAATGTGAAGTAAGCATCGAGCAACTTAGTTGCCTACTACTTATTCGAAAGATCGAAGTGAAGCCTCTCTCACTTCTGGCTTTATCACAGCAGCTAAATTAAAGTTAAATCCAATAGCTCTTTTGAAATACACCGCAGACACTGAAAAACTTGATTGTTTACTAAATATTCGAAAGACCGAAGAGAGGTTTCTTTAACTATTAACATTTTCAGAACAGCTAAAGTGAAGCCAAATCCATTGTCTCTTTTAAAATAGACAGCCATCATCGAAAAACTTAATTAATTTCTCTATATTCGTAAGAACGAAGGGAGGATTCTTTAACTCTTGGCCTTATTACACCAGCTGCAGCGAATTCAAAACCATTGGCCCTTGCAAAATGGACTGAAAATATTCGAAAACTTTAATATTTACTAAATAAAATGTAAGTAGGAAAAAGTAAAAGAAGGCTTCTTTAACTCTTGGCCTTTTTAAAATCCATTGCGCATTTTAAAATGAACGGAAATTGCCGAAAACCTGATTGCGTCAGGTTTTGTCGTTCTCAGTTTTTTTTATTTAGCCAAACCACCAGGGTTCATGGATTACTTTTAAAGGCCTGAGAAAATCAAGCTAGAGCCATGTTGAAAAATTGCTGTTCACAGCAGATTTTAACAATTTTGTATAAAAATTATTCTTGTTAATTAGAAATGTATTTACTTTCAAAATATTTTATACAGAGTACTATAAAATTGAGGTGGATTAGTGGTAATTGCACCGAAATGGAAAATGTTTTTGAGGGTTTTTGTTAGGAGGAAGAGAGAGAGAGAGAGAGAGAGAGAGAGGAAGGCTTGTTTGTAACACCTATTCTGTTACATTTTAGCTATTAATTCATGAGGCGTATAGATTGTATTTCTGAAAAAAGTTACAAAATGATTTAAATTTGTATTGTCATACTTTATGCTGCATGTTCGTTTTACTTAAGCTTTGAAACCAAGCAAACTGATTTCTATAAATACATATAATTTCAAAGAAAAGCTAAATAGTATTGAAATATGTTTTCTTTAAACATTATGGATTTTCGGCATTCCATTTTGCAATCATTATTGTTTTATTAAACCCACAAATATTATTGTTTTATTGCAAATAATATTATTTTATATTATTAATTTCGTTACCATTATTATTAACTTCTTACTAATATCAATATTTTATTACTAATATAGTAATTTTATAATGAATACTATTATTTCATTTTTAATTACTTATTAGTTCCATTATATTTGTTTTGTTTACGTACTTTTTTGTTGTTTGTGTTTATTAAATGAAGTTTTATTCTTTTCGTTTAATAGTTTTTTTTAATAATTTGTTTTGTTATGATTTATATTACTTTTATATTTAATATATGCAAAAAAATGCAAATAATTTCCTTCCATTCCTTAATAGAATCAAAGAGAGAGAAAAAGAAAAAAAAAAACAATTAAACGATATGCTATAAAAATATCGTCAATATGGGAAAATAATAAAATATTTTTCTCAATTTTTATTGAAATAAGCCATTAGTTTTTGTTTGTAAGTCTTTATTTATCCATATATATATACATATATATAAATCAACCAACAGCTAAGTTGAATGAAAACAAAAAAAAAAATGAAAAAAAAATATATAAAATCATTAAAAAATGTTAAGGCTTAATTATATACAAAAAGAAAAGAAAGCAAACATACAGAACATCATATATTTTATCATGAATTATGAAAAAGAAAGAAAGAAAATTCCATTTGTAATTTATTAAAACAAAAAATATAAAATATTACAATAATTCGAAGCTATCTGAGCAATTGAAGGATAAATTTAAATTGAAGAAAAGTATATTATTTTATGGTGGCAACACAATATCTCTGAATAACATCAATCAATAAAATAAGATAAACTATTTTAAAATAAATTGCAAAGTATACAAGGTTTTTAATTCTTCATAGTGTACAGGGTAGTGTTTATATATAGTACATATATAGATAGTATTTATGCCAAATCAGTGTGAGATTAGAAGACATTTTTAAATAGAAAATGTTTTTAAATATTTTTGAACTTGGATGACATATTCCAGATTCCGTGGCAAGTTAAAATTCGGTTGCTTTACGACTGAATTTATGCTATTACACATAATCAATTGACTGACTGACTGATCTGATCACCGATCCCAAATACCTAAAACTGGATTTATGAAAATTGTTGTCCATACTACACTTCAAGATTAGACACTATTTATGAAAATTGTTGCCCATATCACACTTCCAGAGTAGGCAACCGTTAGGATAGGGAAGTTTTGAAATTCACGCTTTTAGGCATAGAAACAGGGTAAAGAGAGCCAAATCCTCACAATCGCCTAGAGCTAAAATCACGATTTCATATTCTTCTTACGGACTTTTCTTATAGGGAATAAAATAGAGATGAGAGTGTAGGAATAAAAAGGAGGCGAAGAGGGATTTTATTGGTGCTACTGGGCCGAATAAGTGGTTAAATGTAAAATTATGAAAATTGGTGAGCTGAACGAAATTTTACGTCTTTCTTCCTTTTAGAGAATAAATTAAGGCTACGGTTGTAGGGATAAAAAGCAATTCAACTGATACCACTGGTCAGATCAAACGATTAAATGTAGAATTATGAAAATTTGTACGTTGAACGAAATTTTACAACCCTCTTTCCTCTAAATAATATAATAGGGATGAGAGTGTTGAGATAAAAAGGGTGTAAAAAAAGATTCAAATGGCACCACTGGCCAGAAATAACGATTAATTGTAGAATTGTAAAAATTGGTATGTTGAACGAAATTTTACGACATTCTTTCTTTTAGAGAATGAAATAGGAATGAGAGTGCAAAGATAAAAAGGGGTAAAAAGGTGTTCAATTGGTGCCACTGACCAGAATAAGCGATTAAATGTAGAATTATGCGAATTGGTGTGTTGAACGAAGTTTTGCGACATTCTTTCTTTTAGTAAATGAAATAGGAATGGGAGTGCAGAAATAAAAAGGAGTAAAAAGGGATTCAATTGGTACCCACTGACCGGAATACCTGGTTAAGTGTAGAATTATGAAAATTGGTATGCTGAACGAAATTTTGCGTCATTCATTCTTTTAAGAAATAAAATAGAGATAAAAAGTGGGTAAAAAGGGATTCTATTGGTACTACTGGTCGGAATAAACGATTAAATTTAGAATTATTAAAATTGGTATGTTGAAAGAAATTTTGCAACATTCTTTCTTTTACAAAATGAAATAGGAATGAAGAGTGTAAGGAGAAAAAGCGTGTGGAAAGGGATTCAATTAGTACCACTGACCAGAATAAGCGATTAAACGTAGAATTGTGGAAATCGGCATGTGGAATGAAATTTTGCGACATTCTTTCTTTTAAAGAATGAAATAGGGATGAGAGTGTAGGGATAAAAAGGGAGTAAAAAGGGCTCCTATTGGTTCTACTGGCCGAAATAGGCGTTTAAATTTAGAATTATGAAAATTTGTTTGCTGAACGAAACTGTATGACATTCTTTATTATAGGGAATAACATGAATTGAAGGTAAATTCATATCATCGTTGGAGTGCACTCTAATTGCAGCATAAGCGAGCAATGCCAACAGATTTTTTTCGAAATTCGTACATTTGTGGGAAAAATTGGGAACGTGAGAAAAATGGAACCATCAATTAATACAAAGTCTGAAGTCAAAGTCATCACTATAATGGTGCTAATGCTTCTCACACCATAAATGCGATACAAGGAAATATGTAAGGAAATTCTTATTTTTAGTCATTTGTGAGGTCAAAAAGGGGACAAAAATGGTACCGTTGCTCATTAGAAATGGCTTAAGTTAAACTTATGAAATGGATTTTGTATTTTATTCTTTTGTAAAGAAATCACATCACATGCATCTATAAGCGCTGGTAAGGAAAGGGGAGGAATTCAAAAAAATGCATGCCTTTAGGGGGTAAAACGTGAAAAAATGGCACGAAAGCTAAAATCACCATCATTCTTCTGCTACCGCTACCGCCGATTCAGAGCGCTATGGCAGTATGATAACCGATTTTTTTGCCCTGCAATTGAAGATTATGAACTGTATGATATGTGGTTTTAACAAGACGATGCCACAAGCCACACAAAACGGCCAGTTTTGGCTTTATTACATGAGAAGCTTCTAGAAAGCGAAATTTCACATTTTGGCGACGTCAATTGGCCACAAAGATCATGTGATTTGACGGCGGTGGGCTTTTTTTTTTGTGGAACTATGTCGATGTTTGAGCATTTCAAAACCAACATTTATCAAGTTATAGACGAGATACCGCCCCAAAACGGAAACGGGATCGAAAACAACTTCAAAAGGATTCATTGCTGCAACCAATTGAGAAACGCTGATTTAAATGACATTGTATTTCGTATATAATGACAAGGTCTAAGTATTGTAATGATTAATGATTGAATAATGAATTATTTAACTTTACTTTTGAAACCGAAAAATGGAAAACAGTTCATTTATAGTTTTACAAAGGAAAAAACATTACAATTTTGTTAGAGAAAAATTATTTGGGTCACTGAAGGATAACCAACGTTTTTACTAAGGAAAATATGATATTTTTTTTATATGATTTATATTTATTTATTTTATAGTGATAGACGAATCAGAAGTAAATCCTGGATGAATGAATATGTTGTTTTATTTTTGGAAGGGAAGAATAATATTCTTTTTGAGAACTTGTGCAAACAAATGTTCTTTTATTGCATATTGTTATGTCTATGTACTAAACGATATATTGTTTATACTCCAAGTAAGTTTCAACCATTTTTGTAGAATATTTCATCTGTTGTCTCAGAGATAGCGGATTATTTTTTAAATGAATGGTTCTTTCCCTTCAGCGAAACTGATTACTCTTCCAACATAATAGCCTGCTTAAAATCTGCTTCTGTTGTTATTCAACAAAAACAAAATATTTTTCTTAGAAAGTTTATATCAAGAGTTTATCTCAAGATATTAAGTGTAATTGTTTATGATAGACTTTTTAATTTATTTATTTGTGATTCTATCTATCTAGTATTTATAGTTTTAGAGGACTTTATAATGGTTTATTTGCAAAAAATATTATCTTTAAATAACCCACGATAACACATATAAATGACAATGAAATCTCTGTTACTTTTTATGCATATGAATGCGCCAAAAACAAGTTTGAAAGACTGGCTTTTATCATCGCCCAAAGCAATGAAACAAACGACTTAAGAAACAAATTTTGCAAATATCTCGGAGAATGCAAATTAATTACCGTTATTAGAAATTGGTAAATTATTGATTTGTTTTCATTTCAAGAGATCAGCTAATGAATAAATTATAAATTGTGGTGTTGTATTTTTTTGTTTTTCGAACATGCTTAAGTTACAGCAAAAGACTTAAGACACGAACTTTGACTCCACACTCTTCACAACTTAATTACAATTTATTTAATTAACTGTTTTTGAATCGAATTCAATGCTCCCAATGTTCTAAATTATCTTAAGTTTTGTTTGTCTTAATTATTGTTCTCTTCTCCTCTTTCATTTTTGGTTCTGCTGTGTCATAAAAATCATACGAAATCATTGGTTTCTGTACGCTGATGGAGGGTTTGTGTGAGTTTTTTTTATTGCGTATGACTGCTGCTGTAACATTAAATCGATAGCTTTATAATGTTTACCGTTACCATTTCATAACCAATAATTTGTCATAATTTTTGTACACATCTTCCAGCCATTTTCGTCTGGAGGCCTAATCTCTACAACAACTTTGTTCGTACATATTTTGTTGTTTGTTTTTCTTTTTTTCTTACATTCTACCACCATTTTGATTACATTTCTCCGTGCCATACTTAGTTAACGCAGGCAGAACTTGTATAAGTATGTTTTTAGGTTTTTCTACAGCTTTATGTTGTCGATGTCTCTGTCCGGTCAGCAGTTTGTCCATTAATGCTGTGCGTTTGGTCGCCCGTCCGTCCGTCTGTCCAATCTCGGGGGACGGGCTGCTGCTATCTTTTACGTCTTTTTCACCGTTGCCAAAATTGCTCCGGTGTTTTTGTGTCGTTGCGGTGTTGATGTTGTCCATTTTCTGCCATTACCGCCTTTAAGAACAAAATACCGTTGTTTACGAGTCTTTCTGGTTTGATGTTTTGGTTTTTGTGTGAGCGCGAAAGATTTCTTGATTTGTTGTGAGCTTATGCATTGCACATTGGGGGCGCTTTTGTAAATATATGTATATGAAGTAAAAATCACTTAGCTCTAGCCTAGCTGTGTAATATTCATATGTAAACATTTTCGAGCCACACATTTGCCAGAAAGCTCAAAAAGTGATAACGGATTAGCCATTTTTCGGTTTCAAAAGTGAAGTTAAACAAAACGCACATAAAGCTATGGTTTCAATGAAACTTTTATTTCACTATAATGCTTAGACCTTGACATTATGTATAAAGTATCGTACAATATCATTTGAACGACCGTCTCTGGATTGGTTTGAAGTAACTTTCCATCACTTTTTCGCACATTTCAGGCGGTATCTCGGCGATAACTTGACGAATGTTGGTTTTCAAATGTTCCACCGTTTGGGGATTGTCCGCGTAAACATGGTCTTTAATGTAGCCTCACAAAAAGATAGTCTACTGACGTCAAATCGCATGATCTTGGTGGCCAGTTGACGTCATATAAAAAAAACATCATATTTTCCTTAGTAAAAACATTGATTATTCTTCAGTGGCACACATAATTTTTCTCTAACAAAATTGTAATGTTTTTTCCTTTGTAAAACTATACATGAACTGTTATCCACTTTTCGGTTTCAAAAGTAAAGTTAAATAATTCATTATTCAATCATTAGTCATTGCAATACTTAGACCTTGTCATTATATACGAAATACAATGTCATTTAAATCAGCGTCTCTCAATTCTCCTTTTGAATTAGTTTTCGATCCCGTTTCCGTTTTGGGGCGGTATCTCGTCCATAACTTGATGAATATTGGTTTTCAAATGCTCCAACATTCGGGGATTATACGCGTAAACTCGATGTTTGACGTAGTCCCACAAAAAACGCCCAACGGCGCCAAATCGCATGATCTTAGTGGCCAAATGACGTCGCCAAAATGTGAAATTACGCTTTCTGTGAACTTCTCATGTAATAAAGCCAAAATCGGTCATTTTGTGTGACTCGTGGCACCGTCTTGTTGAAACCACATATTGTCCAGTTCAAAATCTTCAATTGCAGGCCGAAAAAAAGGTTATTATACGGCCATAGCACCCTGAATTGACGATAACGGTTCTTTCGGCCCAGACCATAAAGCGCGCTGAACAGTCACTTATCCCGGCTTTTCTACAATCACTTCTGGGTTCTCCGAGTCTAATATGTGATAATTTTGCTTGTTGACGTTACCACAGAGTGAAAGATGACAGCTGACAGCCTTGCCAGACCGGCGGTTTTGAAACCACTGAATTGGGCTAAAACCATAAATCGGACCTAATTCATGTTTCAAGCATATACTCGTTTGCGATTCGTAAAATGTTAAATGCATTAAAAAGAGGTAGGCATTCTTGTAAAAATACGGCAAAAACTGTTTGAGGTCATGTCCGAGTTTGGAATTCCTACGAAGCTTATACGTCTTTGAAGGATGACGTCGACTGACACGAAGTCTTCAGTAAAGATAGGCAAAGATGTTAGCAAACTTTTTTACACCAAACGAGGATTTAGGCAGGGCGACAGTCTATCGTGCGGCCTCTTCAACATACTGTTGGTGATGATTATGAGGAAGGCTGCAGTTAACACGACTGGTACCATCTTTAATAAAAGCCATATGTTACTTGCATATGCAGATGACATAGACATTATTGGCAGAAAACTGCGAGATGTTACTGCAGCCTTTTCAAGCATCGGAAGCAAGCAGCGAAAATGGGTGAGGTGATAAACGAGGACAAAACAAAGTTGTTGGTTTCACCGAACAAAGAGTTTACTCGTTTGGGACGCTGTGTGAACGTTGACAACTATAATTTTGAAGTGGTGGAAGAATTCATCTACATCGGTTCCGCTGTAAACAAAACGAATGATGTCAGCATGGAGATAAAGAGGAGAGTATTGCTTGCTAACAGATGTTAATATAGGCTAAGCAAGCGATTCAATGATAAAGCCCTCTTTTGACAAACAAAAATCCGACTATACCAGACGTTGGTTCCATCTGTCTTGTTATGTGGCGCAGAATCCCGGGTAATGGCGCAAGCGGATGGCAGTTTTCGAAAGGGAAGTACTGCGGAAAATATACGGACCCATCATCTTTAACGGAGAGTCGCATAAACAATGAGCGTCGGCGTGGCCAGAAGTGTTAATATACAGCGATTGCGTTGGCTGGGTCATGTTGTGCGGATAGACCCAAAATTTTCAACAATGAACATTTGATGGATGTCACAGAAGAGGGCGACCGAAACTCCGTTGGAAGGACCAGGCTTTTGAAATACTATCGAAACTTGATTTGACGAATTGGAGGAGAAGCGCAGAAGATCGAAGCGCTTAGAATTATTTTCTACGGGAGGCGTATAATAGATATATTCCCGTTGTCACCTAAGAAGAAAAAGATATTTTTGGAATACCATTACAAGATCAGATATTTTCCATGTTAAGGATAAAACCTCAAACCTCAAATAGATTACTTTCAATTGGGGAAGCCAACTGTATGATTTTCACCATATTTTCAAAAAGGCATACATATGGATTTTGTTTAGAATTGAAAAGAAACTAAGATAAAGATTCTGAAAATGCTTAATACTAACAGAGGAATTGAAGATATTGTTGGGTCAGCACTGGGACAACATTCTTTAGACGCTGTAATACCTTCGATAATGAATTTAGACCGATTAGTAGTTTTATTTTCCTACATCAAATGATCCGCACATTTTAATGGAAAACTAATAACTTATTTTGAAGGGATTTTCTGTGTAGAAAATGTATCGTCATAGAGGAAGACGATGAGTTCGCACAAAATCAGCAATTTTTAAAAAGTCAATAAAATGCAAATACATTCTGTTAAAAAAGTATCGGGAGTAGGTCAATAAACAAAAACATTTTTTATTCATCCAGACTGTGAATGGATGAATATAAATTATCCGTAAATTACATACGTGGAGCCATCTCCATTTATAAAGAGTATTGAATCATTAGTTGTATGGACTATGTAACAACATCGATGTGGTCGAGCTTATTAGAATACATGGACTGCGTTGGCAAGCTTATTTGGTGCCCGAACACGAAAAGTTTGCGACAATGATATTAATGAGCAAGGCAGATAAGGAATAGGCCTCAGAGCTTTTAATGAAACTTGGTGCGATGATTTGGGGATGGAGCAAAAGAAGCGGCTGGAAATCTATTACAACATTTTTGAAGTTATTTTGTATTCCCATTAAAGCTGTTATCACTTGGGACAGTAAATACTGGGTTTAAGGAAATTTCATTTTATACATAAATTGGGTCTCTTTCAGGAGTGACATGATCAATTTTACGATTCCCTAACATTTCGCTGCCTTTTTTTTCAAAACAATTTATCAAGACCTTCGAAGAAATTAGCTTCGGTTTCCTCAACTACCTTATTATTTGATCCAAGTTTTTCCCCTGCAATATCCTTTTGCGATTTGCATGCAGGCAATAATCGGTGGGGGTCAAGACTGGAAACAAGGCCGGCTACTTTTGGCAAGCATCGGCCTAATGACAAGATGCTTCGCTGTTCTCAACAGAGAAATATTGCCGTAACACCTTTCAATCCTTCACTGAGTTTGAGTCTATTTTTCCGCAAAAAAGTAGGGTTTAATCAAAACACGAAATTCTCTTTTTTTATTATTTACATAAAACATTATGCGTGGAATATGATATGCTTTAAATGACTGTCGCGTTTTTGGTGGATGGCGCCATAGCCATTCAGTTAGTACCAAATGTTGTCCATATCCATAGCACTCAATTTTGGCCAAAAGGAATTTGTCATCGGCAGTGTTCTCTGTTAACGATGATAGCAATGCCATCTTTGTTTTCGAAGTAGTATGGAAATACAATCCAACCGTGGCTTTATGCGCAAGCGTTGGCACTTGATTGATCTCGTGTGGTTCAGAATCATTACAAATCCGGCAATTTTGCTTATTAACGTACCCTTACATCTAAAAATTAGTTGAAACCGTACGAGAGCGGTCCCTAATAACAACGAACAAACAAAGAAGACACATTAAAAGTTGGGAAACATTTTTTTTATTTTTCAACATAATTTTAGTTTAGCTCTATACACTGCTTCCAGAAATATTCAGTACCTTCTATATCCTGTCTGTAGTAAGAACTGTCAAACTCCTTAAAATAGCTATCAACCACAGACTCCATCTCTTCATTGTTGGCAAATCTTTTGACATCGGGCCATTTTTTTGAGTTTGGAAATAGTCTGAAGGATCCAAATCTGGCAAATAAATTGCGTGATGAAGCAATTTAAACTTTAATTCATTAATTTTGACCATCACAATGGTGGATGTCTGGAGTGGAGCATTGTATTGATAAAACAACACTTTTTTACGTCAAATGTGGGCTTTTTTTCCGTAATTTCATTACTTAAATTAGCAAAATATTCACCATTGATGTTTTTTTGTTCCTGAAGATAATCAAAAAAAAAAAAAAAAAAAATAAATAAATAATCCATGCGCATTTAAAAAAAACAGATGTCATGACCTTGCCTACAGATGCAACCGTCTTCGCTTTCTTTGGATACGATACTCCTATTTTAATGCACTGCTTTGACTGTTTATTTGCGTTAGGTGTGAAGTGGGTGATCCATGTCTCATCCATTAGTTGAGGCAAAAATTTGGCTTTATTACGGTGAAACATCGCCAAACCGTCTATTGAAACGTCTGCACGTCGCTGTTTTTAGCAAGCGCGGCACCCATCTTCGGTCAATATACGATGTATAGCATTTTTTTTAAAAGCTACCATTTCATCTAGCTCACGCATCTTCTGTCGACGATCATCCAATACCATTTCGTGGATTTCCTTAATCGTCTCTGGCGTGGAGACCTCAATTGGTCAACCACTACGGTGTTCGCTTTGGCAGCTCGTACGGCCTCGTTGAAACTCTGGTGACCAATATTTTACAGTCGTAAATGGAGGAACAGACTTCCCCACGGACGTAAGGTCACTGTGGAAGTTAAACTTTTTAAATCGTTAAGCTATGTACATATATATACATATATACGGATAATAGCCAGAAGATATTTAACATCAAATTTGTGTCAGTTCAAGAAATCCAGATTTTGAGATGAATCAGGAAATACATAATCGGGCTATGCTGTTGATCGAACGTATGTGTTACGTCATGTGTGGCAGTTTATTAGTCAGGTTAGGAATGCCAGCGCCAAATCGTGGAATGAGTGACGCATTTAATCGAGAATTGGAACGGTAACGTGAATATGATCGCCATGAATTGGACTTAGTAGTCCAAACGAATATACCCGTGTTGTAACCCCAACAGAAAGAAGTCTATGATACATTAAAATAAAATTGATGATGGGCATTGATGCATGGTGGTTTATCATTCCTGGATGTCCCTGGTGAAGCTGGTAAGACATTCCTCATGTCAGTAATTTTAGCCACTCTTCGTGTGAGATCCAACAATGCGGTTACAGTTGCTTCTTTGGGAATAGCAACAACATTATTATAAGGATGCCGCACGGCTCAATTAGCATTAAATTTGCGGATAAATTTCCAAATTACTGAACAACCAACATGTAATATTGCAAAACACTCCGCAATGACAAAAATTTTAGCAGCATCGAAAATCATCATCTGGGACGGATGGTGCATAAATGCGCATTGGAAGCACTTAATCGAACACTGAAAGATCTACGCAATGACTTGAAATGTTTTGGAGGCGGAATGATTATACTGTCTGGCGATTTCTGCCAAACACTGCCAGTTATTCCAAGATCAACTGTTGAAGATGAAATAAACGCTTGACTCAAATCATCAAATCTACCTATATAGCGCTATGTGGAGAAACTTCAGCTGAGAACAAACTTGAGAGTTGCATTGCTAAATGATTCATTTGCTGGAGACTTCTCTGAGCAATTGCTGACTATCGATAATGGTTGAATTCCTGTCGACGAATCAAGCGGATTGATTTCATTTCTTGAAAATTTCTGTAATTTTGTCTCATCAAAAGACGGACTCATCAACAAAGTATTCCCAAACATCATTGCTAAGCACAAAAATAACGAATGGTTTTGGCAGCTAAGAATAAAGATGTGGATGACTTAAACTTTATAATTTAATGATACGTTTTATTCACTCAAATCTATTGACTGTGTGTGTAACAAACGAAGATGAAGCCACCAAATATCCTATTGAATTTTTAAACTGCTTGGATAAGCCTGGCTTACCACTGCACAATTCGAAACCAACCAAAATAATGCAACGGAACGCGTTTGGTGATAGCTAAACTGATGATCAATGTGATTTACGCGACGATACTCAGAGGAAAATTCAAAAGTGAGGAAGTTCTCATTCCAAGGATTCCGAAGATTCTAACCGATATAAAGTTTGAGTTTAAATGAATTCAATTACCGATTCGTCTTGCATTCATTATGACGACTAACAAATCACAAAGCCAATACTGGAATGTTTTGTGGTCTAAATCTGGAAAATTCATGCTTTTCTCATGGCCAATGATGATATGTGGCATATTGACGAGTCGGGAAGCCATCTGCTTTATTTTTTATATATCACAGGGTGCTGCAATGAAGATTCAAACGAAAGTCGGTCAGTTATGATACCCGCAAACATAATAAAATGTTCTTAAAAATTAAACATTCATGCATGCACACATATATACATACACTAGCCGACCCGGCAAACGTTGCTTTGGCTTCAAATTTTAGCAGGAGCAGAAATAATTGCTTTTTAATTTGTGGTTTGTATAGGAGGCACCACTCCCCATTGTCCAATCCCGCCCATATTTGCAGCAGCACTTAAGATATGTACACCAAACCGATGTACCAAATTTTGTTCAAATACCGTAAACAGGAGCAGAAATATTGGATATTTAATTTATGGTTTGTATGGGAGGTACCACGCCCCATTGTCCAATCCCGTCCATATTTACAGTAGCACTTAAGATATGTACACCAAACCTACGCACCAAATTTTGTTCAAATACCGTAAGCAGGAGCAGAAAGAATTGATTTTTAATTTTACCACGCCCCTTTGTCCAATTGGACCGAATTGTAGATCTAAACCATCCCGAGCACCACCCAGACGCATATACAAAAATTTATGCAAAGTAGTCCAGCCGTTTAGGAGAAGTTCACTGACAACGCCCGTACAGTATAATTATATATATAAAGATATATAGTTATAAAAAGTTACTAATATAATACAAAATTGAATTTAATAATTTAGTAGTAATGTCTTCAAATCATAAATCTTCTCATTCATTGACTGTTAGGCGGAACAAAGTTCGCCGAATTAGCTCTATACATATATATATTACATATACAAATACGAGTATATTGTAATACATTTATATGGGACAACAAGGTTTGCCAGGTCAGCTAGTTTCAAATGTTTAACACATTAATAATAAAACAACCTTCTGTAAATAACATCATGTAAGTTCCCCCATTGTGCATTGCAAGCTCACAGTCTGCCTATATGGTTGTTTTCTTTTATGGTCACCATTATTAGTATGACCATTATGGACCACCTGATGATGTCGCCTTAAACGCACTTGTGCGTTCGAGACGACACATAACACGTTGCCATACCACAAAATCATGACAACGAACGGCCAAGCGGCTGATAATGGTGACGAGGAAGGCAATGAAGACAAGAAGACTGAAATGAAACGTAAAGAAAAACCTGCCACAAACACTATAATATTAAGGCAAAACAGGGGACAATCAACTGTTTCCTCATCATAATGATGATGATGATGATCAACTGCTACATCGATGAATCTTATAATAATGTTTATAAGCATACAAGCGATAAGCGATATACGAGTATGTTATCATTATTATAATCATCATCATCATCATCAGTATCATCATCATGATGTTATGCGTTGAAGTCTGTCATTGAGCGAGAGACTTGCGTTAAAATGTTAAAAAATGTTGACTGGTTTTGGTATGAACACCACAAGACATTCAAACGAAAGTCGGTCAGTTATGATACCCGCAAACATATTAAAATGTTCTTAAAAACTAAACATACATACATGCATATGTATACATATATACATACATATATAGTTACAAAAATCATCAGCGGCCGGCAGGTTATTTTACAGGTTCTTAACATCAATTTAAGTGAGTTGAGCTTTATGTAAAATGAAAATAACAGAGAAACAACTTCATAAATGTATAAGTTGGTGAATAATGAAATAATTTTCCAATAATTTTGTTTAACAAGAAGTAAAGTAAAAAAACTACACACACACACACACACACACGCACACACATTTTACACATATATGTATATATGCCTGAATTTACTTAGAGCTCTTGTGGCACTTGTTCTGTAAGCCATTGAAACAAGTTTTTTGCTTAAGTCTTTTGATTTGCATAAACACCAAGCAGTCCCATTTTCATACTAAATATTATATGAACTGATTTGAACTGATCTAATAATATTTGGCCACTTCTTAAACACATTGAAATATAAAGTTCATACTATTTAGACCATCGACCTTTCTCCCCGGAATGATAACAGTTCCCAATCTGCCAACAGCTAATGTTGTTGCTGGTACTATCAGGAATACTGGTGGTTACTTTTGCAGGCTGTTAATTAAACTCACACCTCTTCTTATCCACACAGAGTGTTTGTCGGTTTGTCAGTTTGTCTTCTCTGGCTTTTATGCTGTGTGGTTCATTTCGCTTATTGTTCGTTCATCTAAGGTGATTACTTCCGTCCTAAACGGGTTTTCTTTCTTCTGGCCGGTCTAATTCTATTCATTGTGTTTGCTTAACAGTTTTTATGGTTAAATGACTTAGATTTCTTTCTCCCTTTTTCGTCGTAGGACTGACTGCCTCTTGTTCTCATTAGGAAAGTATAAAGCTGGGGTAGCAATAACTGAATTTAGATTAAGCTCAGAGAGAAAAAGTTCAAAGTTATGGTAGGAATTTACAGCTCAGGAAGATGAGAATGCGATTTTCACATCAAGCAATAATACAGCTTCACAGGTGAAAGGTATTGTTAGTTGAAGGAAAGTTTTAAGGAATTGGGAGAATTTGGTAGTCTACGCACAAATTCAATAGAAATTCTAAAGACTAACAGAATTTTCTTTCCACTGTTGTCATATTTTAAAATATTCTTAAATTATTCTCTCAGTTTTGGAGGGAAAATTTCCAATTCCAGATTTGAAGTGTTTCGTGAATGTTGTATCTTTTATCGCCATTAATCTTCTAGATCACATACCCAAAAGAATCGACTTTAGGACAATTCCTAAAATAGATTAGGGAAATATTAATATGAGCAGAATAAAGTTGAAGGATTACAAATTGGGAAAGGCTAACAGAGTTTTCATTCCACTGTTGTCATATTTTAAAATAATCTGAAAAAAATGTGGATATCGGCTGTTTCAAATGCTTTAGTTCCCTGTATAATTTTGGAGGGCAAATTTGTAACTCCAGATTTGAAAATTTTCGTGAATATTGCGCCTTTTGTCGTCATTAATTTTCTAGATCACATACTCAAATGGATCGACGCTATGGATATGAACAGAATAAATTTGAAGGATAACTATATCTTTGATTAGAGCAAATGGTCCGTGAGTAGCCCTCAAATTATTGTTATATTATTATCCTAGATCGGGAAACCGAAAGCATCAATATTATCAAAATCTATAGCATTTATTATAGGATCTGGAATACTGACAGCTTTCAAGATGAATTCGAAGTAGGCGATACAAATCATTAGAATTAATACAGGCTGATAATATTGGATCATTGTGCCATTTGAAGGGACATAAACGAATGGTTAAGAAAAGGTTATCAGGCTGGATCTGGCTGGATTGATAAGTGCCTCTAACGAATGTAAACAACGTATGAATTAGAAGAAAAACTTTTCTTGAGGGATGGACCGAAGCGCTTAGGCTCATTAATTAAAAGAACCCTGTGAAACAGACACAAACAGTTAGATAAACCGCTCTAAAGATAAGACAAAAACGGTACAGAATATTTATGATCAATAAATATATTAATTTGAGGTGATTCTAAGGTGAGCAGGATATCTCCTATTAATCGCTTCATACTACATTAAATAGTGGCGTGAATAATAACCAAATAACCATTATTTTGTGAATTAAAAAACTGTTAAAATTAGTCGGCAATTAAAACATTTGCCGTTATAATAAATAAAGCTAAAATGTGATTCTAAATGCAAATAAAATGACTTCATATATTCCACTAATGAAAAGACGAGCGCCACCTATCGCATGTTAACTGTACTATACGAGAAACTACCGTCTATAAAAGGTTGAAAACTCGACGGCGTTTTATTGCAGTCAAATGAATGTTATAAGAAGTTTTCCTCGGAGATATTTATTGACTGAAAACAACTCATCCGTCAACAAATCCCGGAGGTTAGGAAGAAAATATTTTTAGTAAAATTCGGTTTTATTCATCAATCTAGTTCCGCCGAAAGGAATATAATCAATATAATGATTTTTTTAATATTTCTTAATAGTTCAAATCAAAGGATTTGTCAAGATTTTTGAAATACACTTCAGTTTCCACAATGGCTTTATCATCATTAGATGGGACCTCGATTGAAGGAAGCTGCAACAAGCGTGATTGTCTCTATATTTTACAAAAGTCACTTGTCGTTTTTTTGTATGCTGATAATGAATACTATAATTGATCGAAAACTATCAAATGCTACTACAGCCTTCTTAAGAATTGAGAAAATTGAGTTTTGTGACAAAAGAGAATGAAGTCAAATTCATTGTTTCGGATTTACTGTATTCGAAACCCACCACAATGTTGATATATCAATTGTGTATTTGCGCAAGACTTTTATACTTCGATAAAATAAATTATATAAATAATAAATTGCATAAATAATTTATTTTGTGAAAATTAGGGAATGAAACAAGCAATTTTATGACAAAGCACTTTTTAGAGGAATAAAAATCAAAATGTACGAGGCATAAGACCTGCCTGATATTGTACCGCACAGAATACAGGGCAATGGCATAAAGAGTTCAGTCTTTGTTGCTCATCTTCAGGAGAAAAATGACCCGGAGGGCATTGCCGCCATATGAGTGGTCCAGTGTATCAAAATACAGCAACTACGTTGATTGAGTCATGTTGTGCAGATGGATGACATTACTCTAGCATGAAAAGTCTTCAAGGTAAGAGGCTGACCAACACTTCATTTGAAGAAACAGGTTCACTGTGATGCCACCAACACTTCTTGTAATGTATTGAAGAAGGGTAGAAGAAATATATAATAGTTTCTATTCTAATTGGCGTACAAGTAAGTAAGCATTATGTTTGTGGAAGAGGAGGAGAACATTTGGTGCACATGGATATATTTCCTTTAAGCAAGACGCTCTCTTAGGAACAATATAACTATTTTCGATCCTTTCCTTTTCCGTAGAATAGTTGTGCGCATTTTGCACAGAATGTATGGCCACCTCCTTCTAAAAATGTCACCCCTCCTACGAAAGTGGTAGACTCTTTATATTATTAATTATCGTTAATTTTCGAATGGAATATGCAATAGCACACCGTTTTGTTAAGAACGTGTTAGCTATATGATTATAAGAGGTTTATAAATACATATAGATAATATATAATAAATATATGTAATACATAAACAAATATACTCGCATATAATATATAAATACAGGGTGTCCGTGGGGAAGGTATACTACTTTGTTTGTTTGTAATTTTTGATTAAATGAAAGAGAATGGATTTTATATTGATAAATGTTTTATTTAATGTCGGCAATTATGTATGGAATACAATATCAGATAAATGTCCGCCTCTGTTAGCCTCACAAATGCGAGCCCTTTTGAGCACAGTTTTCACTACATTCTCACACATTTCACACGGCATTTCATTAATTTCATCACGAATATTTTATTTGAGTTACTCAAAAGTTTCTGGTTTGTTTGCATAAACCTTGGTTTTCAGATATACCTACAAAAAGAAGTCCGGAGCATTCAAATCAGGCGACCGTGGAGGTCAATCGCCATTTCTTGAAATAACTTGTTGTGGAAAGAGGTGTCGCAGCAATTCCATTGTAATCCTGGATGTATGCGATGTGTCAATCATATCACGATATCGCTCCCCATTGGCAGTTTCAAAGAAGTAAGGTCCAATGATTCCCCGTGACCAAATTGCACACCAGACTGTCACTTTTAATGGATGCAAAGGTGACTGATGAATAATTTGAGGGTTTTCCATTGCTCAGAACCGACTATTCTGTTTATTCACATATTCATTCAAGTGAAAATGTGCCTCGTCACTCATTATGATTTTTTCATGAAAATCGGCGTTGTCATAGGCGAGCTGAATCTTAAATGGAAACAAATGCAAATCCGTGTGTAAAATTGTGGTCAAAGTTGTTCTTTGAATACCAAGCTTCTGAGCACGGCGTCGAATTGAGGTTGATGGATTGTTTTGAACACTTTCTTGAGCAGCAGTAATGTTTTTAGCCGATCTTGCAGTACATTGTGGTCCATGCTTGGCCCTGTCAGCTACAGACCCTCTTTCTTCGAAATCATTCACTACACGATAAATAGTGCGTCTTATTGGCAGGTTGTTTCTCCCAAAAATTTCACATAACTTTCTCATCGTCCCAGTAATTGATAATTGATTTTGATAAAATGTTTTAACGATTAAAACACGTTGGTTTATCGAATATTTTTCCATTATAAATATTAACTGTCAAGACTAATTTTTACCAAAATGGCGACAAAACGAAGTAGTATACCTTATCGACGGACACCCTGTATTTTTCTACATAATTGTATTTATTTTATATTTGATTTAGTTTACTTTTTTTATGGGATCGTTAAAACGTCTATTCAGTCGTCGTGATTTCACCTTAAAATTTTGTCATATCACTGGATCTGTCTTTGATATCACAGTTACTGAATGTGGAGTTATTTGTAATAATAATGCGCCTCCTTCATATACCCTTATTTATTTCTATTTTAAATAGTTTTATTTGACAGCATGATTTGACATAAAATTCGTCGCCCTACACCTCTTATTTGATCTCGAGAAATATACCCGTCACCTTAAGTAATATATCAAGGAAAAAAATAGCAATATTTCAATGTCATCTGTGCGATTTTTTCTACATGATTGTATTTATACAATATTTGGTCTAATTTCTTATGGGGACATTAGTACATCCACATAGCCGTTTTGACCTCATCTTTTGATTCGGTCACATCACTTATTCTCCCTTAGATATCCCTGGTAATAAATGCAGTAGCATTTGTAATAATAATAAGCTTCCTTCTGCTTTTCTTATTAGCAATAAAACTAAGTAAAATGGTTAAAATTTTATTGAGAGCTTGATTTGACACAAAATTTTCTCCTCACATTTTTTGTTTTTTTGATCTCAATTATTATACAATGGGAATAAGCCAAATAACCGCATAATAAACAGATCTGTAACACATACACCAATAACTAGGAGAAAAAGGAAAGAAAGAAGGGGGAGAAAACAACATAAACTACCATCCAATATTAAAGAAATACAAAAGAATATCATACGGAACCAATGTGGTTTCCCAACCACCAAAATGACATTGAGAACTACGGTGTTGGTATGAAATGATTCCAATGGCAAAGGAGAAAAATGAGAATGACTTAAGTATAATGAAAACTGTAAAAAAGTAAAGTAAGTAAAGTAAAAAAGTACAGTAAGTAAAAAGGTAAATTACTTAAAACTTGCACCATGTAAGTAAAGTGAACAGAGGAGGGATAGCCATAACAAAAGACTTAAGAAACGAACGTTTTTATGCCAATGATTGGGCTGGGAGATTAGAATGAAAACAAAATAAAATAGCAAATTCCAAAGGTATATGAATTGAATAGTACCAATATATATAGAAATGATCGTCAATGTGCTTTATTGTCATGTACAATTACAACAAAATAAAAGACTTGTACGAAAACTTTTGTGGGGACCAAAACTAGCATATATTTCCATTAATCCTTCCTTTTTTACTGTTCATAAGATATATTTAACGAATAATAAACACCTTTATGGTGTGATATATACATATATATAAAGGGTGTCCCAACAGGAACGCAAGATTTAAATTTGGCGTCATTGGAAGTGCCACTGTTTGACATTTGAACAATTGTTATTGTTTGCTAGTAGAAGTTACGAGGTTAGTAAAAATGGAGCGCTTCACGAGTGAACAACGCATTCTCATTGTGAAATTGTTTTACCAAAATGGTGAAAGTTTTGCGGCTACAGTTCGCAAATTGCGATCAGTTTGGGGTCACAATAATGCTCCAAAAGAGTCAACTCTAAAGAGATTAGTGGATAAATTTGCCAAAACTGGGTCTGTTAGCGATGTAAAGATAACAACGCGCCTTCAACCAGGTCGATCGACCGAAAATGTCGCAGCTGTACGTGATGATGTCGCTCAAACTCCATCCACCTCAATTCGACACCGAGCTCAGCAAATTGGTGTCTCCAAATCCACTATGCAGCGAATTTTGACGAAAGATTTGCATCTTCATGCATATAAAGTTTAATTGACTCAGGAACTGAATCCAGCTGACCATGGACAGCGAAGGGAGTTCGTTAATTGGGTATTGAAGAGACAAAATGAAAATGCTGATTTTGCCGATAAAATCATCTTCAGTGACGAGACCCATTCCAATCTTGATGGCTTCGTCAATAGGCAGAATTGTCGCATTTGGGGTGAGGAAAATCCTCGAGTGATTCACGAGAAGCAAATGCATCCTCAACGTGTCACTGTGTGGTGTGGATTTTGGGCTGGAGGAATCATTGGACCTTTTTTTATGAAAATCAGGCATGTCAAGTGCAAACAATTAATGGTGTTCGGTATCGTGAAATGATAACCAGTTTTTTCGTGCCTAGAATTGAAGAAATGAATGTGGAGGGCATGTGGTTTAAACAAGACGGCGCCACATATCACACAGCCAGAGAAACAATTCAATTGCTGCATCAGTCATTCAAATCTTGCGTTCTTGTTGGGACACCCTTTAGTATACATATATACAAATATACAGTTTACATTTGGGTTTGGGTGGTTCCCATAAGAAATTGTAATTTCACAATATATAGCATAGCTGTTAAAAATCTCCTCTATTCATTCTTTAGTAATATTGAGATTTCATTAAAAAATTATTATTATTCTAAATATTATTTAAGCCTCCAAGAGGACGGTTCCGATTGGCATTAATTAGATTATATTGAGTAGTTCTAGAGAAGCATAAGGAAGGAAGGAAGGACGGAAGGACGGAAGGACGGAAGGAAGGAAGGACGGAAGGAAGGAAGAAATCTTAAAGATATTTTAGTCTTTGCCATAAACATAACACATCTTCATATGATTATTACAGATTTTGGAATAAAATCCTACAAATCAATAGAGCTGCCGTAATAATCGGCTGAAATTTCAAACAAATGGTATTATTTAACGTTATACAACTTAACAGCCATATGCGTAAAGTCCTATATATTTGTTCAGGTAACCGTTATTTGGAAAACGTTATAAACTTAGTGGATTTATAACCGCCGATCTGGCAAGGCTGCCAGCTGTTAAATACCTGTCATTTTAAGCGTTATTTATTTAGTAAAAGGTTTGCATTTTACGAATATGGATCGTTGAACCGAACCGAAAAACGCGTAAAAATAGTTAAAACTTACTATAAGAGTGGTGATTCAAACGTGAACACTTTTCGTGCTTTACAGGGTGATTATGTCATAGAGAAGGACAATAATTGGTTGAAATTTAAAATAAGTCTTACTATTTAATGTCGTACAGCTTAAAAGCCATAAGCGTAAAGTCCTATATATTTATTCAAGTAATCGTTATTTGAAAAGTACTGGTTTCAAATCCCAAGGCCTGGCAAGGGTGTCAGCTATTAAATACCTGTCATCTGAAGTGTTATTTACTTAGTGAAAAGGTTGCTATTTACAAATATGGATTGTTTAACAACCGGAGAACGGGTAAAAATAGTTAAAATCTACTTCATTTATTTATCGTGCAATACGTGGTGATTATGGTCGTCATAATCGACCTACTGTGCAAGGGATTGGCAAGATTATAAAGAAATTTGAAGAGACTGAAAGTGTCAGAGATGTGGTCATGTTTGTGCATCATCGCAATGTACGCACTGCCAAAAATATCGCTTTAATTAGTGAAAGTGGGAAGGATAATCCAAATTTTAATTCAGAGGGTTATGACCGTATGATAACCGACTTGTTTTTGGCCTACAATTAAAGATTATGAACTGAACGATATGTGGTTTCGACAAGACAGTGCCACGATCCATGCAACACGACCGATTTTGGCTTTCTTATATGAGAAGTTTCCTGAAATTGTATGGTTTGGCGACGTCAATTGGCCAACAAGGTCATGCGATTTGACTTTTTTTGTGGGGCTACGTCAAAGATCGTTTTTAAGCGGATAATCCCCAACCGTTGGAGGAATTGAAAACAAGCATTCATCACGTCATCACCGAAATACCGACCGAAATATGCAAAAAAGTGGTCGAAGACAAACTTAAAAGGATCCACTGCTCCAACCAAGCCAGAAGCGGTCAAATGACTTTGTATTTCATACGTAAAAGCAAGGTTCAAGCATTAAAATTAAATAAAAGTTTTATCGAAATCATAGCTTTATGTGTGTTTTATTTAACTTTACTTTTGAAACCGAAAAATGCATAACTCGGTAGTTATAATAAGTAGTAATTAAGAATTGAGTCCCAAATAGCATTTATCTAATTAGTATACAAATAAATATAAGTGAGGAAGGAACACATTTTGAATTCAAAATAACATATCATATATAAAATAACACATCATATCATGAACATTGTAATGGAAGCAAATGTGGAAATTAAGTTTTCTTTTATAGATCCGCTTTAATTATATATATTACTTTTTTATACAAATATAGTTAATTATGCAACTTTAGAGGGAGAGCATTTCTGATTGATTGAATTGAATTGAATACGGAATTTGGGTGCTCTAATTGTAAAATGCAAATGTCGATGCAAATGCTAGTGTGTAAATCTGTCAGATTTGGTCTGAAGATTTAATTTGGAACTTATGTTCCGGGAGAGAGAGATTGGAGGATTTGTGGAAGAACTAACGTTCTCAGCGGGATGTGTATACTTACGAGGGGGTTTCGTAATGGAAGAGAGAAAACAAGCATCGGTTAATTTACATTATTATCGGGTTTTATTCGTATGTTAAGGGCGGCCAGCGAAGTGGTCCGGTTGGCGGCTGGCGGAGAAAGAGATCAAGTATCCCGCTGATTTCAACCAAGAGACCTCCGTGCCCCGCTGGTTTGCCATATCGGCGTAAGAAAATAGAGGTTTTTATAATTACATGGTTGTTTGAAGGGGCCTTTACACAAACAAATAGAATAGTTAATTTTTACAACTTACAATATTTACAAATTGTTTGATACAAGCAATTCAACTTAATTCAGTGTAACTTGATATAAAGCAACATTAATTCAAAATAATACTATTTAATTAAATGCAATTTAATTCAAAAATTCAATTTAATTCATAATTTAGAATTTGTAATTGAATTTACTTTATCAAATTCATTTTTCAATTCAATTTATAATTTATAATTCATAATTCAATTTACTTTACAAAATTCATTTTTCAATTCATGGGATGGAAGGATTAACTACGTTCAACACTAATGTTTTCTTATAGGATGACAATAATTGACAATATTTTCAAACATTTGCTAATCTTAAGACGCTATTTTAATAGTCTTAGAAGAGGTCAATCAGTGGCATAACTTGCTGAAACTTGTTAGTCTCCTTATTGGTAAATGTTCTCATTAGAAAAATACGGAAACAAGTCGATTTGTAGGCCATCGCGTGTATTTAAGCATTTTCCATTCAAAACGTTTTACAAACTTTGAAATAAATGAAGCTCTGAAGGTGCCACATTAGGATAATACTGCAATATTTTTTGCCGAATAAGTCATGTGAAGGCTAGCATTGTTGTTGTGGTGGAAAATCATGCTTATGTGATAGCAATTCAGGCCTGTTTTCAGGGCTGCATCGAGCTTCATCAACCGTTTTTAATACATCTCAGAATTTTAGGTTTGGTTACTTGGAAGTAATTGAAAGTAGTGAATCACTGCCTGGAAAAAAGCTCGACTACGGTTTTGATTTCGCGTTTATAGATTTCATTTGGCCGACCGCTTGGCTGAACATTTTTGGTCGCCAAATCTTCAGAACTAAATTTTGTGAACCAATTTTGCTACATGTAGTCTGTTAAAGATGTTCAAATCCTATGAGTCACAAAATATCCCGATATCCCGGTGGCTTTTGTATTTTTTCTGAAACAAAAGAGCAAAATAGGTCAAAAACGCTCCTTTTGTACTTCAATATTCACAACGTGATCAAATTTTAAGCTGATTATTTGAAGTGTTATGTTACATCACAATTTAAACATCTGTGAAACGACATAACATACAATTTAATAATCTGAGAACATTTGTGTGATAATAAAAACGAAATAACTTTTTTGTCAACCTAATATCTCAATATAACTAAAATGATACAGTTCCTTGGAGAATGATAAATATGAGACAATTGTCCTGACAGCCGTAAAGTAGATTTTCTTAAGCAAGAAGTATCGATAGCGGTTTGAAGAGCTCTCAAGTTTTTTTTAAGCCAGATATGATGTTTTCTTTTTGCGTTGACTTTGCGTCAATCATAAAAAAGGTGCAGAATAGCAACGCTTCTATTTTTCTTGTCTCAAACCAGCGATTATTTCTTTCTTTACCGATAATAGGCGCTAGAACTGATTTGAAAACTTAAGATATACGAGTAATAGATGAACTCAAAACTAAGTTATAGTCTTCGACCTTAATTAACAGTAGTTTTTTCTTGTTGAAGTTGCTCAGCATTACCTCCATATTCAGTATTTTCCTTTAAAACTTCCTCAAGCGCTACTCTGAAGCTGCCTCAAGTTCGTTTCTTAAATCTTTTGTAATGCATTCGCACAATACATCAGTCAGTACTTGCGAGTGTTACAACTCAATTCCAACCGCTTCATTCTGGACACCAGTAAAGTACAGAAAAAATAATAAATTTATTTTCCTTTCGTCTTTCAAAGAATCCCATTTTTAATGGCCCTGAGACCATAAAAACCAAACCGCCAAACGACAACGACAATCTTCCACACAGACTTTAATAAATTCCCCTCCTTTAAAAAGACATAAAAATAAAAGAAATACTTTGTCAACATTCTTTGAGGCCGGCTATCAAATCAAACGTGCCACTAACCTCTTTTGTAAGGAAGCGCTCAAGACTAAAGAAGACAACTTAGTCCGTAGCCAAAGAGGGGTGACGAAAAGCAACACCAACCGCATAGTATAAATGGTTACAGAATGCAACAGAGGGATGAGGTGAGGTGAGGTGAGACGTAAAAGAAATGTAAAGTGTTTGTTGAAAGGAATTTTATGTTGTACAACATATAAAATCAAATAGTTGCGTCAAGGAAAAAGAGGAATACGAAAAAGTCGAAGAAGAATTGTAACCAACCTTGTACAACATTGGACATCGAACAATGGGCATTAAGTTGTCCATAACAGAGTAACTACTGTATCTCTTGCCTACATCTTAGATGTGGCAGATGTAGCAGGAGTGCAAGAGTTAGAATTTATTGAGATTCATAAATTCTTACGTGCGCAGTTGCTTTTCCAAGGCGTGATATTAATTGTGATCGTTTGTGATAATCAAAGAGATTATGTTCTTACGAGGAGCTAAAAACTATAATTTATATAAAGTCAATGAACAACGCATAAACTAAGAAGATTTCCAGTTGCGAAAGTAGTTGCAATTGATAGTAATTGAATAGACAATAATTATCGAAAGAGGCCAAGGGGAAGTGATAAGATATCGATCACAAAACAAATACAATTTTATAGAGTTAATTCATAAATTTGCTGAGTTGGTCACTTCTATTATAGATATTATTAGTTCAGCTATTGAATGAAATGAGGTAAACCAAGTAGAAAGCAAATAAGCAAAATAATTAATTTATAATTAAGAAACAATAACATAACGGATGCCATATTAAATGCATGCAATATTATAAGAAAATGTTCAAGAATTGGAAATTTAAAGAAATTTATAATTAGTAATATTATAAAGCCTCTCCAAAATTCATTCGGTATACCATTCATCTTGTCAAATTCTGAAGATCTAATCTCTAAGCGGTGTCACAGGATTATCGATAATCTTTATCATAAATATTGGACGGTAATCCCTTACAGATAGATGTATTGGGATCATATCTGCTCTTAACAAAACTGCGGCTACCTACACTGCGTTGTACCCTGAGGCATTTGACAAACGTGCTGTCCAATTGCACAGATATAAGAGTATGTGCCCTCTTTTTTACTATTACAGTTTCAGCCCAGATTTTTCATTTATAAAGCAGAATGCTATGTTAATTCCACCAGGAGACTCTGCTTATTTGGAAGGAGTTATCTGATCTCTACCTTTACATGACTCAATAACGTTGATAGTTTCTAAGCTCCGTTGGTTGCAATTTAAATTAGCCTATACTTAATGCTATAGGCTATTTCCACCAGAAGTCTGTGCTTATTTGGAAGGAGTTCTCTGATCTCTACCATTACATGACTCAATAACGTTGATATTTTTGCAGCTCTGTTGGTTGCTTACTAAATCTGTGCCATGTTTTCATTCATAAAGCAGAACGCTATTGGCTACTTCCACCACGAGTCTGCGTTTATTTGGAAGAAGTTCTCCGATCTCTGCCATTAGATGACTCAATAACGTTGATATTTTCTCAGCTCTATTGGCTGCTTACTAAATTTTTGACATGAAGGTAAGGTTTAATTTCGGCTTATCGGCAAACTTTTAAATGATATCTGAATTATAATGGTCATATCTGCGATGTTCACATATATTGGGATATGTCGTCAAGGGCCAGCAACAGCTTTGTTTTATGTGCAGCCAGCTGTACCAGCTATATGGCCAATAAGACATGTTTTTCTTCTCAATACTTTAGCATACGTTGTCCATTGTCCATTCTCCTTGCCCTCATAACGACTGCAATGTTATATCAAAGATTTCAAACGTCAGTTTGAAAAGCATTAACTAGACTTGTGGATGCTCGCCGGACATATCGATCACCTCGCCGCTAAAAAAACAATAGGTAGTTGTATTTAGACTCGAATCCACCAGCATATGCTATGACAATCGCATGTGCTAAATATCAAGCCATAACCGTTCATCCGGCAACTGAAAATGTGCTCCTTGGCATTTTAATCCTTAAGATTCCTTCGTAACTGGTATTTCGTTGTTCTAGTCCCGGAATGGATTCCTATGCGGCTCCTCTTGATTTCGATTCCTTGGTTTACCACCTATGTTATTTTAAAGCTCTCTATCCGTCAGATAACTTTTGATGAATATCTTTCGATATCTTCATACTGAAATATCTGTAGTACTGAAATGTCATTTCGTACATCGTCAAGTCCATATTTCGTCCTTATATTATTGAAGGCACTGTTAAAAACTGTTTGGGTGGCGTACAGGGTTAGTGGAATGTCTAGCCAATTGTGCAGATTTAACTTTCCCTGTCAAAAATCTCATTGCGCCAACTGGGAGCTAAACTACCGCTGTCTTTAATATGTTACTCAACCGTGATTTAATCAATCTCTTTAAATGTTTACCATTCGTATCAAAGACACATAATTTTCTGTATAGTGACTGGTCTTCTATACATCCTGTGTTTTATGAAGATGTCAGCTTGCATCTCTTCTGGAAATATTCCTTCATCCAGATAGACATTACACAAGCTTAACAGCATATCAGGCATTTGGATGGCAATCTGCTGTATTACATCGATAAGTATAAGACGTAATGTTCTCTGTTGCGGTTTCGTCCAACTCAATCTTTTATGTCCATTTCTTTATAATAGTTTTTCAACCAGGACCATAAGGAATTTTGATAATTTTCTTGCGTAAATTTAATTTTCCGTTACTTGTCAGATATCGGATCATGCAGCGAATATTTTGCCCCTTTGTAGGCTTTTTATTTTCAGCTATGTTCTGACATCTTGCCCATGCCGTATAATCTTTCTTTTACACCAAATACAGCTTCGTTTGAGAGCAGCGACATTAGCGTGTCACCAAAATCCTGCCCCTTTTCTGACATTTGGCGGCTTTGTCTTGGGTGTTGTCTGGTTGCAGCCTTCTTTAATTGCATTCTTTTTTTTTTTTTTTAAATAAATTGTTTATTACAGTTTAATAAGATAACTACAATTTTTTATAATATTGCCTCAGCGCCAGATTGGCTTTATAGAGGCTAATAGGCAACTAAAACCATTCACGTAATACCAACAATAAATATTAACATTAAAATATTTAATAATAGGAGAGATAAAAAAAAAAAAAAAAATTATGTTAGAAGTATTTCCAAATTATCTATCAAATATTTTTTTAATTAGGTTTTAAAAGCTGATAAAAGAGAAGTTTCCTTCAAGTATACTGGCAATTGATTATATTCAAATGGTCCAGCAAATGTAACACGTTGCTTGGTCAACTCTAACCGACAAAACACAACATTTAAATGCATTGCTTGACGGGTTGATCTTTGGGTATATGATATGTTTCTGTGAAAGGATGTTGTAAAGACTCCAATTCCATTTATTGATTTATGAACATAGAGCAGAAGTTGTTGTTTGTATAATCCTTTAACAGGTAAGACATTTGTGGCATAATCTTTATATAAAGAAGTTGTGCTGAATCTTATAGGTAGATTAAAAACAGTTTTTAAAGATTTATTCTGTGCCGATTGTAGAGCTTTTAGACAGGTGGTGGACTTACATGCATACACGAAAGGAAGATACGTCAAATGAGAATGTATGAGAGACTGATATAACATTAGCTTTAGCTTTACATTTAATTTGTTCTTAAACTTGTACAAAATTCCAGATCCTGACGATATTTTGGACTTTAGGTCCATGATGTGTTTATCCCACGACAGATTATAGTTAAGACACACTCCTAAATAACGCACGCTTTCTGATTCTTCTATCACATTACCATCAACATGTACGATCATATTTGTATCATTAACAGAAAGTTTTGGTCTAAATCTCACAACTTTAGTTTTGCTTGCATTCAAAACTAGTTTATTCACCCTTAGATATTCACATAAAATCGCAGCGTCATATTCTATTTGTGTTTGTAGTACTAAAGGATAATTATAATTATAAAGTAAGCATATGTCGTCTGCAAACATGTATAATTTGCCTTTAAAATCTAATTTAGACAAGTCATCAATATATAATTTAAATAATAATGGCCCTAGTACACTACCTTGCGGAACACCACATATTACAACATGTTTATTGCTTTGACTCTGTCCAACCTGCACGAAATGCTGTCTATTTTTTAAATATAGTCCTGAAACAATCGCTGTGTTTCTCGAGAAAATCCAAAAATTCCAAGTTTTCTTATCAATATATCATGATCAACTAGATCAAAAGCTTTTGACAAATCGTAAAACACTCCGGCGACACCTCTGTATCCCGCGTCCAAACCACTACAAATACAATCAACAACATTAACAACTGCATCTCCAGTACCTGTACCCTTTCTAAACCCGTATTGCCTTTCAAAGACAATTTTATTCACATCGAGGTAAGCTGTGACTTGTTCAAATATCAGCTTCTCAAAAATCTTATCAATAACTGGCAATATTGAAATTGGTCGAAAGTTATCAGCCGTTCGTGCATTAGAAAACTTGGGAATAGGACATATTTTGTGCACCTTTAATACGTCAGGATAAGACGATTCTTCAATCATTTTATTATAAATACTTGTAAGAACTTTTGCAATCAATGATTTCCTAGTCAACAACATTTAAGATCTGACACATCGCTGTGTGTCCCCGCATTTTCTATTAATATCCGCTTTAAGTGCAGAAATAGTTGAACGTCCATCATGTTCACATCAGCATTCCTATACTTTCTAATTCACAATTCTATGAGGGTTTTCTCAGGCGACAGATGTTTGGTGTGGCTCCTCCCATTTCCTTCCATTTTATTTAACTTCTTCGTGAATTCATTAGTGCTCTCGCTGGATGTCAACGACCATTTCTTCATGGTGATAGCCCCTTGATAACGGGTAACCACAGGGAGGTTGTGAACCTGTCATCTTCAAGTCAATATCCAATGTAAAATGTACATAAATTAAAGTAGTTCCTTCCCTCACCTAGAAAATGTAACCTTTATTGTTTATCATTAAAGAATAAATATTAAAAATACTTATTAGAAAAATTACGAAAAAGGATACTTTTTCAAAAGATGAGTTTAAGATTTATATGGGTAAATTTGTTGCTATTGGTCTAAATTTATGACAATTATAACACTTTCGTTGCCAGATAAGTGTGCAAATTAGAAACGTATTGTTCTCATGCATAATAACTCAACAGTAAAAACTTTCATTTTTTTAGTATTGTCAATTGTCGAAGTTATTTAAAAAAATGCATGAGCTGGAATGGATCCTTACCGTATCTGTATCACACCACCATATACGAGTATAACTTCTAGTTATTGAAGAAATGCTAGAGTTATTGAAAAAACATTGGAAGGGCTCTTTATTCTGGGTAATGCTGAGTTAAGCTCTCGAATGAGCAAGTTTTCCCCTAATTCATTAGTTTTATCCACCTATAGTCCATAATACGAGTATAGACTACATTGTAGTGACTCATTGCCAAATAAGAGGATACATCGGAAACGTCCTCAACACTCTTTGCCCGTCAGTGAAAATTTCTAATAAGTAATTTTCAATAAATACGTTCATAGCTGGAGCGGTACGTTAACAAGTTTATGAACCAGTATGGCTGCTTCCACCTTTTGAAGAAAAAATAAAACACTGAAAATGTCCTTTATTCCAAAACTTACGGATAAGTCCTTGTCTGAGCAATTTCTTCCCTAAAGAATCGATTTGTGTTCATTTCCAATTTCAATTTCGTTCATTAGCATAGAGGACATTGTATCTGAGAGCATCAGCAGATAAATGGACGTGTCAGAAACGTGCTCTGTCCTTAAATTATACGTCGATTTGGCCACTTTTTCTCAGTGAAAATTTGAATTTTTGTAAAATTATTTTGGTTGTTCCTTGAAATGTTGTATGAGTTCGATTGATTCTCTTCAGATTCTATACAATATATGTACAGCTGTGTATTTTAACGAATAATAACGAATAATTAATGCTTTAATTAACGAATAAATGGTAAATTTTGTGAATAAATTCCGAAAAATTTAACTTTCCTGGAGATGAGGTCCGACCCTATATAGATAAGTTTTTCCGGCCTAAGCCGATTGTGCCCAAGCTCAAGTTCAAATTCAAGCTCATATTTTTATACCAAATTTCAGGCTTCTATCAGGCCGGTCCCAAAACTAGTCGACCTGACATAAAGATGGTGCCAGCAGTTTAAACAAATTATTTTGGTGAAAAGTGGCAACCTTATAAAACATATATGTTAAGTTTCAAGACGTCACGTTGTTTAGTATTTTTATTTAAATCATCAAAAGTAAACGATCTCAGTAAATTTGAAAACATGGAAATAATTGGTCACCCTTATGTAATTCAATATTTCCATTTGAAAGGTTTCAGTTCAACTAATATTAAAGTCAATCAAAATCTTACCCTAGAGGGTCTGCAGCTTCCTTTACGACTGTAAAATATTGGGTAGCAGAGTTTAGACGAGGCCGTACGAGCTGCCAAAACCCCGCAGAAGTCTACTAATTAAGGTGTTCACCCCAGACTCGGTTAAGAAAATCCACAAAGTGATATTGGATGATCGTTGGCTGAAGGTGCGTGAGCCAACTAAAAAAATAGGTATTTCAAAAAGTGCTCGCAAATTAATCAAAGATTTGAAGATGAGAAAGCTGTGCGCAAGATGAGTGCCGCGTTTGCTTTCGATAGAAACAGAGAAAACAGCGTCGTGGAAATGTTTTAGTAGTAGAAGTTTGGTGATGTTTCGCCGCAATAAAGCCGAATTTTTGCGTCGATTTATAACCATTGAGGAGACATGAGTCCAACACTTCAGACCTGAGGCAAGGGAATAGTCAAAGCAGTGGGCTGGAATGGGAGAATTGTGGCCAAAGAAGGTAAACACATTTCCATCAGCAGGCAAGGTCATGTCGTCTGTTTTTTAGAATGCGCATAGGATTATTTTTATTTATTATCTTCAGAAAGGAAAACCCATCAGCGGCGAATATTATGCCAATTTATTACAGCGTTTTGGTAATGAAATTATGGCAAAAGGTCGCATTTTGGCGAAAAAGAAAGTGTTGTTTTATCAAGACAATGCCCCACTCCAGACCTTCCATTATAGCGTAATCAAAAGTAATGAATTAAAGTTTGAAAAGCTTCATCACGCACCTTATTCTCTAGATTTTGCTCCCTCTGACTATTTTCTATTTCTAAACTTATAATGGCTTGGGTTGTAAAAGATTTGCCAACAATGAAGAGATGGAGTCTGTGGTTGATGGCTATTTTAAGGAATTTGGCAGTTTTTACTATAATCAGGGTATTGAGGCTATTGAATATAGCTGGAAAAAGTGCATCGAGCTAAAAGGAGTCTATGTAAACGGATAAAGAAAAATTTTCCCAACTTTTTTGTGTCTTCTTTGATGGGTCGGCTAGTTTTTGGACTGTTCTACTACCTCAAGCCGTACGATGTCTGTTGTACTTTCAACGAATACGCAGACGGGCAGATGGACGTAGTAAGATTGACAATGATTTAATATATTTCAAGAATATATTAAATTTTATGTGATCTCAAGTGAGTATTTATAGTTATTATAGTGGGTATTATAAAGTTTTACAGTTGTGCTATTATGGAATTATAATATAAAATAACATCGCCGTAATAAACCCTCGATTGTCCTTAATAAATAAAATATGTCATATTTAACACAAAAACTGTTTTAAAAAGTAACAATTTTGACAGAATTCTTAAGTTATTTTTTTATGACGCTATTAAGTTTTGGGATAAGAATATTTATTTATTCAAATTAAAAGATAATATAAAGCAGACCATTTTATTTTGAAACTACTCACAGTTTTAAAAAGATGTTTCGTGTTTAGAAATCCAAACAACAGAATCACAAAGCATCGTTTATTTGGCTTCATTAAGTTTTGTTTTAGTTCCAATCGAATGAACGACAAAAGACTTAAGCAACAAACTTTTTTAAGTTATGTATGAACACATGTTTCAGTCACGACTATGTACATACATATATATAACCCCAAACCATCACAGGGAATGTATAAGATATATAAAAGCAATTAAGTGCACCTGTTATGGCCTATTATGTATGACAGTATTGAATTTTTATTAACTTGTTTTTCAAAGAGTTGTGCTTTTTTTTTTGATCGTTTTTGGCTAATGACCACTCTAACAAGCTTCTATACAAAGAAACCCTAAAGATGACGAGAGGAACGTTTAAAAATGGTTACAGCAACACTAGTGGAAAGTCTGGAGGCTTTAAAGCGGGGAAAGTGCTTACGAAACAGGAAGAGTTTGTAAAGCAAATGAGTAAACTATCTTATGGTACAGAAAAGATCATGCGTATGACTATATCAAATCGGATGTTATATCTATAACTTGACTGTGATGTTTGATTTAGCATATTATTGCTTATAAGTTTGGATTAGTTTCTAAGATAATGCAATTAATGTCCGATAGATGGCTTTCAAACCATTTCAATTGATATGATTTAAATTCAGTCAAGAAAAGTGGAAAAAATTGATCATTTGAAAAGACTGCTTTAAGGAATTCTCAATAGTCCTTTTCTCATTAAGTTGATACAACTATCCACTGTTTGACGTGGAGTTTGAGCGCGATGTGTTACTTAGCTTGTTACAGTGCTTGAGTTTATCAGTTCAACCACAAGTGTTGTTTGCGATTTTTACAATGAACGAAAATATCGAATTATTGCAAATAGGATTTCGCGTGCCGAATCATTGGAAATACTGCAGAAGGCTTACGGGTGAGTCGACTTCGGTCAAAAACTCGTCAATGTAAGTGGTACAGTGTGAGATGTGATAATAGATTTGCTTATTCCTGGCAATCAACGTCTTAACAGAAGTTAACATCGATAAAGTGAAGGATATGGTGTCTAAAAATAATGACTTAAATTTGAGAGAGATAACCGCTGAACTTTTCATGTCTCACAAATCAATTCGTAGCTTGTTATACGATTATTTTGATATGAAATTGCCACTCGAGTTGTTCTAAAAGATCTGAATTTCCTCGTTGAAGACACGCTAGAAAGAGTCACTTCCGATTCCACGTCCACGTCCATAAAACGCATTACAGCGTGTGATGAGATATGGTTTTATGAGTTTGGCATGCGAACCAGTCAACAAGTTTTGGAGTATTGCCCTCCAAATGAGCGGAATCCGAAAAAGCCAAATCAAAGCTGACTGAAAGATTATTTCCTTTGGTTATCGTTGTATTGTGGATTAGTAATTCTTGGCAGAAAGTCGGACGGAAGATAAAGATTATTATGCATTATGCGGCATTTGAGGTAGAAAATTAGTAAAACGAAGTTTAGATTAATGGAAAGAAAATTAATGGGTCACAGGGTTACCACTGGAAGCGAATTTCCGACCATAATCCGTGTTTGTCTGATTTGGCTCCGGTCGACTTGTTTTCTCTTTTCAAAATTCAAATAATAGAAGTTTTAATCATGTCGATAACTGAACTTTTTTTTTCCAAAAAATGTGCTTGAAAGTGGTTTTGATGCTGGATTGTTCATTGACGTAAGTACACTATTTCGAAAGGGGACCGCTTTGAATGCCGCACAATTAATTTGAATAAATTTATTGATTAACTTCTGGTACTGTGTTTTCTGATTTACAGTCTTATAATGCAAGTTGTGATTTTTTACAAAGTAGTTTTAGATTAACAATAAGGATAAAGAAAAGGCTAATGAAAGAGTAGGAACCAATTTAATAAAGTGAAAAGCCAATGTAGCAGCTAAAATTTGTCATCGATAATTTTGTTCGATTGGAAAAGAAATAAAATCCGTTCTGTTTCCAATACTATGTGTAATTCACATTACTTTTAGAATTGTTTATTGAAATGTTATTTTCTCGATAATATCAATGTCACTCAACGGTTTTGTCTTCATTTTGTCTCTTAAAAAGAGTGTCCATCGTTGCAATGTATTGTTAACAGATACCAAGTTCGTTTCTTAAATCTTTTGTTCCAAACTATGCAATTCTTTTATATTATTTAATTTGCCACAACACAAATGTTTCATATCCATTCACTGTTTACAAATATCTTACACGCCCCTAAGGCGTGTCCTTTCCATGAGCGTGTCTTGTAGCGAAGATTTGGAAATATGTGTACCATGATCATGATCACATCAAATGATCAATTTAAAAGTTAAATTAACACTCCTTTAACAAGGTAATGATTTATAATCATAGCATAGCATAGACCACTATAAATTTGATTTCAAAAGTAAAACGAAGGAAGCATTTACCCAAAAATCCGGCGTTAGTTGAACTCGTAAAGCGTCTTACACATCCTTGACATAGCGAGAAGGGGGAGGGCAGCAAGATGTAAATAAAAATTTAACCTGAGCTTACAAATCATTTAAATTTTAACTGAGATTTGCAACGAATTGTTCCTTTCCCCCAGCGCCATAACTCAGATACGTATAGATATTTGAATGGAGGGAAAAAATGTTTGCGCATGCGCACATTTAACTGAATGGCGTTTTTTTTCAGCTGGGAAAAATCTCTCAGCTCACACAAAAGAAAGAGGTAGTCAAAGACGCAAAAACCTATGTGAAACCACAAAACTACCAAGTATGTATATCTATGTGTAATTACAATTTAGCATGTTTTCTCAGATGGATGGCAACGATTTTCGGAAAGGTCTCTCTGCCGGCTCTTGTGGCTTATAATGAACGAGATATCTTGCTGAGATTACATTTTTTCCTAACCAATTCCACCAACAGCAAAAAAAAAAAAAAAACGACAGCAACGGCAACAAACCAAAAATACGAAATTCTTCAAGCCAGCCATCTCATCTAAACTCTAATGTAGATTTGTTGGGCAATTGCAAAGATGTGTGGCCCACAAGCATCTGTTGTTCCCCTCCTGTAGTTTGGCCGCTGTATCGAAAATTGATGTTGGCACTCGAGTAAAACTCCATTACATATTAATGCCACTGCGGACACATGTAGGCGTGGTCATGTGTTTAGCTTTCTTTGTTTTTGTTAAAAAAAAAATAATTTTTAAGCTGTCTTCTATTCTGCTACGATCTTAAAAGTTTGCCAAAGTGAAAGTTGTTGGTAATTTTTTCCACCAATAGCGGTGAGATGGGAAACGAAACTCTTACGGAGTCCTGGAGAAAATACTATTACTATTCTTATATTTATTCCAGGAGAAAACAAAATACTACACTAATTTTTATGGAAATGGTGCAAAATACTGTCAGGGGACTTCTCGCATAGAAAAGTTTGTGACAAGCGACTTTTTGTGTAGGAAAGTTTGTGACAATTGATTTTTGGTATGGAAAGGTTTGTGACAAAGGGGTTTTCGCATTGAAAATTTTGTGACAAGTGACTTTTCGCATAGAAAAGTAAGTGACAGG
>JAHXMU010000092.1:2693628-2708637 GCA_019455685.1 Philornis downsi | reverse complement strand
AGTTGCCTTAAGGTAACTTTTCTTTAAGTTGCCTTAAGGTAACTTTTTTTTAAGTTGCCTTAAGGTAACTTTTCTTTAAGTTGCCTTGAGGCAACTTTTCTTTAGGTTGCCTTGAGGCAACTTTTCTTTAAGTTGCCTTAAGGTAACTTTTCTTTAAGTTGTCTTAAGGAAACTTTTCTTTAAGTTGCTTTAAGGCAACTTTTCTTTAAGTTGCCCTCAGGTAACTTTTCTTTAAGTTGCCTTCAGGTAACTTTTCTTTAAGTCGGTTAAGGGTAACTTTTCTCAAAACTAATCTCTTGATTTCAATTTTATAAGTTGAGTTAAAGTGATTCTTATGAAAGATTCCTTGAGTAAATTTGAGGATCGCCTTAAAATAACTTTCCGCCTTCTCTAATATATGTTAACTTGAGGTGACTTTTTTCACACATTTTCAGCTTTTCTGTAAGTAATTTATTTGTTTCTAGCCAAAAACGTTGTCGTTAATAAAGTTTCTATGTAAAAAGCTAAGGTGTGTGAAGTTTTCGCATGAAAAAATTAACAATAGTGAACTTTCATTTTAGAAAAGTTGCAATTGATGAATTTTTCTTTTGAAAAATTTTTAATTAATAAAATGTTCGTTTAGAAAAGTAGGCTCTGGTAAACTATTGTTTATGATGAGTAGACGTTATTATAGTTTTTCTAGAAAAGTTGTGTTTTTCGAAGTTTCCGTGCAGTAAAATTTTCGTTAGCAAAGTTTTCATTTAAAGAAGTTTGCCTTAGTGACGTTTTTGTTTTGAATTAGCGTTAATGAAGTTTTCGTTAGTGAACTTTTCTTTTTGATTAAAAAAAATTTTTCATTAGGGAAGTTTTTGTTTAGAAAATTTGTTATTATAGAATATGTTTATACGGGAATTTTTGTTTGGGAAATGTTAAATAGAGAACTTTTCGTTAAGAGAAATTAATGTAGTGCGATTTTCATTTCAAAAAGTTTTTACTAGTGAAGGTATTCTTTAGAAAAGTTCAAGCTGAAGTTTTGTGTGCGACAGTTGAAGTTGGTAGGGTTTTCTTTAATAAAATTTGAACTAGGTGAACTTTTTGTTTGAAAAAGTTAACCTTTTGTTTATAATAGTTGAATTTGGTAAATTTAGAATTGATTAACTCTTCATTTAAGATAAAATGATGTCAGTTAACTCTTTATTTAGAAATTATAATAAATAATTTTTCATTCAACGTATTTGACTCTAATGTGCTTTCAACTTTGAATAGTTCATATTAGTAAATTTTTCATTTAGAAATGCTAGGAGCTATGAAACTTCCTTTCGAAACAAGGAAACATTTTTGTAAGTTGATTTCCGTGTACGAAATTGTCCTTAGTTCTGCTTTCCCTTTGAATATATCGCCTTTAGCTTTGCGGAAACTTTCACTCTACCCCTCCTTTATCATCGCTTTAGCGTTTAGTTCAGTTTGCTGGCATTACAGTATTGAGCACACAAGTCGCGTGCTCTGCGCTTGTCGTGCCACGTTTGTTGCAAGTCTCATTGTGTGTCGCGCGGATATGCAACCGTTTCGATCGATCAAGTTCATTGTGCGTTGACAATCTGTGTTATGGCTTCGCGCCGTTGTCGCTGTGGCTGGCAGCAACAAACAGGCGACCAACAATTTCGGGATGATCGCGCTTTCAAGTGCAACAAACAACAAGCAGCATGCAGCGTACACTTACTACATGATGATGCTTACATACAAACATATGCGGCGAGCATGAGAGGATAATATTTTCAATTTACTTTCACAATATTACGGGCATGAACTGCAACAACAACAACAGCAAAGGCTACAGCATCAAAAAACGTAATAAATGCAATTTTTATAGAGTGTGTAAAAGTATGATGATGATGGTGATGGTGATGAGGATGATTGCTGCCGCTGTGGTTTTTATTGTTGCCGTTGATGCTGGCTGGCATTGCTTCATTGTTGCAGCGATTTTTATTTCACTTTAATCAGTGTCATTGATTTTTTCGTCTGTATTTCAATTTAAAAGCCGATTTTTTTGCAACAATTTTTTTCAGCCGTTTTTTCGTAGCAATTTGCCTTTACTCCCCATAGATTTTTTGCACGTTTCATTTGCTTTGCCACTCACTTCAGTGTAAACTGTGTGTGGTGCTGCACGTTACGATTTCAGTGATTTTTCTCTCCATGGTCTGGTCTTGTATTGCCTGCAACATCATTAACGCGATCGCGATCAACATTGGCGAATGCTAACATAAACCCGGAACTTTAAAGGAATTCCTTTGTAAATTGTTTTGAGGCTTTGAATCTTAGAAATAAAACGAAAAATACAAACAACAACAACAACAACAAGAGAATGTTAAAAATAAATCTCATGAGTGATTTGAAATCAATTAAAGTGCAAATAAATTTAGGCGACATCGTAGACAGATCGTAAAGGTTCATTGTCGCATTGACTTTAATGACGAGAAGTTGTTAAGAAACGAATAACAAACGCGATTTCAAAAAGTGCTCCGGAATATTATAATTCCCATAGAGAAAGAAATGCAAAATGAGTTTCTATATTCGACATAAAATTTGATTTTATTGCGAAAATAAAATTGTAACTAATTTCGAAATACGTAAAAGCTGGATACAGCAAAGAGTGCAAACTAATCCAAATTAAATGTAAAGTTATAAAATAAGACTGGTTACCGCTGCAATAACTCAAGTTGAAACTTAAAGTGAAATAATGCCCACAGAGAAGTTAATTCAAATAAAAGAAATTGCCAATAAAAGAAATTGTCGCAACATCATATTGTAAAATAATCCTAATAAAATAAATAAATTCAAAATATAAAAAAATCTCTGCAGAAAAATTTGTCTTCTATTCGAAAGTGGACTCTATATTCGAATCTTTTTTTTTTAATAAATGAAAGCTGTTATGATTTCATATTGAGGAAATAAAACAATTTTGCCTCCATTGTTTATTTCCATTTTACCATTTTTATTAGTTCCACTTGGTTTGCAAAATAGTCAATTTTAAACGTCATGTTGCGTGCGAAGTGATGTTGATGTCATATGAAAAATGTCACTTTCCAAAGCTGATTAAATATCCGTATAGAATTTTGAACAAAAATGAAAAATGTGAAGAGTCCCAACGAAATACTTAAGTGGTGAAAGTTAAATAAAAGCAAAACAAAAAAAAAAAAAAATATATAAAAAAAAAATAAAATAAAATAAAATAAATTCAAACGTCGATAAATCTGAAATTTCAAGCACCGTTTTTGGCCGACAATCTAGTTACAGGAATGATAGTAAACGTATATTGCAGGATATTTAATAATTAATGTGTGCACAACCGATTGGTATGAATTTGTTTACGTACACTGATCATTGGCTGATTTCGTGGTTGATTTATGGAATAGTACAAATAATGCCGGATAGGTGGCGCATGGATGATTTCAATAAATGCTCCAACCATAGGGATCTCCACAACGCACCAACTAGATTCGGTTTAATTTCTTTACATATTAGACTTGTGTATAGTTATAATAAAAAGAATTCCACTATTCCAATAGATGGTTTTTAGTAATCTATATCTCGCCTTGCGTAAGTCCAATTGGATTAGGCTACATGGCTTTAGAAAGATACGATTTTGTACTCAGAAAATCACTGAGACATTTTTGTGATTGCTTTACTTAGTATAGTTTGAAGCCGTTAAGCACGGATACCAGCAAAGAGAAAATATGCCACATTTTCCAGTTTTTTTTTTGATAAAGGAGGAAATACAGGCCAGATCGCTAGAAATATGTTTATAGTTCTGATACTATAATAGCCAATGAAGCACAATTTTCTTTGGTAATTTTAATGTCAATGATGGAAGCCTAAGTATAGAAAATGTCGATAAAATATCCATTATTTTCGTCAAGTCAGACCATATTGTAAGCACTGTTCTGATTGAAGCTATACATTGAAGAAAATACATTTAAAATCGCTTGAATAATGTTGAACCCAAAAACACGCTCGATGTGTGAGTGCCAAGCGAGTTAATTTAAAAAAGAAAAACTTCATCTGTGAATCGCTTACTGAATCGCAATAAAATTGAACTATTTTGGAAGCGAACAGTGACTGGAGATAAAAAGTAGACTACTAACGACAGGTTCAAGTGAAAACGAATGTGGTCGAAACGCGCGGAGCGGGTGCAAACGGTGACCAAGTCAGTATTGACAGTCAGAAAGGTTTTGGTTGTGTTGGTTTTTTTTGTGTTGCTCCCCTACGGTCAAACTTTTAAATCGTACCTGCACTGCCAACAATTGAACCGTCTGAAAGGAGCAATCACACAGAAGCGACTATATTTGTCTAATAGGAGAAGGATTGTATTCCATTAGAACAACTTCAGGCCCCACACATTGAACATGTCTCACCGGAAGCTCCGGGAGCTTAATTGGGTGCTTCTTATGCATCCACCTAATAGTTGGAACGTGGCACCAGGTGATTACCATCTATTTATGGCATCTATCTACATTTTTGCTGATGAAAATTCACCTTGAGAGAATCGTGCCTGTAAGGAGAACGGTTTTTATGATAGAGGCATAAAGGAATTGTCTCCTTCAAAATGGAAACAAAACATCCAACAAAACGATGTACAATTGATTTGAATCAAAACATTCATTGATGCACAAATAATAGATTTCTTTTTACTACACCATATATTAAAAAACGATCCAGTGTGCATTTCAACGCCATCACAAATAACCTTTTAAGTCTAACACTGTATTAATGTGCAATTCCTGATCTAAAACTAATCATTTCCAAATATAAACAGAGCCGCTAACCTATTTAGTGTCAACAAAATTTTATGAAATTTAGTTCTGCACGAAGTTTATGGGTCCACATCAGTCATATTATGATCTCTAGTAAAAATGCCATCCAAATCTGGGTGTTGTATAGGCCACATCAGTCCTGTTTTTGAAATTGTGGCGTAAGAAAGGTATAATGATTTTGTGATTAATAGAAATGTTCTCTTAAATTTTCGTGCTGAATAGTATTTTACTGTGACAGTGGTTTTTTACAAGTAGCGTGGTAAAACACACATTTTTTGCTTTCCTTTCTATTCTGTAGCAGTATACATGCCAAATTTTGTAATGTATCTAAATCTCATGTAGATCATAAGATATGACCATCCAAAATGATAAGTTATATGAGCGGTGACACGTCTCTTTTCCAAATAATAATCTAATTTAGGCCATGACACTTTTCTAAATGATAAAAATATACTATCATGACGATCCCCACGATCATTTTTTAAAAAGAGTCGTAGCTTTGACCAATATTTCCTATGAAATAGTCTCATGTATGAACTCTCATGTAGCCGCTTAAAATTTTAAGTTTTGTAGGCGATGTCACGCCTTTTTCCACATTCTTCATCTAATATGGAATATGAGAATTTCGATTGCTTGATAATAGCATACTGTTAAAATTTTATGACCATCGACCAGCGGCTATGACCGCCATAAGATATTTTTAAAAGGCAACAGGGCACCGTCCGTGTTTGATTCCAATATATTTTTTCGATGCCAATAGCATATATAAGGTTATCAATTTAGTGTTTCAGAAATTGCCGATCTGGCAACACAGTCAGCTGTTAAATACTCGTCATTTGAAGTCTTATTTATTAAGTAAAAGGTTTGCCATTTACGAATATGGATCGTATAACAACCGTAGAAAGCATCACGTTTTGACGACATCTAGGGATTCGTCAAAGAAAGTGTTTACGCAGACAAACCCTAAACGTACCGGCCAAAATATGCGAAAAAGTGGTTGAAAACCTCTTCAAAACGGATCCACTGCTACAGCCAATCTAGGGGAGGTCATTTAAATGAGTTTGTATTTCGTTCATAATGGCAACGTTCAAGCATTATAATGAAATAAAAGTTTTATCGAAATCATAGTCTAGAATAGTCAGAAATAAGACTTTGTTTATAATTCAAATAAGTATTATAAACGCTGTAAGTTTATAAATGCCGGCGCGCCGGCTTGGTGTTGATGCGGAGCCTTGAGTCGCACATAGTACGGTTGCAAGCGACTTGATGGCTTCAGATAAAATGTACTGGTCCGGAGTAGGTTCTTTTTTCCTCGGTATTGTTTATGGTTTTTAGTTTTCGCCGGTTTGATGATTTTGATGGCGTAATTCTGGGATGCCTGAATGTAAAACGTTGTGATGGTAATACTGGCATTTTCTACAGGTGTTTTGAGACTGCGATTTCCTGAATGTGTGACTCCGGGCGAGACAATTTATATAATACTCATATTTTGTTCTCTTGAATCCGAATTGGGAAATTTCGTGGAAAATCTTATGGCATGATATCCGTGGCATAACTTGCACTGGTATACTTCGGACTCATATTGCCGGTTGTTTCTATGTGATCTCATATCGGCTATAACTTGACTTTACTTTACTGATTCTCTCTTTCGAAGGACCATGTAATGTAGTAGAGCACGAAACTGGCTATGGAAGTTAGCGGGGTAGCGATGAAGGCGGAGAAGACAATTCCGATTAGAGGGAGTGGTGAGGTTGGACGAGAAACTATCTAATTATGAGATTTAGATCGATCATTCAAGTAGTGGATTTCGTAGTTAGGGGAATGCCTTTGGCAGTAGGCTTAAAAAAGTTATGTGGCCGATACTGGTTCCACGAACTTGCCACGAAGCTTAGTAGCAATGTTAAATTTTAGATTCAAGATAATTCACAATAATTTCATTTATTTACGTTAGGTTGGCAATTCATTTACGTATATAGTACCTTTGTGTACTTCATGGATAAAAGAATTCATTAAGGCAAATTTTGTATCTAAAATAGTCAGTATTAAGATTTTGCTTATAATTCAAATAAGTATAAACGCTGTAAGTTTATATGCATAGTTTTATGAGAGTTTTATTTAATTTTACTTTTGAAACCAGAAAATGGATATCGAAATTCTTTTTTATATTTGCAACAGTTTTACAGACTGTTGTCTACGCTCCCTTGTCCAATCAAGACCTATGATAGCCTAAGTTCATTTATTTAAAACATATTTAAAAAATTCCATAATGTCGGTCTATTGATTTAAAAGCATATTCGGAATAAAAATACAGATACACAAATATATTAATATTCAATTTTTTTTAAGTTATACAGATTCCTCATGGTCCATAGAGTAGAGAGAATATTTATATATTTCTACTGAATCTTCCAATGGGGGTTTGATCGCTTTCTTCTCAGCGGCGGATCAAGTGCATAGTCGAAGGCTTTTCGCAATGTAATCACATAACACATTCAACGGAATTTTCTATGGGAAGGGTAAAAGGCTGATATTCTGATTGTAGGTAATTACATTTGGATCGCCATTTTATCGTTGTTAAGGGTCGATGTATGTTCACATCCGATTATCGCCAACAGGTCTGAATAGCTTCGCCGGCGGTTCAGAGATATTCGAAATTTTGTTATTCTGAAGCCATGGTGCTTTTATTCAGTTTTTACGCCGCCTCAGAGATGGACCATCTATCTCACCGCCGATTTCCTTATTTGGGTTGCCTTCAGGAATTAATAACTTATGAAAGCATCATCTACGTAGTAGTAACATAGTAGTATCAGCGATCACATATCCATCATTGCCCTTACAGGGAGAAATCAATTTTCCATAGTTATGCCATTACATTTTACCTTCTGTTAGAACTTTTGGTCTTCCCCATTATCCCTCAATCTTCCAACATCATCACTCTCCAGCTCTTCCCACAAATGTTTGTTCCCTTGCAGAATCCTACAGTGCTGCCATTAAAGCAGCATCCTTTTCGACAAACGCAATGCAACATTCTTTATAGTCTGAGAGTGGATTTTAATACCCAAATTTGGGGTTTCCGTCAGTGCTATGAATTACGGAATATGTTGCTGTTGTGTGTAAGAAATTAACATCGATTGGTCTGTTTATATGTGGATAGTAGGACAGGCGTCTCGATACGGTTCATTTGACAAGTTTTTAAATTTCCATCCATCTGGAAAGACAAAAGACAAAGACAATACGCTTAAAAGGTTATGAAACATATTTGTTAAAAGAGACTTTTGAATGAATTTTTGAATTTTTTGCCATCTCCAATGATATCTGCTTAATTCCTGCAAGTGGAGAATCGAAGTTTATGTACCCTCTAGCAAGGATTGTGCTTTTCAGGATCGTGCACGAGGTAAAGGTTAGCCGTAAAGTAATTGAGTGTCAAAAGCGTCTTCATCTTCTTCTTCTCAAACATAGTACGGCGACTTATTTTACTTTTCCACCGAAAAATCTTATTTTTCTATAACTACAACCACAGCTAGGGTGGTCCCTGTACCAGATTATGTTAGAAAGGTGTTTCACTTCTCTTATCAACTAAAAATGTACAATTTTTTCAATTAATGAATATTTGTTCCAAATATTCAGGGACCTTCACTAAAACGAAATCAAATCCGAAAATAGTTTTGATTTGTTTTAGTTTTTGGAATCTATATGAAAAATATACAAATTTTTATTTAGATGCAGAGACTCGATAACGAAAGGGATGTATTATATGGTGATTTATTGTGTGATGATTATAGATTGATTACACTTTATATAGACAGAGACATGAAAATGTGGAAGTACAATTTATATGCGATAGAGGGCGTGTATTCAATTTCATTTAAATTCAACTAACTGCAATGAAATAAAAATGAATGGAAATAAAGCAAACGATAACTGTTAGTATTACACATAAGTCAAAGGGCTTTTATGTGTCACATTCGTCTGATCACTAATGCGAGTGGTTCCTAGAATATAACAATTATTGAATGAAGTTTAACGAAATTGAGTTTATTTATGCACCTCAATTAGTTTCCAGTATGGTGCAATACTTTTACGCCAGAATACTTTGCGCCAAATTGCGAGCGAGTTCGATTTCTTAAAAAAAAACTATGAAACTACGTAAAGTTAATGCCAACACCCCTGGAATTGTTCCCAGTAGAACAATTTGTTGTCAAAAGGGGGCGCGTTAACGATTTGTCATATGTTTTTTCGATTTGCGGTGAAACTCTTTAAATTCTTAGTATGTGTAGCCGATGTAAGTATAGGTATAGTCTTAAAATGAATGTACGAGGGGAGGTAACAAGTTATTAAATATTTCATTGAACTGCTATAGATTACTATGGTGCAATGTATATTAGAAAAGGGTGGCATAAATCGGTCGTATAAATGTAATTTGTAATTTGCGACAAAATGAGCTCAATAATTCAAATTAACTTATTAACTTAGTATTATTATTATTAACTTATAGAACTTTGTATAATGTTAGTTAAGTGATGTCTATGTGTCTGTTTGTGTTTGATGTAGGCATTCATACAATACATCCGATTGTATGTATGTATCCGATTAAAGCTGTAACATCTTATAATATGCTCTGTGGTGGTAGTTTGTAGAATATAGAATGTTATAATTTACATATGAGGGGTGGCGGACTAGCTATTTCAACCTATTAAAAATGAAGGCGGACAAATTAGCGAAACTACAGCTAATATAAAATAAAAAAATTACCGACAAAAAGCTGTTTTAGTAATATGCATAACTTTGTGACTGTTAACTGGCAATTTTAAATAATTATAAAAATTATGGATATTTCTCAGACTGTATGACGAAACATGTAATTAAACTTAAAAAGTTTCGTTTATTTATTAAACGATTATAAACAATTAAAATAACTAACTGCAATGAAAAGAGAAAAACAACATATTTGCAACCATACTGGCAATAATAAAAAAAAAATCATGTTATTAAACTTTTCCGTGCGGTTTTAGCTTTTAACCAACTGAAAGCAACATAATTCATAACAAGGAAATAGCCGTAAATTGTTTATTGGGAAAAAATCAAAAAAATTTAACAAGTTTTACTAGACAACCTTAAACATAAATGAAATATCTTTAAAAAAAATTAAGTTTTTTTGTCTTTTCTCTCTGTCATCTCTGCAGTGAACCAAAAACGAGTTTATTGAAATTGTTATTTTGGCGACAACTTTTTTTTTGTTCACCGGCAAACGATTTCTGTCGGTTCCACAATAAATTCAAGCAATAAAAAGTTATTTGTGTTAAACGTCGACAAAAAAGAAAAAAGTTAAGAAAAAAGCCTACAGAAAAAATACAAAAAGAAAAAGTTGCTAAAACTTGTATTGGAAAAAAATCGAAACAAAAAAAAATACCAGAAAATAGTGGAAATCTGTAAGCAAAATAAAAGAAAAAAAAAATCAAGAAAAAAAAACGTCAACGCAGATCAAAGATAAAGTCAAGTCAACCAATCCAATCCAATAGATATATCATCAACTGCAGCGACAACAAGGAAGTGAAGTGGTGAAAAGTTACGGGTTTTCTTTGTCATACACACACACACACACACACACAAACAAATCAGTAAGCGCCTTCCCTGCCTGCAGGCATCAATCCAGCGAATTCAACGAAACCGCGAAACCAGGAATTATGGATGAAATCTTATATGGAGAAAATCGATAAATCAAACAAAAGAAATCAAAAAAGAAAACAAAAGAAAAAACACACAAAATTGCTTAAAACACAACTCCAATACTTGCCTCACAACGCTTAAGATTTTCCATAAGCTAGAAATTTTCTAACAATTTTCATCATTAACTCTTCATTGTAAAAAAAGGTAAGTAAATAAGTTGATTTTGAGAGTTAATAACAAACAAAGATTTGGTTTACTAGACCATCAAACATTGTTTGACTTTTAAAATCGAAAAAATTATTTCATTTCTACACAATTTCATTTCATTTGTTAAACAAAATATTTCAAATTTCGTCATAAGCTCCACCTTAGAACTACATTCATTATCTTGTTTTTGCCGCTATTGCTCTTTAGATTTTTACGTGATACTCAGCTATAAAAAATATGTCATATTCATCGCTATGACTAGGTGTTAACATTTTTTTTTGCCTTATAATTAAAAACTTGTTTCGTTTATGGTCTTTCAATAGATCTACAACGAGAATGACTCATGCCAGATGATAAATCTAAACATTTGAATACAACGAGATGTCATTGTCAATATATTTTACAATACTTTTATGGTATAAAATTGCTAGAATATGTCACGAATAAATAAACGAATATAAATTATAATTGGCCGGTCATAGTTCGAACTACATTTAAAATACAGCAAATAGAAAAGCGCCAAATGTTAAACCTTTAGCAAGGATTGTGATCTTCAGGATCTTACATGAGGTAAAGATTAGCCGTAAGTTAATTGAGTATCAAAAACGCCTTTTTCTCAAACATGGTACGGCGACGTATTTTACATTTCCACCAATAAATCTTATTTTTCTTAACCTACAACCACAATTAGAGTGGTCTCTTAAAATCCTTATTACGTTGGAGAGGTTTTTTTACCTATCCTATCAACTGCCGTCGTGCATTTTTTTTCCAATTAATGAATATTTGTTAAAAATATTCAGGGACCTTCGCCTAAACGAAATCAATCAGTTTTTTTAGAATCTATAACAAAAACATACATAACTTTTATTCAGATTCCTGCAACCAAATCAAATATATAATATTTGAATTTTGATTCTGTTTCATAGAACCAAAACGAAATAATCTTGATTTTGACACACATACGCGAAACAAAATTAGAAACAATTTTGATTCTGATTTAGTTTATGAAACCTTTAAGTTGTGTTTCATTTGAAAATTGTCAATTAAAAAACCAGACAATAAGTGTGGCTCGATGTTGCCTATTTACAGTCTACGGTTATGATCTGGCGAACTGTTGGACAATACCAAGTTATAAGAAGTTTTATACAGATTTACGGCAGTTTTTGAGCCTACCAGACATCCAAACAGACGGATGGACATTGAACAGATGTCATGAAACACATTTGGCTGGACACTTTAAATGCCTTCTTCTGGATGTTACATTTTTACCATGTCAAATGTTATATACCTTCAATCCTTCGGATAAAGACCTGCACAAATATAGATAGCTTATAAACTGTGTACATTTTCTATACAATCAATTAAACTTATATAAAAACGTCCGCTTATGAACGTACATATATCTGTCTACATTTGAAATTGAACAACCTTCATGATGATTTTCTTAGATCTAATAGGCTGAAGTAAACGCCAAAATTGAATAAATCAAGTTGAGCATGAGTATCAACGGTATTTTTCTTGTCTACCAATGACATTATTATTAGAATATGACAAATTCCAAGGTAACTGACTTTAACTGGTTGGTGCGCTTTCAAAACTACATAAGAAAAAGTTCAACGGGGTCAAATAACGTGATATCAATGACCAGATCTTTCCAAGATCTTTCTCTCGTGTAGAGGAATATCCTTCCATAGTTTTTCTCTTTCATGTAGAGGAAGATCTTTCCAACATCTTTCTCTTTCGTATAGAGAAAGATTTTGGAAAGATCTCTCTCTTCTTTCGTATAGAGGAAGATCTTTTCAAGATCTTTCTCTTTCGTATAGAGAAAGATCTTGGAAAGATCTCTCTCTTCTTTCGTATAGAGGAAGATCTTTTCAAGAGCTTTCTCTCGTATAGAGGAAGATCTTTTCAAGAGCTTTCTCTCGTATAGAGGAAGATCTTTCTATCGTATAGAGGAAGATCTTCAAGATCTTTCTATCGTTAGAGCAAGATTTCCATGATCTTTCTCTCGTATAGAGGAAGATCTCCAAGATTTTTCTCGCGCATGGAAGAACATCTCCAAGGTCTTTCCCTCGTATAGAAGATTTCCAAGCATACCGGAAGATCTAGGGAAGATCTTTCCCTAGCATACAAGAAGGTCTTCAAGATCTTTCTCTAGCATGCAGGAAGGTTTTCAATATTTCTCTCTATCTTATCTTTCTCTATCATACAGTAATATCTTCAAGATCTCTCTCGAGTATACGGGAAGATCTTTCTCAAGTAAACATTAAGATGTTCAAGTTATATCTCCAGTATAGAGGAAGATCTTCAAGCTCAAGGTCGACCTCTCTTTACTATAGAGGCAGATTGCTTAAATCTTTCTCTAGTATGGAAAATAATTTTTTAGATCTTACTACAGTATAGAAGAAGATAGTATAGAGCAAATTTGCTATTTCTCTACAGTGCTGTATAGAGAGAAATCACTACTTATTAAGGCCTTTCTATCGCACGATGCAAGATCACAAAGATATTTCGCTCATTCCTTCTAAAGAAAGTCAGTTTTGTTCCTGATCACTTGCAGAATAATATTTTGCTTATACTCTCTCTTATTGCTGTAATATTTTTGAGGCATCCAAAAGGACACTTCTGTTGTGATTTTAAGGTCAGCTGGAACTCCTTTGCAAGTTGGTTTTCATTACACTAGTTTACTTACAATTCACCTAAAACCGAAACGTTAACAAAGAATTTCGTTTTCTGTAATTACCAATTAATTACAACGACGCCTTTCACCTTTTCACGTCAGACTTAACCGCAACGGCTTTAAACAACGCATTCATGACTTGTATGTATGTCGGATACACCTACACCTTTGCCACAAAAAAATAAACACGGGAAAAAAAACGAAAGACTTAAGACACAAGCGTTGTGAAAGGCCTAAACTCCATTACAACAACTCCACCTCTTTCACACGCCTGAGCACTTGCTTTCTCAGCATTGCAAGTACTTTTTCTCCTAAGATTTATTATAAAAACATTTAAATTTTTTGTTATTAAAAATTTAATTTTATGCACATAAATTGGAAGGAAATTAATAATCACATTATACCCTTTGGCATAATTGAAAGAATCCTAAACCAAAATAGTGAGAGAGGAAGGAAAAAACTTTTAAACAAAATGATAACAAGAGGAAAAAGTATCAGGTGTCGCTGAATGAAGTACGGGAGTGGTGCGGAAACAACCACAAGATGACTTGTTCCCCGTCCTCCTCGTCGTCTGGTTGTCTTGCACCAGACATCAGGAAAAACACTCTAGAGTAACAATGAAATAATGAAACAATTTCTTGACTGAAGAAGTGTTGGCCAATTCGTTACACTTGTCTTAAACTGGGTCACAACAAGCAACAAACCACCAGCAACAGCAACATCAATAGCAGCAGCAGCAGCAATAGCAGATGATATTTTATATATTCGACGATTAAGAAAAAAAGAGGGAAACTTCGCCAAGTAATGAAAACACTTGCAAACATTGCCAAGATTAAGATCTTTTTTCTTAGACTCCGGCTTTTGCTGGGCGTCTACTGAGATGTGTCTGTCTCCTTTCCCCAGTTTTAGCCATCATAATTGTTGTGAGTCGTGTTTGTAATACGGATCATAATGTTGTTTTGCAAAAAGTTATTTAACGCTACAAAATTGAATTTGGAATTTAATTTACGATAGGCTGTTTCTTGTTTTTATTTTTTTTTTTTTCAAGATGTTGTGCGTTTTATTACAGTTTTTTAGTTAGTATCGTTCATTGTTTTATGGTTCAAACGCCGAATTCCCATGCTTGAAATTTTTGTGGTTTCTCTTCACTTAATTTGTATATAATTGATTAATTATGAAGCGTTTAATTGAGCACATAAACTCACGCTTTTACACACATCACGAGCGTTGGCGTTTGTCTTTGATTATAAACGCAAAAATTAGTGAATTTGTTAATGAAATTGATCAAAATGAAATGAAGCTATAATTTATATTTCGTAACGGGGAACCGATAATTTTAATAATTGTTTAGGTTAAACAAAGCCTGAAACTGTTTTTTTGTTTTGGAATGATAGAAACATTAAAAAAAACGAGAGAAAAACTTTCTTTATTGTAAAGAATATAAGAGGATAAGACAATAATTTGATAAGAACCTCTAGGAATACTCTTTTAATTTGATTTATTCACTTTTTTATCTCAACATAATACCTTTTATAGATTTTATTTAACGATTTACGAGAAAGATCTTGGAGATCTTCCTCTATACGAGAGAAAGATCTTGGAGATCTTCCTCTATATGAGAGAAAGATCTCCAAGATCTTCCTCTATACAAGAGAAAGATCTCCA
>JAHXMU010000092.1:2629822-2693618 GCA_019455685.1 Philornis downsi | reverse complement strand
AGAGAAAGATCTCCAAGATCTTCCTCTATACAAGAGAAAGATCTCCAAGATCTTCCTCTATACAAGAGAAAGATCTCCAAGATCTTCCTCTATACAAGAGAAAGATCTTGGAGATCTTCCTCTATACAAGAGAAAGGTCTTGGAGATCTTCCTCTATATGAGAGAAACCTCTTGGAGATCTTTCTCTATATGAGAGAAATATCTTGAAGATCTTCTTCTGTATGAGAGAAAGATGTTGGAGATCTTCCTCTATATGAGAGAAAGATCTCCAAGATCTTCCTCTATACAAGAGAAAGATCTTGGAGATCTTCCTCTATACGAGAGAAAGGTCTTGGAGATCTTCCTCTATATGAGAGAAAGCTCTTGGAGATCTTTCTCTATATAAGAGAAAGCTCTTGGAGATCTTTCTCTATATGAGAGAAATATCTTGAAGATCTTCTTCTGAATGAGAGAAAGATGTTGGAGATCTTCCTCTACATGAGAGAAAGATCTTGGAGATGTTCCTCTGTACGAGAGAAATATCTTGGAGATCTTCCTTTATATGAGATGAATATCTTGGAAATCTTCCACTATATGAGATAAATATCTTGGAGATCTTCCTCTATATGAGATAATGATCTTGGAGATATTCCTCTATATGAGAGAAAAATCTTTTCTATGATTTTTATTTAACTCACTTTATTGACTCCATGTAGAAATGCAACCGAATTACTTCGAATATTTTCAAACGGTAAAGAGTATTTGCAAACCCTACATATACGCACTAACACTCCCCTGTAATAAGCGCGGCATCCATTTTGCGGGTAGATTTCTTGTAGCCACTTTTTTGTGTAAAAGTGAACAATTGTTCGCTCTAATCGTTTACAGTGATACCAATTAGGGATTTATATCAAAGTTTTGCAAGAAACCATTAAAAGATACAGCTCATTAAATAGGAGTGAGACATTGCATTAGAGGAGAAGATAGCAAGACTGTCTCAAAGGCTGTCTTGGTGTGGAGAATGATCATGGTAATCTTTCGCATTGTAGAGAGAAACTCCATTCAATACGAATGAGAATCTTTATAAACAAGTTATATTGTTGCGTGTTTTTTCCATAGAATCATTGCTTTAATTTTTTTTCAGAAATAAAAAACCAAGTAAAATAAATCAAAATAAAGAAAAAAAATTCTCTGTAAAAATATTATACAAAAAATATACTATATAAATAAAATTCCAGCATATTACTAAAAATAAGTAATGCAAATCTTCCTCTTCTATATTCAACATTAAGCCCTGAAACTAATTCAGATTCACCTTCTGCAAAATCAAAAGAAGTGCGATTAATTTCAGCTAATAAAATTTTAAATCACACTAATGATATGGCAAATATAATAAATAAAAATCAAATAAATATCTGATATTTTTAAAATATTAATCTATTTTATCCACCATTAAAAAAAAAAAAATAAGACTCAATAAAACTAAAGCCAATTTAACTGCATAAGAAATAGTTTGAGCTACAGCTTGTAAACCTCCTAATAATGCATAATTTGAATTGGAAGATCAATCTGCAATTATAACAGTATAAACCCCTAATCTAGTACAACATAAAAAAATATTAAGCCTAAATTAAAACAGAATAGTTTAACAAATTAAGGTAAACAAAAATTCAGTTTGGACTCGTCAGAGTGCTCCTCTTCACGGAAATCTCTAGTAAAGACGAAAGATTTATTTGACAATTGAAGAGAAACCAGAATGTAAACGTTTTTTTACATTCATATTTCAAATATTATTTTTTTTAATACCTTAAATGTGTCTAACATGGATCCAAAATCTCAAAGTAACGTTCGGTCAATTCAAGCGATGGCTTTCAATTCTTCAATTGTAGCTTGCTTATTCAAGCAGATTAAGGATTTTGTATGGCACCTAAAACGGTAATATAACATGATTTAGGCAGCTAATTTATTGCTATGAAATTACTGTTCACCAAATTGATCTCGCAATAGTGCCTCAAAAGTTGAACTGACTAATTTGTAGAAGTTGTGCCCAGTTGTCTCTACATGAAGAAATGTTGGACAATACTGAACAGCCATACCATGAGAGACTGTTTGATCTGTCTCTACTGGAAAAATTACGTGTAAATGAGTATTTATTATATGGTGTTCTACTTTGAAGAATATGGATACATCTATAATAGAGCGGCCCTTAGATATAAGTAAATTTTCGAATGTTAGATTTTTGCTGCTTTCAACCCCTGATCCTGTTTCAATGAACAAAAAAACGCTCTGTACAACATTTCAGCTTAATCGGTTAACATAGTAACATAGTAACACTGTGATTAATTCCTTTAAAAATACGGTATATCGCTCGATTTAATTTTTTTTTCTTAGAAAAAATTTCGGAACACATCCAGGCTATCCCAACAATTGTTTAAAACATTCTAAATGAAATTTCTCAAAAAATGAATTTTAAAAAATCAAAAAACTAAAAAAATTGTTTTTACATAATAACGTATATTACTTCTATAAGATGCATTTGTATTTACAACAATAATTTCCATAAATGAAAACATTATATGAATGAAAGAACAATGAATGTTATTTTTTTGTAAGGAGGATTGGTAGCAGTTGGGTAATTTTTACGATCTCTGGCAATGATTTGTAAAACAAAATGTTTTTTAGCTTCATCTTTTGTGAGAATGTTATATTAATTCTAAATGAGTTTGACACCTCTTTCTGCAACGTCATTCACAACAACTGCCATTTCAAGTTTTTCAATTGCACTTTTATAACTATGGAATGATTTCAATGTTAATGGGTCTTTGTCGAGGAAATCGGTGCTAAGAGATCATCTTGTGAAGACATTTTTCGAACTAGCAGTTATAAACGACGACTACTCAATGTTTGTAAAGGAAGAAAAATCTTTTTGGTGCAGGATGTACCTCTTTAGTTGATTATTATCTTCTTCCTCTTCTTCGCTTTTATCTGTTTCCAGCATAATTTGAGCCATACGTACCTTAGCCACTGTCACCAAATGAGGATAGAACCACAGTTTCTGAAACTAAATACTAGAGATGTTTGGAGAATTGTTTCGCAGTAACCTTACTAATTTCTGGATCAATATCCTGATAATTTATCAGTTGTTGCATAAAGAGTAGATCATGATAAGGTACTTTAATTGCTTCTGAGGACAGAAACCAGGCTCGAACGTACACTCGAGCAAGAAAATTACGTATTCTTCTTAAAGAGTTCTTCTCCCCATGAGATAACCGAAATTGATCTTGAAACAGATATATCTTAAATGCATAAATTGCTTTTGCCATCCACCTAGCATGACTTACAGCTCCTGGTATTCGAAACGATACCCCCCTGTTCGGAATGCCTCCAAGAAAGACCATCGTTAACTCCAACAGTTCTCGGTAATCATCTTGCTGTTGTTTTTATGCAGAAAGGCGATGTTCAATAAATTGAAGAATGGCAGAGCGTACATCATTAGGCACCTCACTGTTATCAGTTATGTAAACATTCTTGTTAATTTTCGCCCAGTTGTCTCTAAATATTTTGAAAAGCCCCATATCTGGACCAGAAGTTGCATCCATCAGCGAAACAGCTTCTTAAAACAAGCTAAAACATGTGGTGACGGCGGGGGAGGTACAACAGGTCACGATTGAACAACTTTTCTAGATTTCTGCAGGCACCATTTACTCGACCTATGTTGCTTGCTGTCGTATCACAGCAAAGTGCCTGAATTTTGTCGTTTATAACCCACTTCTCCTCTGCTTGGTAAACAGCCTTCGCTTGGTCTTCTTCTGAAGATTTAGGGATTTCAGGGACTCCCAATTTTTTTTAGATTGTCCGCATTGATCATTGGGTCTCAGATAAATTTTCAAAAATTGTTTGAAATGAATATTTTTGAGTCGAACCAAATGTGTAAAAGATTTCCTGATATATCCGTATAACGAGAATTAATACAGGAAAATTGAAGTTATTTTTGAAATCTGTACTCGTATATCTCTTTTCTTAAAAATCTATCATTAAGTTTGGAAATGTTGCAGTTCTCAAAATTTCATTGCCTTATAACTTCAAAACCAAACGAGATATAATAATGTTTTTGCTCATTTAAGATCGCTATGATTGACTTAACAATAGCCAATATATTTTCAGCCACTCCAGAAAAATTACTAACAAATAAAAGCTTTTATTGGATTAAAATGAAAATTATTCTCGTTCTTAATAACATGATATCTCAAATATGACTTTCTACTTATGTATCAAAAGTTATTTATCGTATTTATCCAGAAAGATCTCCTATGGTTTACTGCAAAGGAGAAGGGAAAGAGGGAGAGAGAGAGAGAGATGTCTGTGGCATTCATGCCGCTTAAAAGAAAATTTTTCATAAATTATCTTAAGCGCCAAAGAATACTAAAACTTTTGATCTTCTTCCAGTATAAAGGCAGACTTGTGGTAAATACCTCTTATTAAGACTTTATTCTTTATAAATATTACACAGCAGATATTTTCCCATCTTCTCCAGCTTGATATAGGCCATGAAAATGGTTTCCCCTTAGTATAGTAGTAGAACAAATCATTTCAAAACCAAATTTTTCTTTCACACGCATAAAATTTGCAACTCGAAATGTTGGGAAAAAATAGTTCTTGAAGGAAATTTAAATAATATAACAATCTCTGCATGATTATAATGTTCACAGACTTCAAGAACAAAATGAGTTATGTGAAAGAGGTAACTCCGGCAAATTAGCTTTTGTTTATAACTCATAAAATTACTGCTTATTTCTTCACCCAAAAATGCTCGTTTTTTTCTGTAGCTCGTTTTTCTAGCTCTTTATCTACTGGTATTAAGTAATAACAGAGTGCGGTGTTTTTGGTTTTTCATACCGTCTCTGACAGAGGCTTTTAATTTTTATGATTAAGCAAGAAACACACAGAAAAATAGCGTAGCTTGTAAACCATCCTAGAGTTCATGCTTGGCTGAGTTCCAACCAACGCCAAACCATCACCTGTTTCAGTTCTATGTGGCTGGATGGATGTTCAACGTTGTCGCTGTCGCTGGCTTTCATTGTGAAGCCATGAAACAAAAAGTTAACGCCAATGTCAAGGTTGCTGGCAAACAGACAAACGGACAGATAGACACACGGACGGACGGAAATGTACGGAGAGTCAGAGTGACTGAAGGGAATTAAGAGCTACTTAGACTCATGGTGTTAATAATTTCTTTTAGTTGAAAAATTGTGAAAATTATGCCATAAAACTATCTAATATGAAGGAGAGGGAGGAAGGGGAGGAAAGGGTAAAGCTTTAACTAATTAAAAACCATTCAAAATTAGAATGTTTGGGAACCAAAGGAATGTAAGCGTTAGATTGAGCAGATTATACTCGTAATGAGGACGAAGCCAAGCGAAACTTTTTTTTTTTATTTTTATAAAAGAGAAGCAACATTGTTTTAATAATGTAGAGGAATGATCTCATCACTAACTTTCAAATTTATTAAAGTACTAGCCGAACCGGCAAACGTTGCTTTGCCTTCAAATTTTGTTTTTATTGGAAATGTTTCATTAGCAGGAGCAGAAATAATTGCTTTTTAATTTGTGTTTGTATAGGAGGTACCACTCCCCATTGTCCAATCCCGCCCATATTTGCAGCAGCACTTAAGATATGTACACTAAACCGATGTACCAAATTTTGTTCAAATACCGTAAACAGGAGCAGAAATATTGGATATTTAATTTATGGTTTGTATGGGAGGTACCACGCCCCATTGTCCAATCTCGTCCATATTTGCAGTAGCACTTAAGATATGTGCACCAAACCTACGCACCAAATTTTGTTCAAATACCGTAAGCAGGAGCAGAAATAATTGATTTTTATTTATTTGTTTGTATGGGAGGTACCACGCCCCTTTGTCCAATTAGACGGAATTGTAAATCTAAACCATCCCGGGCACCATCCAGACGCATATACAAAAATTTATGCAAAGCGGTCCAGCCGTTTAGGAGGAGTTCACTGACAAGATTATCAAGGAGGAAATAGTTTCTTTTGCCACGTTGGGCACTTAGTTCCTACCAAAACAAGTTAGATTTTTTTTTTTTAATATTGAAAGAACATCATACTGTACTGGAATGATACAACAAACAAGAAAGGCATCCATGATATGCGCTCAATATAAAAAACGATCTATATAATTTAACTCAAAGAAAATTAAAGAGATTTTTCTCTATATTATAGAATAATCACAGATATGAGAGAGTGTTCTTCACTATGCAAAGGACGTAGTGATCTGTGCCTTTAACAAAAGATCCATTTATCCATTTATGTTCCCTTTATAGTGGAATAAGATCATCATCTGCAGTAGAGAAACATCAATGGAAGAAATGGGAATGATCGTAGGGATTACTACGATAATTTATATTATTATTTGTGGTAGATATAAAGAATTTTTCTATACTAAATGGTGAATGTATAAAGTTCTATTCATCTACAGGAATATGTTATACATATATTCTTTTTGTTCACAAATATTCATATGGATTTGCTTGTTCTTGTTCAGAGTGTGCAGAAAATTATATGTATTATTCTAAATCTGTAACACTTTTACTTCGGAAACTATCACATAAGAAATATATCCTACTATGGAGAAGATCACAAGGATCATTGTCTATTATAGTCCATAACAATAGATATGTTCTTCTGTAACAGTAGAAGAATATAGAGATCACATGCAAGAAGAAGATCGTGGAGAAGCTCATAACGATCTTTTCGTATACTAGATATAAATCACGGAGGTTACTCAAGATGACAGAGAAATGTTTCCTCTACACTTAAGGAATATTTATTTTATTACAGAGGGGCAATGTTGGGATTTGCCACCACTCTACAGGCGAAGGTGGATCCTGTACTGTAAAAAGATAATGGAGATTATTACCGTTCACAAGCCATGATCACCAAGATTATGGGGATCTCCTTCTATGGTACATGAAGAATATATTGTTCTCGTACACTGAATAAAAATTTCGGAGATCAATTAATATGCCAAAAGAATATCATAAGAAATATACTCAAGACTAGAGAAACAGCATAGACAATTTTCTCTACGCTTAAGTAATATTTTCTTTATTCTAGTGAATAGCACAGAAATTTTCCATGCACTTAAGAAATATTTATTTTAATCTAGTAATGAGGACGAAGCATCGGAATTTTTCTCTATCACACAGATAAAGGGTGTCCCAACAAGAACGCAAGATTTAAATTTGGCGCCATTCGAAGTGTCATTGTTTGATACTTGAACAATTATTATTGTTTGCTAGTGGAAGGTACGAGGTTAGTAAAAATGGAGCGCTACACGAATGAACCACGCATTCTCTCATCGTTTTACCAAAATGGTGAAAGTTTTGCGGCTACAGTTCGCAAATTGCGATCAATTTGGGTCACAATAATACTCCAAATGAGTCAACTGCAAAGAGATTAATAGATAAATTTGCCAAAACTGGGTCTGTTAGTGATGTGAAGACAACAACGCGTCTTCGACCAGGTCGATCGACTGAAAATGTGGCAGCTGTACGTGATGATGTCGCTCAAACGCCATCCACCCCAATTCGATACCGAGCTCAGTAAATTGGTGTCTCCAAATCCACTATGCAGCGAATTTTGACGAAAGATTTGCATCTTCATGCATACAAAGTTCAATTGACTCAGGAACTGTAGCCAGCTGACCATGGACAGCGAAGGAAGTTCGTTAATTGGGCATTGGAGAGACAACATGAAAATGCTGATTTTGACGAGGCTCATTTCCATCTTGATGGCTTCGTCAATAGGCAGAATTGTCGCATTTGGGGTGAGGAAAATCCTCGAGTAATTTGCGAGAAGCAAATGCATCCTCAACGTGTCACTGTGTGGTGTGGATTTTGGGCTGGAGGAATCATTGGACCTTTTTTTATGAAAATGAGTCAATGGTGTTTGGTATCGTGAAATGATAACCAGTTTTTTCGTGTCTAGAATTGAAGAAATGCATGTGGAGGGCATGTGGTTTCAACAAGACGGCGCCACTTGTCATACAACCAGAGAAATAATTCAATTACTGCATCAGTCATTTCCCGGTCGTGTTATTTCGCGTTTTGAAGATCAGAATTGGCCGCCTAGATCGTGCGATTTAAAACCATTACACTTTTTTCTTTGGGGTTTTTTGAATCCGATGGTTTACGCGAATAAGCCGATGACGACTCAAGTCTTAGAAGGGGAAATTGGACGCTTCAATAATGAAATGCCGTAACATTAATTCAAAACGGTCATTGAAAATTTCATTGAAAGATCGCGTGTGTGCCAGCAAAGCCGCGTCGGTCATCTGCCCGATGTGTTGTTCCATACATAACCTCATTTTGTCTAATTTACGATATAATAAAGTTTCACGATTTTTTTTAAATATCTATGTTTTAGTTAAAATTTAAATCTTGCGTTCTTGTTGGGACACCCTTTATATACAAAGAAATCTTCCTCAGTACTAAAGAAATCTAAAATGGTTTTTGATGTATACTAAATAACACCCAAGGGAATCTCCCTTTGTAATCATTATTATAGAATTTTCTCCATACAAGAAAAGAACAACGCAGATATTTCTCGATAGGTGTAGTGCAATTGCTGGAGTGTAAATCTGTCAGATTTGGTCTGAAGATTTAATTTGGAACTTAAGTTCCTCGAGAGAAATTAGAGGTTTTGTGCAGTAACTTAGGTTCTTAGCGGGATGTGTATATTTACGAGGGGTTTCGTATTGGCGAAGAGAAAAAGTTAACGGTTAACTTATGTTATTTCAGGTTTTATTCCTATGTTGAGAGCGGTTAGCGAAGTGGTCCGGTTGGCGGCTGGCGGAAAAACCAGGAGACCTTCATGCCCCGCTGGGTTGCCATATGGGCGTAACAAAATAGGGAATTTTATAGCTACATAGTTGTTTGAAAGGGCCTTTACGCAAGCAAATATATAGTTAATTTTTATTATTTACAATATTTACAAGCTGTTTGATACAAGCAATACTATGTAATTCAACTTAATTCAGTGTAATTTGATATAATGCAATTTTAATTCGAAACAATACAATTTAATTAAATGTAATTCAATTCAATTCAATTCAATTCATAATTTGTAATTTATAATTTACTTTACTTTATAAAATTCATTTAATTTTCCAAAAATTTTAATTCACGGGAAAGATTAACTACGTTCAACAACAGCAGAGGAAGATTATAGAGATATTTTTCTCTACTAGATAGAGATTATACAATACTACAAAAGTATCATAAAATCAATTCTCTATGCTTCTCTAGCATGACAATTTTTTTCTCTTTACTAAAGACTGATTATATAGACTCTGCTCTATGCTAAAGTAAGTTCTGAGAGTTATTTCTGTGCACAAGAGGAAATTTCCAGGAGGATCTCCCTTTGCGCCATAGGATATTTTCATCTTTATTGCGGAAATGCATCACCGTACTGGAAAAGATTTCTGGTTTAGGCCTCCCCGTTTGCCAGAGCTGACCTTCTAGAGAAGTGATCTCGCTGTATATTCCTTTCCGGCTTGAGAATACCACGTCTCTACTCTATGCTTATGCTAGAGTAAGTTCGCAGAGCTATTTTTGTGCACAAGAGGAAATTTCCAGGAGGACCTCCCTTTGCACCATAGGAGATATTCATCCTTATTACGGAAATGCATCACTGTGCTAGAAACAATCTCTAGTGGAGGTCTTCCCGTTTGCCAGCTCTAGAAGAGAAGTTATCTCGCTCTATATGTATATTCCTTTCCTGCTTGAGAACATCTTCCTATACGCAAGATGTACCGATATGTGCTAGGAATGGTCTCATTCTGTGCTAAAGGTGATCGCTCTGTGTACTGGTAATCTTTCCCTCGAAGAGGTTTCCTTCTGTAACATGTGGGATTTTCGTCTTTTCAAGTGATCTCCAGTTACATTAGATGGGATTTCCTTCTGTGTGCAGAGGTAATCTTTCTTGGTACTAAGAGAGCTCCCATATGAGGTCTTCGAGATCTCCCTCTAGACTAGGGTTTGTCTCGATCACAGGAGGACATATCTGTGTACACTAGGGAACATCTTTCTCTATTTCTGAGCAGATCTCAAATTGTACTTTGGAAAATTTCTCCCTGTGTTCGTTGTTTACTTTAGATGATCTTAGAAAACTTTATTTGTACTTGAGAAAGGTATGTTTGAGATCTAGAGAAGTTTTTCCGCTATTGCAAAAGAAATCTTCCTCACAAGCATACATGCGGAAGTCTTTCTCAGCAACAGAGAAGATTTTCATTTATACCCCAGGAGATATGCTGTCATGCTCCTTATATATATATGTATAGAAAAGATATTTACCCACTCAGATTTCAAATTATTCTTTAGGAAATCTCTCCTTTTGCAATAGACAGTACCTCCTCTCCTGCCAGAGGAGATCTCTTATTGCGCTAGGAGATATCTCCCTCTACGTTGGAACGTCTCTCAATGTTGACAGAGACATCCCCCTGTACTGGAGATACCTCTCTTTATACTGTAGCCGATCTCCATCTGCACTTGGGAAAATCTTCTTCTATGCCTTAGAGAATTCTTTTTGTACTAGAGGAAGTCTGTTTACGTTAAATCCTTGCACAAGCGAATATTTCCAAATATCTTAGGGGAAATCTCCTTCATGCAACTTTAGAGGAAATAAGTTTACATATAGAATCGTGGAATCGAATTCCACTTTAACGTAAACTTTATGAATTCGTCCTAAAATGCAAATTTGCGATTTTCCACGAACTTAGAGGAAATCTTCATCTACTGGCATACTGCGCCAAATGAGATTTTCTGCTGCTGAGAGATTGAGATGAGATAAATGAGATTTTTTTTCGCTGGAAGTGGTTTCTCTTCACATTAAAGAATCTCGGCCTCGACGCTGGAAAGTTACAATTACAGAAATTTCCTAGCATTTTAAAGCAGACATTTCTATATGTTGGAGAAGATCTGCCTCGATTCTAGAAGAGATTTCCCTCTATACCGGAAAAGGTCTATATTAGAGGATGTCTTTTTAATAGTAGAAAAGATCTTACTTTAAGTCAGAGGAGACCTCACGCTATTCTATAGGAGATGTTTCTATTTGTTGAGTAAAGATTGTGGGGAGAAATTTCCGTACACTAAAGAAGATTTCCCAGCACTCCAGAGAATATTTGTACTAAGAAAGGTTTCCCCCTTTCTGTACTAAAATGTTAATGTATACTAGAGAATATATATTACTTTACTAGAAGAGATATGAGGCGGAAGTATTCTCCCCTTATACTAGATGAGAATACCGTTCTATACTAGAGAAGATCTCTATATACTGGAGTAGATAACCGTCTTAATCCCTCTTTATTAGAGGAGATCTCCCTCTTTATTGGTGGTGGCCTTGCTCTATACTAGAGTTGCTCTCTCTCTCTCTCTCTCTCTCTGTACTAGAGATATGTACCTCTGAGGCAGAATTGCTCTCTGGATATTGTTTGAGAAATATAATACCAATTTATTGAAAAGAAGAAATTAGCCTTTTTTTAAGGGGGTTATTCTATGAAAAAAGCGATATCTCTCCATACCATGGAAGAGAGTGTTCGCTGGAGAATATCTCTTTTTCTGTTAGGGATGGTCTTTCTTTGTGTTATAGTGTTATTTCCTCGTACTATAAGAGATGGTAGCATATCTGACGAAATGTTAAGAAAAGTTTCAATATTTTATTGTGATATAAAGTTTTATAAAAGTTTGTAAAACTTTTGTATCACAAGAATTCGCTTTGGGGTTTTATGTTCAGTTTAAAAAGTGTTATTTGAAATTAGATAATGTAATTTGATCTCTCAGGAATTCTGACTGAGTTAGAGTTAAATTACTTCCTTTTTGTTTTTTGATAAAATTTTTTATTCCAACAATATACTTTTTAATATTAAACAGTCACATAATTTGCAATTTCCCGCTTCATATTATATAATTAAAATTCTTCCATTATTACTGCATTCTTTGAATTTTAATTCAAATCCATACTTATATCTGTTACAATAATAGTACTTATAAACAATAGAAACTGTTCATACTTTATACTCGTACAAGCAAAAAAAAAAAAAAAAAAAATAACAAAAAGACATTCCAAACAAATTACTGCATTTATTAACAAACTCGAACACAAACATTAGTGAACCTTTCGTTTTGCAGTTAACTCAAATTGCTTTTCCTTTTTGTTGCCTGTGCACGTAATAGTCCATATCTTGTTGTACAGCACAGTTGGCGTTTTTCTCGTTCAAATTTGTTACCTTTTTCGAGTAAAAAAAACTCATTTTAACACTTTATTCATGTTTCAATTGACATTTAAAGAGCTTAGTCTTGGTGCCTTTGAGCTCGAGTGTCTCTTAGCCCGCTCTATGGCCAACTACTAGTTCATGAAATGGCTTTTATAAATGTGCATAGTTTTACACAACTCGAATTGTAGGTTTAGCAACAAAATAAAAAAAAGCATTTCTAGACACTTTAAAGTTGTCTTGGATTTGGTATGACTCGGTCGGTAATATGATTATGACAGCACCAGCTCAGGGTTGTCTCTAAGCTCTAGGAGAATGCAAATATTTTTCGGGGTCTACAAAGAAACAAGTTAAGTTTGTTGCTTTTTAAATGCACAAGTTACTTTTTAATGGACAAACATAAATTAAGCGTTAAAATGTTTTGTTCGTTTTCTACACTGTAGTGTGTGGAATTAACAAAAGACTTAAGCAGCGAACTTGGCAAATCAAACAGGTAGACATTTGCTGAGTTTATTATTGAAATATTTGTGTTTAATTTTCATGTCAAAAACCATTATAAACATGTTATAAACCACAAAGAAATCTTAATTCTTATATTAATGAGAACTTCTTGTATGAATTCTTCATTATTGCAGAAGGAAGATTTCTATAGAATCTTGAATAGAATTTTATCTATGCCATCTGTAGCCAGTAATATAAACATACCGCTCCCTCTCTCTGTTTGAATACAGTAGGTTTTTTCTGGGAATTTTTTTTGAATAATTTTGGCCACCGTAACATTACGTTTGGTTCATCCCACAGCGCCAGTTCTGCTTACCAAAAGTGACCCACGGGTCACATTATATCGTAGAAACCCAATCGTGGACTGGAGTTCCCCATTCTCGCACACTTAAGCCTTAAAAAAATTTTCAATCAATTCCCGGTATGGAATACCATTCACATTAATTGCAACTCCTTCGTCGTTTTCGAAAAATATGGTCCAAAGATCCTCTCTGAAGTTATTCCACATCATACTGTGCATCTACGTGGGTAGGTGTATTTGATCTTCAACAATTATTCTTGGATTTTCGGTGTCCCATATTGTGCAATTTTGTGTATTCACATAACCATTTAGGTGAAAATGAGACTCATCGCTCAATATGAGTTTGTGAATAAACTCGTTGTTTTCTAGGCACAGTTCTTGAAAACGGCGACTATATTGAATGCGTTCTTGTGCGTCATTTGGCTTTAGCTCATGAACAAATCATGAAGTTATATGGGAAAAGATGTAACGTGTGTAGAATTCCTTGCAAAGACCGCCTAGACATCTCTAACTGCTGAGAACGTCGCCTGGTGGAAGTTTCGGGGGTTTCCTCAATACTTGCTTGCACTCGAGCAATGGTCACTTCATTTCGAACTTCACGAAGTCTTCCAGCACGCGGAAGATCACAGACAGCCTGTAAACCATGTAAACCATGTCCAGTAAACCATGAAAGAAATTTCGATATGATCTGAATAATCGAATGCTGACTTTCAAAGTAAAATTGAACAACTTTGGTTCTTTGTTCTGTGCTGAGCCTTTCCATCATAAATTGCGCAAGTATTATTTAGTTAATTCTGTGAAGAGACGAAAAAGAAAGACAAACAACAAAAAAAAAAGGAAGACTTAAACGGTGTGGAATGTTGCACAGTCGTGATGAAACCAAGTTCAACTCAGCCAATTGGGGCAAAAAAAAAAAAAAATCACGTATCATGGCTCGATATCGTTCGTCGTTGACGGTAACGTTTCTTCCACGTTCGTCTTTGAAGAAAAATGGACCGATGATGCCACCAGTCCATAAACTACACCAGACTGTCGTTTTTTCGGGATGCATCGGTAATTCATGTAGGGCATGTGACTGTTCATCGCTCCAGATGCGACAGTTTTGCTTGTGTACGTATCCGTTCAGCAATGAATGAGCCTCATCGCTGAACACAATTTTTCGATAAAAGAGCGGTTTTTCAGGCCCACTCACCAAAAATTAGACGTTGTGGTAGGTCATTCGTCATTCCATGATGAAATGGCAGAGTGTACTGTACACTTTTCATTTTGACAGATGACATTTGGACACCATTACCAACCAGTGCTGCCAACCTAAAAAACTTAAATCTTAAAAAATCACCCTGTAGTTGGTTCCATTGTGTTTGGCTATAATATTGCTTAAAGCTTAAAAAGGGGGACCAATTGTGTAAGTCAGTTGCCGACTAAAAATCCACATTGAGATTGATATTTTTCTGCACGATAGCAGTAGTAAATGTCACGTCATATGTTAATTCTATTGCATCTCTTAATTGCCAATGATGTCATTTTATGAAACAATTGGTATGAGAAGCATTAGAATTCATAATCATATTCCTTCTAAATTTAGTATTCAAATGTTATGTAAATTCGTAATAAATGTGGTCGAAATTAGATCATGTTATGTTATGAGCAAATTTTGAGGCCATAAATCCATATTTACGGGCTGTGCAATACAGCTTAGTCCGATTCATTCTCCGGTGGAAATTTCAAACATACTTTTTCATACAAAATTTTTACAAGTATCGGTTCAGTTAACAGCATATTGTATTGTGATTAAATTTCGAGGTCCATTGTATCATTTGTTCTAAAAGGCTTAATCCGACTGGGTCTGCATTTTAAATATTTTCTATCTTTGACCTATTAAGACTGTGCATCAAATTTCAGTTATCTGCTATCACTTTTTCAATGTTTTCCTGTGTGCGGACAGTAGAAGGCAGGTTTGGTTTCTTTCTTTATTTGTTTTTTTCTAAGATTAGTTGGCTTAGTAGGTCACTGCATCCGATTTTATTGTTAGAGTTGCCAATAACCTGCATGTGGCCATAAAAAAAGTTGAGTTTCTACAACGGTTCTTATATTCACCACTAGGAAGCATCTTTTACTCACACAATTGCCTTCTCACTTTTGTTGCCACCAGATGGCATTATCGGAAGATGACACTGGACTTAAAACCGTATAAAGTCTGTTGCATGGGAAGTTTTTTAAAGTAGTTGTTTCTGATAGTTCTTTAGTGAATAATAGTCGGACAGCCCACATCAATAAAATGCTAAACTGTCAATTGCAAATGAAGAACATAAAGCCCAAGAGTCCCTGTGGGCAATTGAAATCTGGATAGTGTAACTGCCGAACTTATATTGGGCTGAAATTCAAGGCAGGCCAAAAACTTTGATCGATTTTGCATCGAGTACCTGTCCCAGTGGCCAAAAATGATCAGTCTTTAAGAACGAGGTCTATTCTGACACAAATGAGACTTGTCTGATGTAACTTCTAAAGTGAATGATGTAACTCTTTAGAGTGCTAAAAATATAACGCGCCAATGGAGAAGGGCCACCATTAGTTGCAGATACAGAGAAGAATACTCGAAAATAATGAAGGTTGTTCAAGCAACATTCCGACCTTGCTCATAAGTGGAAGTACAACGTTATACATTTAGTGTTTTCAAAACCGCCGGCCTGGCAAGGCTGTCAGCTGTTAAATATCTGTTATTTGAAGCGTTGTTCAGTTTATGAAAGGTTTGCCATTTAAACTTAACTTTTAACTTTAGTTAAAACTTATTACAAAAGTGGTGTTACAAACGTGGGCACTTTTCGTACATTACGGGGTGATTATGGTAGTTAAAGTCGATCTATTGTGTAAAGAATTGGCAAGATTATATAGAAATTTGAGGAGATTGTAAGCGTTAGAGCCGGTGCATCATCGCAGTGTACGCACTGCCAAAAATATCGCTTCCAAATTTCAATTTAAAGCGATATGGCTGTATGAATTTAAATGGACAAAAACCTCACTTTTCTTAGTATGAAGGTTGTGGTTGTGATATAATGTGCCCAGTGGCTCACTTTTCGTAAGCAGAACTGACGCTGTGGGATGAACCAAACGTAATGTTACGATGCCTGGCCTGCAATTGGAAATTATGAACATGGGCGATAAGTGCGACGGTGCCACGAGGCTTTATTGCATGAGAAGATTCCGGAATGCGTAATTTTGCGTTTTTGGCGACGTCAATTGGTCACCAAGATCATGCGATTTGACGCTATTAGACTTTTTTTGTGACGTTACGTTAAAGATCGTGTTTACGCAGATAATTGCCAAACGTTGGAGCATTTGAAAATAAACATTCGTCAAGTTATCGCTGAGATAGCTCCCAAAATGTGCGAGAAAGCAGTCGACAACTACCTCAAAATCTAGAAGCGGTCTTTATAAAGACATTGTATTTTGTACATAATGGCGGGGTACAAGCATTATAATGAAATAAAATCATAACTTTATGTGTGTTTTATTTAACTTTACTTTTGGAACTGAAATATCGATAATTTGGTATAATTATAATTAATTGTCTAACCAAGACAACCCTCCACATTCCATCTTTAGTTTTGGCCCACATTTCGGATGCTATTAGAGTTTAGTACCTCAAAACCAAATGTTAATAATGCTGCAATAACAGACGACTGGAATAGCAAAAATTAATACATTAAGTCAGCTATAGCTATTTTAAGTGATGTACAGGGTGGCGTACGAATCGTGCTACAAACGTAATAACTTTTTCTTACCATTTATTTAAAGATGTTGAGGGAGTTTTACCCACAACCGCGCCGAAGACATATCCGTTGCAACAGCATTTGGTTCCAGCAAGATGAAGCAACTACACACATAGCCAGCTCGATTATGATGGAGCTCCCACACAAATTAATATCCAGAATCTCTACTTTCCTCTGGCCCCCATGAGAGTTTTATATCTGAAATCAAATATTTGTAATGCTAAAACAATGGATGACTGTGATAGCAAAAATTAGTACATGAAGTCAGCTACAGCTATCTTAAGTGAGACATTTCATTTGTGATCAAGAGTGGAGAAATTCCCAATTTTTATAACTGACCGATTGTTTATGTAAATTATTTCCTAACGTAATTATTATTAAATTAGCCTTCATTTCAACAATCACCATTGCGTTCATCAACACTATAAGCCGCCATGAATGTTCTACTTCAATTCAGGTCTACAATTAATGGAAATCTAGACAAAACTTGATTCAATAGGCTCTCTGGCTGTAACACAAAAGAAACAAGTTGAACTCTAAATTGCGACAGGTAATTTAACACTTTTAATCTATAGTTGTGACATCGAGACGACAACACGCCATCAGTAGCAGCAGTAACAGCAACAGCAACAGCAAACAACACCATCGTCATTACCAACATCAGCACCTCAACTACCAGCAGCAGCTACTTGTTCTATAACACGTAAAATTTAAATTTTAATTTGAATTTCCATTGCAATGAAATTCGAGCAATACAACGTATTGTTAATTGAAATCTCCCTCTTCCTCCGTCGTAGCCTGAGCTACCTTTAATCAGCCGTGGCGCAAAAATGGCTCTACTGAAACAGAAATACAATAAAATGAAATGAGTAAAGTAGAAGAAATGTTACCAAATCAGGTTAGTTGTTGCTGTTGCTGCGTCCACATGCCACCATGTTGCCTGTTGATGTGTTGATGCAACGTATAGTAATATAAAACGCCAGCAAGAAACAACGGCAACTAAGAAGAAACAGAAAACTGCTAACATTGCACAAAACAGAAACTGTTGTAAATTTCTAAATGGGGGGGAAAATAACAAAAGTAGCAGAAATAAAGGAGAAGGAGGGAAAAAAAGAAGAACAAAAATTGCATCCAGTAAAAAGAACGGTTTTTCTATAGCGCCGCCATCGCCGCCACTGGCTGGCTAGTTGGCTTATAGAATATGTGGCTAACTGGTTTTAACCCAGTTTTTCTTGTATGCGCCAGCCTGCGTGTTTCTGTGTGAGTATGTAGAATAACTTTGATATGGAACAGAAAATCAATCAAGTATTAGAAAAATGCAAAACTGTAGGAAGCAAAAACAACAACAAAAAACCACTTGTTGTTACTATCTTAAGGAATTTACATATATGAATCTATTAATTGTTTAGCATAGAGTAATTTTCTGTACGGCACTTAGATTGTTATTCAGTTTCAAAATGATTCCAGCGGAATATGTAAGAGGTTTGTTGTACAATAATGAAATTTTGAAAAAATCTAGCCAAAGTTTTATGCAGAGTAGCAGATGTTACTTAAAGGTATTGAAAAAGTTTTTCCATTTAGAATTAAGCCGAAAGGGAATGCCTTTAATTTCTACGTGGTTTCAACAAGATGGCCTGGGCTGCTATGGCAAAACTGCACCGAAAATTACCCAATAAATTGGTTTCAAGAAGCTTCACATTCTGTTGGTCCCCAAAGTCTTCTGGCCTTACTGTATCTGCCTTGGGGGGCACGGACAGGCATGGGTTTTTCCTATGTCTACATTCCATGGTTTCGGATCACTGTCGCCGAACGGAAGGAGTTTGGAATCTCCCATCGGTGAGGATACTGCATCCTTGCAATGTAGTATCGACCGTTCCATCCACCTGCGGTCTCAGCACCTGCAGGTATGTACAAATGTCCAGTCTGCACTCTTTTGCCGCAGGGAGGCCACAATCACAATTTGATGTAGCTTTGCTTTTCTTCGTTACGCAGTTCTAACCAGTGAGTTTGGCCGGTAGCGTGAGGATCTGAATTCCCGCCTGATCATTCGATGTAGGACCTCTAATCACGCGGATTGCGTTTTATACCAAAATCCCTGGTAGAGACTTTGTGTTCGAATGTGGACAATTGCGGTAGTGCCAAAATTGTCAGCCCCTTTTCCTAGATAGTAGAAGTTTTACTTGGCCATCCCAGGGGGGTCGTTGGCAATCGCATTGTAATATGCCCAGTATGTCGCACACCGTGGGTAAGGCCTTCACGGCAAGACTCACGTAAAACCCTCGTGGACTTTTGTAAGAGTAAGTCCACTGAGACTGCCCTGCATGACTTGGTCGGATTCATCGAAGATTCACTCGCCGCCAAGGAGTATAATTTGGTAGCCTTTCTAGATATAGAAGATGCACTAAATAACGCATTCTGCATTCTGCTTTCTTTGGAGGAAGTTCGCTGACAATATCAGTTAGGAGGAAGTTTTTGAGGATATTCAGAAGCATCCTTCGAACAGCCCTTCTCACTGAAACGAAGAGGGCGGGGGAAAACCGCCTCGAAGTAAATCCAAGCAAGGCCGAAGTTGTTCTGTTCACCAGGAGGTACAAGATTCCACCTACGGATCCTTTCTCTCTGGGAAGTATTGAAATCATTTTCGCGCACTGTGCGAAATATCTTGGTGTATTTTGAACCAGAAGCTGAATTTCAAACTCAACATTCTGGACTGGGCGTAAAAGGCCACAGTGGCGCTATGTGCGTGCAAGATGGCAATAAGGAAACATTAAAGATTAAAGCTTCGTATTGTTCACTGGTTGCATACTTCAGTAGTAGGACCGATAATGTTGTATGGAAGTACAAGACTGTATGTCGCCTTCACACTGACGGCTCAAAATTAAATAATCAGGTGGGTTTCGGGGTCTACTCCAAGGCAAGAAGACTACCTAATCACTATAGTGTTTATTTGGCCGAAATAGTGGCCATAAAGGAAGTGGCAAAATGGCTGAGATGTAACGTCCTCACCACGGTGGGGATTAACATATTCTTTGATAGCCAAGCTGTCATTAAGTCTCTGGATTTTGTCTTCCTGAATTCAACATCAGCCCTCAAATGCCGCAGATCTCTTTGACGAGATGGCTCAGCATTTTAACATTGACCTTATGTGGGTGCCGGGCCACGGGGACATACCAGGGAACTGCATAGCAGACGAGCTGGTAAGGCTGGGAACAACCTTGCAGAATCCAGCCGAGTTTTAGTCCATGGGCATGCTAGCTACTTCCAAGCTCTTATTACAAGGTGGCGCATATTTAGCAGCAAGTGGTAGTCTATCAGGGCTGTAATCAATCCGGACAAATGTAGCCTCGCCTAGATCTGAAGCGTGCACACACACACATCTCATTACTTGTATGCGTCATGACGGGACACTGCTTGACTGGAAGACATGCAGTGAGATTAAAGGCTGCGTCTAGTGACTTCTGCAGGAGCTGTGGGAATGAAGAGGTGGAGGAATCCACGCAAAACTTTCTCTGCAATTGCCCCGCTCTGGCGAATAGGCGAGGGTCAACACTGAGCTCTTATATCTTTGGGGACCTAGGAGATCTGGACGATAGTGATATCGTCCGACTTAAGAGATTTTTGGGGCGCTCAGGACGCTTTAACGGGGGAAACTAGGGACATTCATATCTCTAGTTTCCGTGGTATCGCAATGGACTATACAGTCTAAGTGAGTCTGTCTATTCAGACTGCCACACTGATCTAACCTAATCTAACCTGGCTCAAGTAGGCAGAGTATGTAATATCAAGAGTTATTCTCTCTCTCTCATCTCAAACTTTTATTAAATTTCCTAAAATTTGACACAACCTATAATTTTGACAGAACGCCGCCGGGGATTGCAAGTAGGCTGTATTGTATTGACCCATCCCCTTTTAGAACCTCCCATACAAATTGACCGAATTTTAGAAATTTAGTTTTGCAACTTTACATTGGTAGACTGGAGTAACTTAAATATATTTGTCCCTTGCATTTTTTTATACTGCTGTGTAGAATTTTAAAGAAATTGAACTTCTAACCCTTCAGGTATCTCTCGTACAAATGATCCATTTAGTCCACATATTGTTACATTCATATCCCTTACATGGTTGCACTAAATTTACTTAAATTTGATACAGGTTGAGTATTTGTCAAAAGTAAGGTTTCTCAAGGAAGGAAAAGGATACAATCGCTGTGGTACCTTCCATACAGATTGACCATACATAATGACCGAAATTCTATCATTCCTTTGTAGTTTATAATTAGTAAGTTAGATTCTTGCCCATTACATTGTTTTATAATCTTATATGAAATTGTAGAAAATAGTTATAAACGAAAATTTACCGCTACAATCCCTAATAGATGTATTTTTTGTTTTATATTTAAACTTTGTAAAGAGTTTTAGTATAAATCAAGAGGATATAATACTACTCTTGATCTAAAAAAATAAGTCATATCCGGCATCTTCATCATCATTATCGGTACAGTTGATTCTGAAATAGCAGAGTTCATTAGAATCCTTCTCATTGGCAACAACATAGATCCAATCACGTAAGCTGTGTTTCTTCAAGTATTTCTTGGCCAGGTATTATACTTCTAATAGGTTTTGGAGAAACGAACATTAGAGTTAATTTACAACTGTATTTAGACACATTCAAAGGTGACATTGTTGCCTAAATTGTTGACTTTGCTCTCTACCTTCATTCATGCGGGCTTTAACATACTTTTTGGAGTCAGCAACATGCAAAATGTTGTCTTCAGCGATATTGATGCATTTGATGCCGTAAAGCAAAGAGACCTTCTTCTTTTTAACTTCAATGCCAAGCAAGACAGCCTTTTTGACAACCTTTCTACTGGGTAAAATATGGAAAAATTGGCGGAGAAACAACGTCCCCTCTAGTATTTCTCATACAAATTACCTAATTTAGTTTTATATATTCCTGGACTGGTATCTTTCGTTCACTTGCAGTATATTTTACAAAGCGGTGCAATTAAGCGCGCATCAGGCGTGCAAATAGACTACTACGAATAAAAAGAGACTACTCTGTCCTGCCCCCTTAGGGTTCTACATATACAAATTAGCTGCTTTGGGAAAAGCCACTGACCTCCCTCTGCATTTTCCAAACGGAGGACTTTAGAAAGTTACTATTTCGCTCTTTTATTGTACTTCAACTCAAAGTGTTTTGTTGATAAGAAGCTATCAATTAACTACGCCCTTTCTGGCATCTCTTTCACTTTTGCAGTAATAAAAACATCAGTTCAGCTGACTGACATTTCTGTACTGGTTTAGTATATCAATTCACAACAAATCGACTCGTATGATATCTTTGGTGACCATAAAATTATCTTCATCGATACGATATTGCATAAAACCGGCTGAGGTCATGTATGCGGCTGTGGTAAACATGATAGGTATGATTTTCAACAGAAATTTAATGTTACTTGCATTTGCCAAAAATATAGATAGCTTTTGCCAAAAACTGCGAGATGTTACTGCAACCTTCTAAAGTATTGAAAAGGAGTTGGCAGTAGACTGGTGGTAAACGAGAACGAAATCATTTTTTCTGTTTTGACGACAGAAAAAGTGCGTTTAATTTGGATAGTGCATAAAAGATGGCGAATATAAATTTGAAGTGGCCTATGAATACATCTATCTCGGTGCCGGAGTCAAAAAATTACCGAATTTATTCTTGAAATTAGGAGAAGAGTACTGCAAATACCTGTTATTAGGGTCTTAAGAAGCCAGGTATTATCAAAGTAAAAATTGAAATGAACTAAATATTGAACCTTCCTGTCTTGCTAGTGACATAAGCTGAATCACGACATAAGTTGATAAAAGAAATTTTCGAGACTTCGAGAAAAAAATACTCTGTAAAACATATAAAACAGATGAGTCATGAGCCGTATAAGTTTTTATATAATAAAAATATCTGTTCTAATCATAATCGGAGCAAAGAATTACATTGGGGGAGAATTTTGTTAAAAACTGTTTGTATTTTTCAATATCTTCCAATAGTCACATATGAGCACAAATAAACTTTATATTTCTTTTATCGCTATCGTTTTGGTATCCTGTGTTAACTAAATACAGTCTGAGAAAATATTGTCTCATCGGTAGATGTTTTCACATACTTTTTTCACTGAAATTTCATTATTTTTTAGCGCATTGTTTAGGGAGAAAATTTTTGGAAAATCAATCATATTAGTGGATCTGTTAAGATTGACGTTATTGACTCCACAAATCAATCCAAACGTTGCCTCCAGCGATGTGGCTGCAGTCGATGCCATAAAGCAAGGAGACCATCTTCTTTTTAACATCATTGCCAAGCAAGACAGCCTTCATGTCAACTTATGTCCTGGGTAAAATGTGAAAAAATCGGTGGAAAAACCACATCCCTTCTAGGATTTCTCATACAAATTACCTAATTTAATTCATATATTTCTGGGTTGGTATCAATCATTCAATTGCAGTATATTTCATAAAGCTTTACAATTATGGACGTGTCAGGCATTTGGTACTGCAAATGAAAGTGGACTACTCTGCCCTGCCCCTCGGTGTTTTATACTCGTACATACCAATTAGTTGCATTAGGAAAAATCACTGTTCTCTCTACATTTTCCAAACAAATCATTGAACATATGATTTGGTTTGACCATGAATGATTTGAAACGAAAGCTAATTGTCTATCCACGTTTTGATGTAGCTTTGAAACAAAAGAGTCATCGAATTTTGATTTGCAACGCCTACCAGTCGTAGTTTTTAATTGAAATTTTCATATATTCCTCACATGTACGTAAATGAAATGTATTACATATTAAACTGTTGAAAATTGATGTTTCAGTCAGTCGAAGATCGTGCAATCGCCATTCAAAAACTTGTACAGCAACAGCTTTTAATAGACCAAAAGTTACCTATATATGTGCTGAATTTATTCTGCAAGGATAACTTTTTTATATCTTCAAAATTACTAAGTCGTTGCGTTTTTGGAAAACATATTAATTTGTAGGTTTGAGATTAAGTATTAAGCAAAAAGCCTAATGGCTTTTTTATGGAGTGGGTTTCTTAACTGTGTCATATTAATTGTACGATCCTTTTGGATTCTCTCTTTGGGAAGTGTTACATCCATCATCCTGTTACTAAAAATGCTACATGCTAGTTTTTCATCATTGAAAAATGAAGACATTTATTAAAGGTTTAGAGATCAAAAACATCATAATTGAACCTCTTCTTCAAACCTCTAATAAGCTCTTACTAATGTGATCCTAAATCTATAACGACTAAATACAGTGATATTATTGGAATGTCTCACGCTCCCGTTTAATGAGCCTGTGATTGTGATTTTAAACGATAGATGCAAGGTTAAAAACGTATGAATTCAACCATGTATGTTGATTGCCTTGGGCTGAACTCAAAATTTTATGAGAATTAAACATTTAGCCAATATTTTACCCATAGATCGTTTTTCTTTCTACTAAACAGTTTCCCTTTTTTTTATTAGAAAATAAATATTAGAAATACCGGCCAAAGGAAGAGATATTTATTTCAGGTATATTTTCTTAACAATTAGCAATGTGGTTATGACTGAAATCATGTTGGAAGTTCAATCAAAAGTTTTGTAATTATTAAAAGAAATTTAAATAAAATGTTTTTTTTTTCTCTCTGCAATGGAATTCATTCATCAAATTTGCCATATTAATATAAATTTTTCAAAATACTGCTTACTCAGTCCGTTGATTGTTTCTAATATTTGCTTCCAAGAACTTTCAAGAATGGTGCTCCGTTTTAATTCATTTGCTTTTCTTACATAGTATTTTCTTGACGAAAAAATTTCGTTCGTTAAGTCTTTTGTTTTCTCGTCCCCTTTCAAATATGGAAAGCCAAACAACGTCGCTCTCCCAAATGATTAATAAAGCCTGAGCAGAAAGTTCGTTTCTTAAGTCTTTAGTTGGAAGTTTGTTTTAATGGGTTTCGCAGTTGTTGTTGTTGTTGTTGCGTTATTGTCTTTCTTCCTTCTTACAAATCAACGGCTTTGTGGTCTTTGTTAATTTTCTTTTTTTTTTTGTAAATTTCAACAATTTATCAATGATTTTACTTTTGTCTATCATCAGTTTAGGTGTGTTTTGCTTCCATCCTCTCCCTCTGGTCTTTGGTCGTCGATTTCTTTAAGCCCTGCCACAAAAACCACAGAATATCATTGTTGCAGTTGATGGGATCCATTACCAGCATCATTGGCTTTTTCTTTTATCTTAACTTTTGTATTAACCTTAATCTCTCTCTCTTCCTCCCTCGCCGTGGTGCAAGAAGGCTAAGAAACATTTCTTTCAAGTATCTATCCTTCATTTAGCTTATGAAATAGTTTTCTGTTTTTCTTTAATTTCGTATTGATTTTGTGCTCTGCTGTCTGGCAATGCAAACATCTGAGCGTCTGTCTGTTTGTGCGTTCATTTTATTCTTTCTTTACTTTCATTTGGAGGTTTGGAGTTTGTGGCAAGACTTGATTACTATCATGATTAAATCTATGTGGAAGAATAGAATCTCTTTTGATTTGTTCTTTTACTGTTTGTTAGCTGCTGCTTGGCCATCAAATGAAACACTGGATACAAGACAATATTCATGTTCTATTGACCTAAATTTTTAACGTGTTGTTAAGAGAGCTTTCTTGTTCGTCATCATTATGATAGCTGACTTGTTGAAAGAGATTAACTTCAGTGATAGCAGCAGCACCAGCAGCAGCATTAGCAACGGCTGTGTGAGCGTGTACTAACCTCGACTTGCCTTTCTCACTCCTTCTTCGTCTCCTGTGTGTGCTGGCTTTATGTGCAGTCTAGGTTTAAGGTTACAACAAGTGCTTTTTGGTTTTCTTGTTCTTGGTCTGATTTGTATCTTTTGGAGGAGATTTTGTTGTATCTGTATTATTTATGTCGATGTCCAACAAGTATTCGTTAACGTTTTGGGTCTGTTTTTTCAATGATCGTAGAACATTCATTGATGTATCGTAAATTATTTGCATAAAGTTGTTTGGGAGATTGATAGAATGGAAAGATAAAGCGAGGGCACTTATTGGCTAAATTTTATTTTAAAGAAGTATAAGTCTCTTCTGTCATGGTTATTTTTCTAAATAAACTTCCGACAAAACTGCCATCTCTCAATCTCTCTTTATCAAGTACTAACAAGCTCTAGAGAGCAGGCAGCCTATTTATACTCAAGCAAAGGGTTTCAAGAACTGGACGGATTTGAATAGAATTTTAAATACAAAATACATAAATAATGAATGTCTCAATTCACTTTACCCCGGATTTCCAACGGCTTATAAAACTAACTGACACAACTAGCATATGAAAAACGCTTTAATGAATTTGGATGAGTAGGTACGATTGTATTGTCACTTAAATGGGATCGTAAAGTCGAAACATATAACAAATTTACATCTAAATTTATTTGGCTCTTGAACTCAAACCCCATGCTTTAGTCCTTTGTAGTCAAAATAGGGACTATAAAATTAGTCATGGCCTAACAATTGCCAAAAAATCAGTCATAGCGTAGCACATGAAAGAAGAACTTTAATGAATTGTCACTTAAATAGGATTGTAAAGTCAAAATATATACCAAATTTACTTCTAAATTTCTTGGCTCTTGATTTCAAATCGCATGCCCTTGTCCTTTGTAGTCACAGAAGGGAGTGCATGATTAGTAATGGCCTAACAAATGCAAAAAAATACCCTCAAATTGTATCAGGAATTGTGGATAAATCAATAGGATCATGCAACTAATGCTTAAATTCCCATATTTATGTATCTCAATTTGTTAGTCGCAGGACTCTACAGCCCAAAGAGTCATAATTTAAAAAATATATTCAACCTTAACGGATCGTGTACTATACGAGTACTCAACTAAAGAGCATGCTATAATGTGCTAAATTAGGGATTCCCCTAAACTTTACTTTACTCTAGGGATTCGAATATTATACTCAACTAAAAGGTTTCGTTTACAATAATCAATCAATATGTCTGCTATGCTATACTCAAACAGGGTATTTCATTTACAATACTCTGCAAGGAAGTCTTTTTATATTATACTAGACCAGGGGCTATTGTGTATTGTAAACAACCGGGGAGTTTCCAGCAAAGATCTCGGGTAGTGCATATATACTTCAGCATACATCTTACATATGGTACTTCACAATGGATATGGTCTACTTTAGCAAAGATCTCATATACTCCAGCATAGAGGGTTTTCTACTCAACCTGAAGGATTTATGTTTTATTTACTTCAGCTAATGTCTCATATTTCATGCTTCAGTGCAGACCTTATATAAAATATTCTGACAAAGTTCTTGTCTACTATGAGGGCGTTTCCAAAACTTGACGACCTGACGTATAGATGGTGCCAGTATTTTGAAAAAAAAAAAAAATTGTTTTGATGAAATGTGCCAACCTTATAAAATATGTTTTAAGTTTTAAAGTGCCACGTTGTATTTTTATTTGAGCCACGAAAAGTAAACGATCTCAGTTAAGTTGTAAACATGGACAAAATTTTCAACCGTTATGTAATTCAATATTTCTATTTGAAAGGTCTCAGTCCAACCAATATTAAAGCCGAACTAGATTCTACTCTATGGTAGTCTGCTCCTTCGTTTACAACTTTAAAATATTGGGTAGCAGAGTTTAAACAAGGCCGTACGAGCTATCAAGACGAACCCCGTAGTGGTCAAGCAATTGAAGTGTCCACGCCAGACATGGTTAAGAAAATCTACAAAATGGTATTGAACGATTGTCAATGAAAGGTGCATGAGCTCTTTGAAATGACAGACATTTCAAAAAGTGTTATACATCGTATATTAATCGAAGATTTGGAGATGAGAAAGTTGTGCTCAAGATGGGTGCCGCGCTTGCTTTCAATATAGCAAAAACAGTGCCGTGAAGATGTTTCGGTGGTAGAAATTCGGCGTTGTTTCACCGTAATAAAACTGAATTTTTTGCATTGATTCATAATCATGGATGACACATGGATGCACCACTTCAGACCTGAGACAAAGAAACAATCGAAATAGTGTACTGGAATAGGAGAATCGTGTCCAAGGAAGGCGAAAACGATCCCATCCGCAGGCAAAGTCATGGCAAGTGTTTTTTGGGATGCAAATTGGATTATATTCACTCATTATCTTCAGAAAAGAAAATCCATTAACGGCGAATAATATGCTTATTTATTACAACGTTTAGGTGATGACATTATGGAAAAAAGACCGCATCTGGCGAGAAAGACAGTGTTGTTTCATCAAGACAATATTCCAGTTCACACATCTACTATTGCGATAGCCAAAATTAATGAAATAAAGTTCGAATTGCTTTATCACGCACCTTATTCACTAGATTTAGCTTCCTTGTACTATTTTCGATTTTCAAACATGAAAAAATGGCTCGGTAGTAAAAGGTTTGCCAACAATAAAGAGGTGAATGGATGGCCTGCGGTTGATGGCTATTTTAAGGAGTTTGATAGTTCTTACCATAAACAGGATATAGAAGCTATTGAATATCGCTGGAAAAAATGTGTTGAGTTAAAAGAAGATTATATTGAAAAATAAAGAAAAATTTTCCCAACTTCTTTGTGTATTCTTTGTTAGGTCGGCTAGTTTTGGAACCGGCTTCCTACCTTACTATGGTATGGGAACTTTATAACCCCAAGAATGCCTCATATCCTAGCAAATAATGTTTTGTATTGCACTTTAGCATAAGTAGAGCATAATATATTCCTGTGCTCTGGAATATGTTTCCTAAAGAAGACTTCAGCATTAGTCTTTTATAACAATCTCCGGCAAAGGGGAAGAGATGACATATTCCAGCATAAGTATACCATACTAGATTTCGAATAGCTAGGTTATGTATACAACTCCAGCAGATGTTTAATAAACTAGCCGCAGCGTGAGTCCCGAATATTGTCCATCAGTATCGAATGGACCGTACTATGGTCCCAGCGATTTCTAATTTAGCAGCAAACCGAGTGCTAAGTAATCGGTGAAGTTAAGTTCGTTTTGCAAAAAAATGTTCAGCGTCTATTTGATAAAACTAAGGGAAACTGAGAATACATTACCACAGCCAATCGCTATGTGAGTTACAGTAGATAGTAATCATACTATTGAATGTGACCGAAGATTGTAATCATTTAATCACCCCCTTATTACTTATCCATTGTAAGAAAAAAATTCATATATCGATTTTGATTGGTTGATCTAATCGTCAATAAAAGTTGAAATATTTCGCAAGGAATCACTGTTTCATTACTTCTAAATGACCGGCTTTGGTTAATGGAAACGGAATTGTATTCCATTAGGATAACGACAGACTAGCCAGAGCTTGGTGATAGGTTTGTATGCATTCACTATTCAGTTCGGACCTGCCACCAAGAAGAGAAGAGAAGCTTGTGAAAATCGATTGTCCCAGTTTTTTTTGCCAACATGTCCTATGAGAGGGACATAATGGAATTACCTTCAAAATGACAGCAAGTTGTCGTACAAAACGGTGTGTATTTGACCTAACTGGGATCATTCTAACAATACTAAATAAATTATTTAATATCATGAAAATAATGGATTTTTTGACCTATAATTTACTGGCATAGGCTTTCATTTAAGCCACCATGTTGTAAAGAAACTGTGAGAAATTTTCGCCTACACAAACAAACGATTTACAGAATTCTAGAATATAGAAAACGCATAAGCTCACTTAATGTGATCAAAGCTCTCCCATATCTCACTCATAAGAAGTGTGGGAATTTGTTAGAATATTGATTACTAGAACAGACCAGATTGCGGAATAATAGAATATTTAAAATTTGGTTTAGAAGAGATGGCACATAAGTGATTTCAATTAATATGATTTACATATGAGTGCAAGCTATCCTTGGCTGTAACGGATTATCCATTTTTTGGTTTCAAAAATAAAGTTAAAGCTATGATTTCGATGATTATAATGTTTGAGCCTTGCCATTATGTTCAAAATACAATGTCATTCATATGACCGCCTCTGGATTGGTTGCGACAGTAGATCATTTTGAGGTAGTTTTCGATCCCTTTTTCGCACATTTGGGGCGGTATCTCGACGTTAACCTAACGAATGTTGGTTTTCAAATGTTTCAACGTTCCGAAATTATCCGTAAAAGCACGATGTTTGACGTAGATCCACAACAAATGTTTAACGGCGTCAGAGTCAAAATTGGTCATATTGTGTGGCTCGTCGCACCTTCTTGTTGTCGTCCAGTTTATGTATAATCTTCAATTGCAGGCCAAAAAAGTAGGTTATCATACGGTCTGAATTGACGCTCGGAATTGACGGTAATTGTATTTCCAGTGGCATTTTTGAAAAAATAATATAATTAGTGACATCTCAAGACCATAATGCGCACCAAATAGTAATTTTTTCCGGATGCAATGGCTTTTCCACAATCATTTTCAGGTTTTCCGAGCTCCGTATGCCATAATTTTGCTTGTTCACTAATCAACGAGTGAGAAATGAGGTCCATCGCTGAAGAAAGTTTTGCTCGAAAAATTAGCATTGAAAGCCGGTTCCTGTGGCATCCACTCAACATATCTACGGCATTGTGAACGGTCAGCTGGCTTTAATTGTTGCGCAAGTTGGACCCCATATGGATGAAGGAGCAAATCTAAATGTAAAATGCGCCATAATGAGATGCAAGATAGGCTCAATTGCTGGAATCGAAAAATTCACTTCATCCGCCACACTTTCATTAACGGTATTTTCGGGCGTGCGTACATTGCGATGATGCACAGGCCTAACCACTTCTGTAACGCTTCCAGTCTCTTCGAATTTTTGTATAATCTTGCCAATTCCTTGAACAGTAGGTCGACTATAACGACCATAATCATCCCATAATGCACGAAAAGCGCTCACGTTTGAATCATCACTTTTGTATTAAGTTTTAACTGTTTTTACGCGTTCTTCTTGGTTGTTAAGCAATCACATGACAGGTATTTAACAGCTGATAGGATTGCCAGACCGGCGATCTCGAAAGTACTAAATGAATAACTCTATAGTATTTATACAGGGCGTCAGTCGGGAAGGTATACTACTTTGTTTTGCCGCCATTTTGGTAAACACTAGTCTTGACAGTCGTAAAGTAGAGATGTGGCAAATTTATTTTGGAAAAATGTTCGATAAACCAAAGTGTTTTAATCGTTAAAACATTTTATCAAAATCAATCATCGATTACTGTGACGATGAGAAAGTTACGTGAAATTTTTGGGACAAACAACGTGCCAACAAGACGCACTATTTATCATGCAGTGAATGATTTCGAAGAAAGAGGGTCTGCAGCTGACAGGGCCAAGAAGGGACCACAACGTACTGCAAGATCAGTCGAAAACATTACTGATGCTCAAGAAAGTGTTTAAAACAATCCATCAACCTCAATTTCGATGCTGTGCTCAGGAGCTGGGTCTTCAACAAACAACTTTGGCCACAATTTTGCACAAGGATTTGCATTTGTTTCCGTTTAAGATTCAGTTGGCACAAGAGCTTCTTCCACAAGACCATTTACGCTGCCATACATATGCCAATAGAATGTTACAGCTCGCCCATGACAAGCCCGATTTTTATGAAAAAATCATAATGAGTGACGAGGCACATTTTCATTTGAATGGATATGTGATTGAACAGAATAGTCGGTTCTGGGCAATGGAAACCCCTCAAACTATTCATCATCATTCACCTTAGCATCCGTTAAAAGTGGCAGCTTGGTGTGCAATTTGGTCAGGAGGAATCATTGGACCTTAGTTCTTTGAAACCGCCAATGGGGAGCGATATCATGATATGATTGAAAACTTACATATCGCATACACCATACACGCGAGACCTCTTTCCACAACAAGTTATTTCCAGAAATGGTGATGTTGATTGACCTCCACGATTGCCTGATTTGACTGCTCCGGACTTCTTTTTGTAGGGATATCTGAAAACCAGGGTTTATGCAAACAAACCAGAAACTTTTGAGCAACTCAAATAAATGATTCATGATAAAACTAATAAAATGCCGTGTGAAATGTGTAAGCATGTAATGAAAAATGTGCTCAAAAGGGCTCGCATTTGTGAGGCTAACAGATATTGTATTCCATACATAATTGCCGACATTAAATAAAACATTTATCAATATAAGATCCATTCCCTTTCATTTAATCAAAAATTATAAACAAACAAAGTAGTATACCTTCCCGACGGGCACCCTGTACTTTTAAGTTGTTTTCTGTTAATAATCACTATTATTTACGGGCGCTCTGAGATGGTGAGTGGGTCATTTTAATAATTGAAAAGGAAGTATGTATGAAATAGTTGAGGACACATAATTATGGAAAAAAAAATTCATTACGAGTTCAAATTCCATAATTGTTTAGAGTTCTTTACAATATTTATGTTCAGGAAGACGACAATAAGCTATGCAGTCTACTAAACGTATTCCTACTGCATTTTTAGATGAAAATTTGATACCTCTGTTGTCGTTTGAGAGTACGGAAGCCAAAACACGCTGGTGCTGTAATAAATACGTATATGTTACCACTCCAAATTATTTGTTAAGCAACAAATTTTAGTTCTTAGTTCAAATAAGGCATCTCGCTTTCAATAGAATTAGCTTAACATGTGACGTTTTTAATAACTTCACCATCATCTGCTAAAATTCTTTTTGTGCAATTTCTAAACCAAATCATATTAGATTACATTCGCATTATGTTCGCGTAATTATGACGTGACATTATTCTAAACAATTTTTCCTTAACCGTGGTCAGTTTTCTTCTTTATACTTCATTCTCTTTGCAAAACAAACAACCGAAAAAAAAAATGTGGGGTTGACCATAACAGGCCGTGAATGTGTTGCCTGCCATTTATGTAGTCCGAAACTTAATTATCCAACGCAATTGTGTGTAGGCATGCCTAAGAGACCGAACGGTGGTAGAGATGAGGTATAGCTGAAACGTGTAATATGAATCGAAAACACCTTCTTCACTTTGTGGAGCAAATCAAAGCAGAAACTTAACTCACAAGTAGGTGATTCCACGTTTAGATGGACTCCTACTTCTTGTAGTAGGGCTTAGTTTTTTTATTTGTTGCTAATTTGTGGGAGTTTTTCTTCGACATTACTAAGCAAAATGTGTATTTTCAATGTCCATTACAAATTTTATAATATGTATTTAGTAGCATGTTATAGTTTTTGTTAGCTTAGCGAAAAAATTTTTAAAATCATTTTATTTTTTAACATGGAATGTCTCATATTCGCTCGACCATAACTTGGTTGTTGGCCTGAGACGCAAACACGCACCAACCTTCTCAGGCCTTCATTTAGGCCCGCTTAGTTGGTGTGCCACAAAAACAACAACATGGCAAAACAATGAACTGAAATCCAAAGTGTTTGCCCAGATTTAGTTCCCATATCAGCGTCTAAGCGAAAAAATTCATACACGTTCTGACTATTTAAAGTAATTCGAGCCACTTGTTTTACTGTTTTTGTTTAAGGATGGAGTGTTCGTTGCGTTGGGGGGCTGGTGGCTGTAACGCTATAAATGGACCAAAACTTGCTAGCAGAAATTACTTTAAAAAAACCTGGCGGCTATTTCTACTCAGTTTTATGTTATGACCATAATACGCTCAATAAGCTATTATAGAAATGCCTCAAAAAAAAAAAAAAATATTAAATAATAACATTTTTTTGTGTTTTCTTTATTTGTAACCTGAGTAAGTGTTGTTTTGTTGTTGGTATAAAGTAAATAATAAAAAAGAACTATCATTATTAACGATATATAAAATTTCATAATCGAATTTATGAATGAATTGCATATTAGGTAGTAGCCGAGAGTGTTGCCGCTGTAGTAAATTTGTTGTCTTTTAGGTGTCTCCGCTCCTTTAAAGTTCGTTCCTTAAGTCTTTTGTTAAGTCTTACTATATTAAGTTGTAAGCACGCATGTGTAATAAAGTGTTTGTGTACGATTTAAAGCATAAAAAGTCTGTCATCAATTTGACTTCATATAACTCCATATGAAACATTTTAATGATCTTACCATAAGTTTACACTTAACACCTTTTAATAGCAAAAAGAAATGAAACGAAAATGTTTAAGAACTTTATAAAATAAAACTCAAGGAATAGCAAGTAAATGAATGAACAGATTGGGATAACGTGTTTATGAAAATTCTAGATTGTAGTCTTATTGGAGGGTTTATCGTAATAATTTGAGTAGTGAAATTTGGCTACGAGTCATGTAAAAAAAGACACTGGCGTTTAATTGAGTGCATCTTCATTGCACATTTTAAAGAGATGGAAATGCTTCGTTAAAGAATGGAAAGATGGCGGTTGAGGCAACGAGAGTTTTAAGCTGTAGAATGTAAGGATGAGGGTGAAATCCAATATTTGTTACTATGGAAATTACTAAGTTTGCTATAGATAATACTGGTAATCTGATTAGGTACTCACAGAGACTGAAAACAAGAAAACGAAATTACTCCTAAATATAATAATAGTAATAAAATTAAGTGCTTTATTAAAAGCAAATTGCAATTCCATGAACTGTGGATGGATAAATCGAAAGTAACCCTATTTTTGCTGATAAATAAAATCACAATCGCAGTGTAAGCATCAACTATTGCAAGATCAGCCATTCGTATAAAGTGCTATGGAGTGTCCTATCAAATACATAATCAAACTAGGCCAATTAAAGTTAACGCAGCAGAGAGAGAGAGAGAGAGAGAGAGAAAGGGAGGGCGAGAGAGAGGGAGGGAGTAAGCGTAACCAAGGTAGAACCACATGCCTGGAGAGACAAACTCTCAGCAGACTAAATCAAAAACATCCATCTAGCTTTCTAATTTTACAGCTGCAAAAACTTTTCCGATACATGCGCAGATTAGTTCGATTAATGCATTATAGGCGGCGCCTTGAAACATTTTTTATGATGCCCATATTTTCAGTCTAAAAAAACAATGGAGAAAGCGAATTAAATGCTTACACATACGAGGGTTATCCTTTTTTTGGTTTCAAAAGTAAATTTAAATAAAACACACATAAAGCTATGATTTTGATGAAACTTTTGTTTCATTATAATGCTTAGACCTTGACATTATGTACTAAATACAATGTCATTTAAACGACCGCCCATGATTGGATACTTTTGAAGCAGTTTTCGACTTTTTTACACATTTAGGGCAGTATCTGCGCGATGACTTGACAAATGTTGGTTTTTAAATGCTCTAACATTTGTGAATTATCCGCGTAAACACGTTCTTTGATATAGCCCTATAAAAAAAGTCAAATGGCGTCAAATCGCACGATCTTGGTGGCCAATTGACATCGCCAAAATGTGAAATTCCGAAACTTACTGGAAACTGCTCATGTAAAATCGGTCGTGTTGTGTGGCTCGTGACATCGTTTTGTGAAACTACCAGTTCCAGTTCATAATTTTCAATTGTAGGCCAAAAAAAGTCGGTTATCAAACGGCCATAGCGCTCGGATTATCCACCAGACTTTCACTAACATAAACGATATTTTCGATAGTGCGTACATTGCGATGATGGACAGGCCTGAGCACATCCGTAATACTTCCAGTCTCTTCAAAATTTTTTATAATCTTGTCAATTCTGTGCACAGTAGATCGATTATGATGACCAAAAGTGGCCATGTTTGAATCACCACATTTGTGTTAAATGTTAACTATCTTTACGCGTTCTTTGGTTGTTAAACGCTCCATATTCGTAAATGGCAAACCTTTCACTAAATAATAAACACTTCAGATAGCAGGTATTTAACAGCTGACAGCCTTGCCAGACCGGCGGTTTTGAAGCCATTAAATACGGGTATTAGATGAAGATAGCCAGTCATCTTAGAAGTAGTTTCTTCGTGACACGAGCCACGAATTACAAGTTGGTCGAAAACCTCACACTGTAAAGATACTGATAAAGATTGCGTAGTAGTAGCCATCAGTATAGTAAGCTTGTTGTTCTCTCCACGTTACATTAAAGTTCGTTGCTTAAGTCTTTTGTGTAATCTTACTATGTAAAATAAAGTAACATAATGTATGTATTCAATGTATAGCATAAAACACCCCATATATTTTTAAATTCATATAACTATGCAATACCGATTTTAATGATCTTAAGATAAACTTGCACTTAGCAACTTTTAATTGCAAAGAAAAGAAAAAAACACACAAAAACGTTTTAATATAGACTTGAACAAAGTTAAAGGAATAGTAGTTGAATGAACCAATAGAGTTGAACAAATGTGCTTACAAGGACTTTAGATAGTCACCTTATAGGCAAGTACATCGTGATAATTGGAATGATTAAAATTGGCTACAAGTCGCAAGAAAAATACATTGACTACGCATAGAAATGCATGTTGTAAGACAACGCTTTATAGCAAAGATGAGGGTAGCGGGAATGTTTTGCTTATATATATATATGCGGCGCATAAGTAACGTTAAGGTTTATTCAATATATAACTTTTTTTCTTTCTGCTTTTCCTTAACGTTGGAATTTATTAAAATTTAGAATATAGTTTGAAAATATGTTCACTTTGTGTTTTAAAGATAATATCTTTCAAATGGTGCCCATTGTTTGCTCCTACCTGACGTGCTTTTTCCAAAGCCTTTTCCATAGCTTTTCTTAGAATTTCAGGTGTCAGTGCCCTCACTTCTTCTCGGATATTGGTGTTAAGTTGTTGGATAGTTCTTGGCTTATTGACACATACCTTACCCTTTAAGTAGCCCGAAAGAAAAAAATCGGGAGCCGTTAAATCAGGCAAACATGGTGGCCACTTAAAATCAGAAAAACGTGATATTATTCGATTGCCAAAGATTTCGCGTAGGATAGCCATAGTTGGACGAGCTGTGTAAGCTGTGGCTTCATCTTGATGGAACCTTAAATCTGGGTTGTTCTGCACCTCTGGTCTTAAAAAATTTTCAATTATTTCCCGGTATTGAATGCCATTCACATTAATCGCAACTCCTTCGTCGTTTTTGAAAAAATATGGTCGAATGATCCTTTCCGAAGTTATTCCACACTATACTGTGCATCTAAGTGGGTGCATTTGATCTTCAACAATTATTCTGGGATTTTCGGTGCACCACATTCTGCAATTTTGTTTATTTACGTGACCATTCATCTGAAAATGAGCCTCATCGTTTAATATGAGTTTGTGAATAAGCTCGTTGTTTTCTAGGCACAGTTTTTGAAGACGGCGACGCATTCAATGCGTTCTTGTACATCATTTGAGCATTAACTCCTGAACTAATTGCATCCTATATGGAAAAAGATGTGACGTATGTAAAATTATTTGCAAAGACCGCCTAGATATCTCTAACAGCTGAGAACGTCGCCTGGTGGAAGTTTCGGGGGTTTTCTCAATACTTGCTTGCACTCGAGCAATGGTCACTTCATTTCAAACTGCACGAGGTCTTCCAGCACGCGGAAGACCACAGACAGCCCCTTGTTGCCCACAATGCTGAACCAATCGGTAAATTGTTGAAGCACTAGGAGCATTTCGAACATGAAAAAATTTCGATATGATCTTTGTGTCTGAATAATAGTTAATTCTGTGAAGAGACGAAAAAAAGACAAACAAAAAATGTATTCACTAATCAAATCTTAACGTTACTTATGCGCCACCCTATAAAATAAGCAATAGTACAGGCAAAGCCCGAAATTGTACTACCGCTGAAAGTTCGGCTTTTACACAGATGTTGTGATCAGGGATTCGCAGATTCATGAAAACCAAATTAATAACTTCTGCCGAATTAGACTGAAAAAAGCGGGGATTTTTAGCTTCTCCAAAGCTTGTCGTTTTTCGCATAATGTACTCGACAGGATCTTATATGTGATGGGTAAAACACCGCTCTAGCTGATACGAGCATATGTATTTTGGGCTTCGTTAATTTTATAACAAATTGTGGGGTGTTTTGTGTTTTTGTTTGGCCTAATCGTGTTTAAGAGGTGATACTTTTTCATTATCAATTCTGTCGGGAGTTCATCGGCTTTATTGTTACAAAGGAGTGATTTTGATACTTTCTGTCATCTGGCACTCTATGCTATCGATGTCATCATTAGTAAGTTTTCATTTGTACTGCTTTCAAGAACTAGCAAGTTATAAAGATATTCTCTACATAATTGCAGCACTTTCTACTTGTTAGTGAACGGATTTCCGTCACCACAGGGGGGATGCTAATATTTTCAGTTGCCTCTTTTTAGTGGTTCTAAAAGAGTGCTTATGAAGTAATGAAAATGTGATTTTATGATGAACCTGTAATATATTGAATTCAATTTACGAGATAATATTTGAAGAGTTTAAAATTATTAAAAATTTAAATTATTAACGTTATTTTTTTAACATATTTTTTTTCCGTAAAGGTTCTTTAAAATAACGTCTATGTAATTGAAAATATTTGCAGAAACCGACATATTTGCATGCAATGGAAAAATAACTGCTTCAAAAGTATTTAAATAGTTTTTGTTGGGAAATTAAATGCTTTAGAAAGATCATTGAAAACTGTAGTAGGGAGTCAAAAATCTATTTTTTTCTAAATTTGAATTGATTTGTAAGGTAATTACAGTTTGTTCTTTTCATATTTTTGTTACTGTTTCTTAAGGCTTTGTTGATTTAGTCTTAATTTTGCTTGTTTTTCTATGAAGCGAAATTTTTATGTTGCTCGAATATTTATTAGTGATTTTTTGAATAGGTCGAAGGTAACACCTAAAATTATACAGATTTTCCAACAAATGAGCAGTATTTCTATTTCTATTTATATTTCTGAAATAACTCCGCACTTCGAATACAAGCATTTTCTCATTGTTTGGATCGGTCTTCTTCATTGTCGTCTTCGACAATTAACACTTTGCGGCTGTCCATCGATTTCTATAGTCAATTTTTTCCACATTCGCGTGCTTGATTTTCGATTCCTTAATTATAACTGTATTTTTTTTTCTTGTGAATTACCGCTTCCGATTTTATTTAGAATATATGTTTCACGCCTTGCGCGTATTTATAATGAAAGTTCGTTTTTTAAGTCTTTTGTTTCACTTTAACACTCAATAAATTCATCATAATTGAAATAGTATCACTAGCTGACATGCGCCCTTTTGACAAAATGTAGGTCATTTCCATTAGCCATAAAAGATTCTTGTTAGCACACAAAGGGGACAAATTAATAAAACCGTTTTAAATTATGCAAAATGTTAATAAAATAAATACACAAAGAGAATGCGATTGAAAGAATACTCGTATACCTAAAAGATTTCATCTTCGTCAAGAGGAGAATAAAACAGAAACAAATTAATAAAAAAAACACACAAGATGTCAAAAACAGAAAGAAATATCTCAAGCTTGTTAAAATCATGATTTTCGTCATCATCACCGTCGCCATCATCAACGTTTACAAAAGAACGTTAAATGTACAACTTAAATGCCTTAAGCATTTCTTGCTTAAATTCCCCTTGAAAGAATTTCTTAAATGGTAACGTTTTGTTGGTATTTCAGTTCAGGCTAACACCATTAAGAACGGCTTCGGCACCATCAACTCTGATGCCCGGTGCCCGGTGAGTGCGCAAGTGCAGAGGACGAGGGCCTAGAATGAAGTTCAACCTATTTGTTTGTTTTTGTTTTATTGTATTTCTGGATATGGATGGTAGAAATTGAAATCTGGTTCATATATGATGCTATAAGAACCGTTAACGCAAGACTTTCTATGCCAGTATAAAAGGTAAGATTAAGTTGATAAGACGTCGTCTTATCATTATTAACAGAAATAGCAAAGCAGTTCGAACATAAAAGTGAAGATACAAAAATTTAAAAAAAAAGAAAGAACAAATTCATCTATAAAATCATCAAACACAAAAGTATAACAACATCAATAGCTTTTAATCGAAGAAAATTGTTAAATTAAAACGATTCCCTTGCCAAAAAAAAAACGTTTAGCAATGAAATTGCTCATATTTTGCTGTGTGTTTTATCATTTCACAATAGTTTATAACCTAACCTCTGCTGAGGTAAAGTATTTTTAACATCTTCTGTTTGATTTGGTGATAATTTAATTTTCTTTTTGTAATTTCCTACATTTGAACAAAAGTTCCAAGGTTATTTCTATCCCAAACCTCCTGCTCGTGACTTTCCGGAGAATGTTACTGCCATGGAATCTTCACCTCCAGCTGGTGTCCAGGGCGATTTCATTGATGATTTAATTATGGAACACAAACAACAGATTCTTAGTTCAATTTTGAGTGAAACGGTAGCTGAAGCATCACCTTTGGTAGGTGGTGACAGTAAGACATTTGCTGGCAGCAAATGTGCCACTTGCAGTAAGTATTCAGCAGATTGAGAGGGTCTTAACAACCATCAATTAGCTATAGGAAATGTAGGGAATTTTCGGAAAAATGCAAGATTCTACATACATTATAAGTGACGCACATGACATTTTGCACATGTGACCTTATTTTCGAGCCCCGATCTAACCATCAAGTCTTTCCTTGATCGACAATAATATTGCCATAAGTCTGACGGAATAGTTAAGTAAATCTAGTAAGAGCTTCCTTAACTGACATCATTGTTAAACAACTGATGACATTTCAGTGAATCGGGTCAGCTCACTGAATGCGAAGAGTACTCGTATTCATGCGAAGCAATGGAATTTGTCTATTTATCAGGGCATTGCAAAACTCGTTCACAATCGAAGCCTTAAGAAATGGTCGATTATTGTAGTGCAAAATGTAGTTAGTTTTCTTTCCACAAATTCGGTCCTTTATTACAAATTTTCTTTCTCGAACATGTAGAAATCTTGCGAAAATCTTGGCAAAGGTTCTGAGCGCGTAAAACCAAATTCATCATTAGTTACAATGAGTTTTAAGAATATGGGAGTTGGAATTGAAAGAAAGAGTTTTGAATTTTTTACTAATTTTATCCATTGAAAAAATCTTAAAATATATTTGAGTTGAAGTAACAAAATCGAGCATTGCAAACAAATCAAATGACAAATCGCTTTTAGACTTTGGTTTAGTACAGAAAAGAGTTGAGCAAATTTAACGGAAAACAATTATTTTGAATTTCATTGAAAAAATCTCAAAATATATTTGAGTTGAAGTAACAAAATCGAGCATTGCAAAGAAATCGAATGACAAATCGCTTTTAGACTTTGGTTTAGTACAGAGAAAAGTTGAGCAAAAGAAAAGGAAAAAAAAAATTTTGAATTTCATTGAAAAAATCTCAAAATATATTTGAGTTGAACTAACAAAATCGAGCATTACAAAGAAATGAAATAGCAAACCGCTTTCAGACTCCGGTTTAGTACAGAGGAGAGTTGAGTAAATTCAACGAAAAGAAAAAGCACAGTTTTTAAATAATCAGTTCCCGGTAGTTTTTAACAGAATACATGATTTCGAGCTTCGAAATAACCATCAAATCTTTCTTTGAGCGGGGATCACTTTGATGTGTCTAGCAAATATTTCGACAAGTGTGGAAAGTTCTTCTTTAAAACTGATATTTGGAATCATCGCTTAACAGTTGGTTCCTCTCAATGTCTAGACAGTCTAAAAATAGAATAAATACGACAGGATCTCCCATATTAATGGATTGCTGTGGGATTTATTTCTTTGTTAGGGCATTGTAAATACCAATATATTTGATATCCACTTTTGATGTTTTTTTTTTTTTTTTGATATATTTCGAGCTCCTCCCTTGCTAAAACACGTTGAAACGCCCCCCATAAAGTATTACAATCTTCTTTATAAAGGACAAATTTACTATACCAGACGGCGCCCTTCACAAATGTGAGATCATCTTCTAATGGGGTGATTAATTTTGCGGCCAAAACAATCTTTCCATAGCAATCGGTGTCCAATTTTACCATAGAAATCACTAAAAAGAAAAAAAAACAATCAATACCAGGCTGTTGCTCTTTATTGAACTCAATTGTCCTGGAGAAGCCAACTACTTCGATTGTCTGTTAAATCTCCAGTCTCTTATGAATCTCTTGTCACTGTGGAATATTGAGAAACACTTATTTGACATGGCCAGCCGGATGCATTTGTTTTCAGTATTTGTTATTAATTATTATTCAGCTCGGCTTCCATCTGGAAATAACCTTTCAAGTCTTCTTGTAAATAACCTTCTTAGTTGCGCCAGAAGTATCTCCTGTGCGATGTGATTTTCAGAAAAGCCATGAATTCGGGGCATTAAGTGATTGCTATTATGTTCCTAGCCTACTTTTCTGCCACCTTGCTGACAAAACTGTTCCATGTTCTTGACAATTAGTCTACGACTTATTAATGACAAAGTCATGATGGCATTTGCAAAAATAAAAGTATTTTCCAATGAAGTGATTACGTTAATGACCAAAACAACTTTTCCTTGCCAGTCAATGACATTTTGGGCATGGAAATCCCAAAAAAATCCCGACACCATCGCCTTGTTGGCCTTTCTCCATCTTGATTCCTCTAGAGAAGTCTGCTATGTCAACTGTATCTTAGTTTTTGGCGTGTTAAAACGAACAAAATCTTTAAACACAATTATGAAACAGCGCAAAAAGTCCTAAATATTGCTGTTGAAGATCGCCAAACAGTCCTTCGATATGCTTAGATAATTGCATTAGTTGTTGATTGTTAGCAATTGTTTCACTGATCTAGAAATAAACTTCCTTACCTTATTTACTTTTCTTCCTTTGGCCTTCTTGATTCCCTTATGGAAGATTTTGTGTATTGTGACTGATTCAAGTTTTATACTCAGTTAAAAAATGGTGCAAACAGTCCTTCTTGTTATGGTTGTCCATTGCCAAGCGCTGCTTTGAAATGTTCGGACGATTGCATTTATTGTTAATAAATCCATCTAGAAATAACTTTAATGAACTTTTTTCCCTTCACTTCTCTAACTTTCTTCATTCTTCTAGAGAATTTTTTGCCTGTCGGGGTGCATCGAAGTATGGTCTTTAGCAAGGAATCATTGCAAAAAGTCCTGCTTATTACTGTTGGACGTGGTCAAACACTTCTTTGAATTAGTCAGACGATCTTGTTTTTGTCGTTAGTTGACAAATAAGGCATCCATTGTGAGCAAAATTTAATTTTAACCAAATCCTAGTGCAATACACATCCAATTCGTTCACAACTTGGGCATTTTGCTTTGGCGATCGCCGGTTATTGTTCATGAATTTTATCGACCAATCTTGGAATAGTTATCTTTTATGGACACCGTAGCTGCTTGCCGTTAAAAACGTTGTTTCTTATGCTATATATATGCTACATATCTCATGACCAAACTGTATTCGAATTTATTAATTTTTAAATAAATGCAAAAGTTATTCGTTTTCGACACTCCGAAAATTGGCAGCATGACTCAGACGCCTGAAACTTTGGCAACAATCAGATGCTAGATAATGTTAACGAATGAATGGATTGAACATTAGTGTCGTGTGTTTTTTTTTTTTTTTTTTTTTGCGTAGTCGGATTACCTTTCAGCTCCCCTCCCTATCATATTCTAATCTGCCATCTCAAAAAGATAAAAAGTTTGTTTCTTAAGTCTTTCATATTTTTAGCCGTTGAATCATAGATAAAGTTGTCATAGTTGTCAGGTTAAACAAGTTTAACAAGAAATTAATAAATAACAGTTGCAAAAGAGGTAACAAATTTAATATTAGTTTTAACTATAATACTGTGGATATTCCAATATCAAAACTATAAGAACTACAAAGTTCTTTTTTTTTTGTAAAATTCTGTTACATTTTTTTTATTTTATTTTATTCATAATTTTTATCACAATTTCCTCTCAGGATGCGGTGTGCCCAATGTCAATCGCATTGTGGGTGGCACTAAAGTCAACCACAACAAGTATCCTTGGATTGCACAAATGCTGCGTGGATCTCATCAATTCTGTGGTGCCACCCTTATAAACGATCGTTATGCTCTTACGGCCGCCCACTGTGTCTATGGCATGAATATGAAAGGCATCAAAATTCGCCTACTGCAATATGATCGAAATTCAGCTGATCAGGGTATCCTACGTAAGGTTAGCACAGTTAATATGCATCGTTTGTATAGTCCCACAACGGTGCAAAATGATATTGCACTTTTGCGTCTGGATCAACCGGTGCCTTTGAAAGATCCCATAAGACCCGTGTGTTTGCCTACAGTTGCCAATCACAATTTTGATTTTAAGCCAGCCATTGTGGCCGGTTGGGGTTTGACCACTGAAGATGGTTCGGGATCCAGCATTTTGAGAGAAGTTACAGTGCCCGTAATCACCAATGCCCAGTGTAAGGCCACATCGTACAAGTCCATGATTGTGGAAACAATGTTGTGTGCGGGCTACATAGAAGGTGGTGGAAAGGATGCTTGTCAGGTTTGTGGACTAATAAAGAATGAAAAATAAAATAACTTTATTACAATTGGTTTGTCGGACGTAGGGAGACAGTGGCGGTCCTTTAATTGTCCGTGAGGGCATTTTCCGTTTGGCTGGCGTTGTATCATTTGGCTATGGCTGCGCTAATCCTGACGCACCTGGTGTTTATACACGTGTCAGTCGTTATTTGGATTGGATTGCCGCCAATACACGTGATGCTTGTTATTGTAATAGATAAGGAGACTATAACATGGAGGATATGGATGATTTGGATAAATTGTAATTTATTTCTTAATTTTATTTAAATTATTTGCAATAAAATGTTAATAAAAATTCACTTCTTATTAAGAAAACAAAAAAAAAAGAAAACAACTTTGGTGAAGTTTTATTTAAATGACAATAAGATGATTTTGAATTTTCTTAAAACAAAATTTTTATAAATCGTTTTTAAAATTTTAAATTTATATATTGTTTAAATTTCATTTTGTTATTTAAAATTTAAGCAATAAAATCTCCGGTGTTGAAAACATGATATTTATTCGTTTTGGTAGATTTCTTAAGAGTTTAACTCCATAATGGCGTATGAAAAATCCCAGCAAAATAAAAAACTGGAAGTCATTCAAAAAGGAATACATTTTCATCACTTCTAATAGCGCATTAAATGCATGTTTATCATTTTGAAAGAAGCATACCGCATATACCGCTTTCAAATCTAAATAAACTCGTTATTTCTAATTAAATTGAATTATATTTCAATACTATTAATTTGTTAGGATTCGACTGCCGCATAATCACATTTGACAGAAACACTGTTTTATGGTCCAAAAACTCTGATAGAAAATTGCACCAAAACGATTGCTTTTTATTGCTCTAATAACTCTCATGAAAATGTGGAGAAGACACAGCATAAAAAAACTTTTCCTTCCTAATACAAGTCTATGTTAAATACGAGGTGTGATCAAAATCATAACCGTTATTTTCAAATTTTTCAAAAAGTATTTATTTATTCATCAATAACTATCTTGTCCCCTTCAAAGTGAACCCCCTTTAAATATAATACTCTTATGCCAACGTTTTTTCCAATCCTCGAAACACTTCTGAAACGCGCTTTTTGTTATCGCCAACAGCTCCTGTTTCGATTTTTCTTTTATCTTCTCAATCGTAATAAAACGCTTTCCTTTCATCGGTATCTTCAGTTTTGGGAAGAGAAAAAAGTCAGCGGGGGCCAAGTCCGGTGAGTACGGTGGTTGAAGCATGATTGCGGTTGTGTTTTTGGCCAAAAACTCACGCACAAGCATCGATGTGTGAGCTGGTGCTTTATCATGGTGCAAAATCCATGATTGGGTTTTCCAAAATTCTGTGCGTTTCTGCGCAGACGGCGCATAACTTCAAGGTAGTATTCCTTATTGACCGTACGACCTTGTGGCAAGAATTCATGATGCACGACGCCATTGCAATCGAAGATAAAACAGTGAGCCAAACCTTCACATTTGACCCAACTTTACGTGCTTTATTCGGTCTTGGCTCTTCTGAACGCCTCCATTGGAATGATTGGGCTTTGGTTTCAATGTCATAGCCATATACCCATGATTCGTCACCAGTTATGATCTTTTTGAGGAAATCAGGATCGTCGTTGAGGGCGTTCAACAGCTCCTGAGCGATGTCCATGTGACGTTGTTCTTGCTCAAAATTTAGCAATTTTGGAATAATCTTCGCTGCCGCACGTTTCATGCCTAAAACATCCGTAAAAATTGCTTGGCATGAGCCGAACGATATGCTGATATGCCATTATCAGCAACCTCTCTAATAGTCATTCGATGATTATCCAAAATCATTTTCTTCACTGCTTCAATGTTTTCGTCGGTTGTTGACGTGCTTGGGCGACCAGGACGAGCATCGTCGTTGACATCTTCTCGGCCTTCCTTAAACCGGTTATACCACAATTGAATTTGTGTTCTGTTCATAGTAGACTCGCCGAACGCCACAGTCAACATTTCAAATGTCCTTGAACATTTAATTTCATTTTTTACACAAAACTTAACACAGTTTCTTTGATCCATTTTTTCGAATAGTAAAAAATCGAAGAGCACACCAGAACACGACTAATATTTTTATCTGCCAAAAACCAACTGACAATCCAAAATGGCTGATATTGTCAACATATATAACAGACATGTGTACCAACATAACAGAAAAAATGCGAAAATCGAACATACGTAACTCACGGAATTTGAAAATAACGGTTATTTTTTGATCACACCTCGTATATTGGAGATTACGCAAATTTTCACCATTTTGCTGCAAAAATTTCGTTTCAGTTTCCGCGGATGCGCTTCTTTTGCTGGGCTTATTATGCATAATATAAGAAATTAGCAGTGTTATCAGATTTGGCGATTTGTCGACAAACGTAGCGCTTAAAAAGTATATTTGGCAATGAAAATTTTACAATAGCGATTTGGCGATTGGGCACCGTAATATTACGTTTGGTTTGTCCAACAACGCCAGTTCTGCTTACCAAAAGTAATCCACTGGGCTCATTATATCGCAATCACAACCTTCATAGCAACAAAGATGAGGGAAGTTCTTATCCATTTAAAGCTTGACAATAGTTCAAGATCGTTTCGACCCTAAGACCTCCAATCATTCGCTTTACCAGATAAGATTATTTTACACTACTTTTAAATGCACCAGCTATCCTGAGGGAAACTTCGGAGGCAACCAGCTACTAGATGGTTCGATTTGGTGTATTTGGCAACGAAAATTTTAGAATGGCGATTTGCTTGGCAAGTTTTTCAGAATTTTGAAGATATTTTTGGCGATATTTATACTTTCACTTGGAGGTATGAAGATATACATGCATTTGATAACACCTAGAAGGAAGCTTCTAAGGCACCAAGAATCTTTGGACCAAACATGTTTCATACATTTTTGGGTCAGTTCTGCTATGTCTGATTGTCTGGCTGGCTGGTATGCACAATAGTTGTTTTTGCATAGCCTAATATTTTGCCAGATCGCAGCCGGAAATAGTAAATAAGCCATATTATTTCAGCCTTTCTGGTATCTCCCATATAAACAGATTGATCTACCGAAATTTAATATTTCTTGGCAGTTCCTAATTTGCAGACTGCAGCGACCTGATTATTGTTCATTGTGTTGATATATATAATTCAAGGTAAAACCTGAATTTTCAGAAAAGGCTGAAAAGGTATGGCGTATTTACAATCTCCGGCTACGATCTGGCAAAATATTAGGCTGTGGAAGGACAACTATTGTGTATACCAACCAGCCAGACAATCAGACATAGCAGAACCGACTCAAAATCGATTGGTTAGGCGCTCCTCCTCTGTAACTTCGCATACAAATATATTCTTTGGTTTATATTCTGTCCGGTTGCACCGAATCTAGTGAAATTTATTATACGTTAAGTCTTACCAAAATAGTGTATATGGATGAGAATGGACGGTATGGTCACATTCCCTTTGGTACCTTTCGCACAAATATACCGATTTTGAGAAATTCAGTTTCATGTCTGTAACTTCTAACGCATGAGCAGTAACTCTCATACGAGTGAGCGATTTAACCCATATATTTTTAGGTTCATTTGTTCTATACAGATATATTATATGTGGCAGACATTAAGGGTTTCATAAGGAGGTGTCTGAGAATGAAATTGGGCCGCACTGTTATGCTCCTTCTGGTACCTCCTTTCTAAATTGACCATTGAATTTTCTGAAATGTTGTTTTTCCTGCAGTTTTTAATTTGTTGACTGCAGCAATGTACTCTTTTTGTTTATTACATTGGTTTATGGTATCTGCCGACATGTAAGAGAAATCAGACAAGTAACCATAGTTACTCTCTTACAATTGCCCGTTTTAACCCAAATATTCTGAGCTTTGTATCTGTCAAACAGTTGCATTAAATTCTGCCAAATTTGGCACACATCATCATGCTTTTGATAAATTTGATTTAGGGAATGTAAATCTACTACAGTATCAAGACCTTTTGGCTTCCCTCCTTTCCAATTTAGTAAAATTTAATGTCAGTTCATCAGTGCACGCAGGTTTGGCAATTTTATGCTTATTATAAAATCGACGATATCGCCATCCCAGCATGGGTTTTATCCAGGTAGATCTATCACAATAAATTTAACCATTTTCACAGAATTTCAGTATTTCATCATTTGAACTTTGACATCAAGTTGAAACAGTTTACACCGACTTCGCCAAAACATTTGATGGAGAATCTCATAGTATACTTTGTGCTACGTTGCAGTCTATGGGACTTCATTCCTTGATGTTAAAGTGATTAAAATCGTATTTGTAAAATAGAATATGCAAAGTCGTTATCAGTGGTTATGAATCTCTTGCATATTTGCAAACATCTGACGTGTCGCATTTTTTTTTTGCGATTTATTTATAAATGATATTTCTAATAGTTTAAAAAAAGTACATTTTCTTTCATATGCAGACGATTTGAAAATATATCACAAAATTTCTAATATTTCTGAGGCCCTAGATCTTCAGAATGATTTACGTAATCTTCTTGATTGGTGTTCCCTAAACAAAGTTTCATTAGACCTATCAAAATGTGTCCATATTTCATTTTCAAGTTGTCGTAATCCAATTCAGGTTGTCTAAACTTCAATATTTTCGCCATAATTTTAAGATAGAAGAAGCAAATTCGAGAAAGCAGCTATTTAGATGTGCTGGAACTTAACTCCTACTCCAATTTTCTAATACTAGGATCGAACAGGCCATTTAATTTAGTTCAAAATTCTTATAAAAAACGCTAGAAAACAGAACGAAATGGAAGGTTCTTCTGCGCAATTGAAGGATGTTTTTCCATTTTCCCCCATTTTCATTTCATTTACTTAGGTCTATGGACATGGTCCTTCGAGCCGGATCAGCATCTATTCTCTGAGGCCATCAGATCACTGGTATCGGTTCTAGCTGCCACCATTCCTGCCCTTCAATAGACTTCAATATTTTAGCCATCATTTTAAGATTACATGCATACGAGTATTTGAATTTACCATTCAATTTGCATTAAATTTAACCTTTTTTTTTGTACATTAAAATGTACTTTTGTAAAAATATTATTGTGAATGAACTTAAATGTTTGCCCCTGTAGTGGTTACATAGTTCTATTGAGTACTACATGTAACTGAATTCTGAATTGTAACATATGAAATTAGCTGTTGTCCGAAGTTCTGTAATAAGAAAAAATCACTTACAAATCAGATCTCAACCGGTAAGCGCAACTCGTTGCCTGAATAACCCCCTTTTGGATTGGCACTATAGGTAATTCTAATTCTCATCTTTTATTTATCGCCACTTGTAATTTCTGCACGATCAATTTGATTACATATAATGTCACATGACTGTGAAATTATGTGATCCAAATTACAAGTTCCAATTTTCAGTTCTCTGGTAGAAACCAACTGTGAAATTGGTCCACCTAAAGATCATCGCTATTGGATAATTTGCAATACAGTCCAACATTTAAATTCAACAACTAAAAAGAAAGAGGTATCAAATTGATTAGAGGATTCTCCGCTACTCCCCCTGCCATCATATAAATTATCTCTATCAATCGATCACCACCTCTGTACACAAGTGGTTGTCAAAATTGCCGAAAGTAAAATGGATGTAGGTGTTGTTTTTGATGCGGCACTGACTTTTACCTTGCACATAAATTATGTTATCCCTAAAGCTTATTCTATACTAGCGTTAGATTAGAGGAAATTGTTCCGATTTCAGCGATCCACATACCTTAAAAATAGTGTATACTTCCTATGTAAGATCAAAGTTGGAATATGCCTCTATTGTTTGAGGTCCCCTTTGCCAAGTCAATATACGACTATCACGCATAGAAAGAATTCAGCGGATCTTTCGTAAATCTCCTCTCTCCTTATTATATTTCCAGATGCTGGTTACTGGGCTTACTTACATCCATTTCAATATCTCAGTATTTATCATACCATGTTATTTGTATTCGATACAATAGCTGGTATAATTGAGTGTTCTGAATTATTGTCGCTTATATCGTTTTATATTCTGCCGAGATCACATGGATCTCATTATATATTTAATGTAACTCAACATTCCACAAATTATGCCCAGCATAGTGCTTTGAATCCCGGATTTATTGAATTCAATATCCTCAATGGGATTGCAAGAAATGAATACCCAATTAAGCACCTAGAGTTTTGCATGTCTAGAAATAACTTTAAACTGTTACTTTTTAAATATTTAAAATAAAATAATTTACATAATTGAATAACTTTCATGAAATACATTATGTAAGTTCTTAGCCTGTAAAGATTTTTATCACCATAGACCTGAATAAATGAAATGAAAGTGGATGAAGTGGAATGAAAGTGGCAGAAGAACCTTCCATTTCTTTCGGTTTTCTTGCGATTTTTATAAGAATTTGAAATGAAATTAAATGGTCCGTTCGATCCTATTGTTAGAAGGTTTGAGTAGACGTTAAGATTTCTCCAGACGGACATGCTATAACCAGCGGCAGCTAGATTTGGGCCGAAATTCCACAAAGGGTTTTTGATTTTTCACAACTCAATAATAATCATAGAGGCTAATTATCAACTCCTTCATAACATCATTAGTGGAATATAGGGTGGCGCACCAATTGTACTACCATAAGAAATTCAAATAAATTTTTTAAGTCAATGCTGTTTTTTTATTTATTTTATTTTTTTTATTGCATAGAAAATGCAATTTTATTTTACATAACTAATTGATTTTGAAGATGATGGACAGTAAATTACCTCCATGCCCATTCACCTATATGAGATATACCTGGTCAAAAAAAATTATGCATTGCGGGATTGCCTCAATTATTGCTTTAATGGACTGCTTCAATTCAATTAAATTCCTTGCTCGACATAACCCCATAAAAAAGTCTGATGCAGTCAGTTCAGATGACCTTGGGGGCCAGCGGAAAATGAAATTTCTGGATATTAATTTGGTAATTTTCGTTGGAGGTCCGCCACAACCGGTCTGGCTATGGGCGCAGTCATTTCATCTTGCTGAAACTAAATGCTGTTGAAACGCATACATCTTCGGCGCAGTTGTGGTTAAAAAACCCCGCTTCAACATCTTTAAACAACTGTCCCCATTGACAGCTGACAATTGACAGTGTCAACCTGCATTCAACTAAAATATCCATTTAAAAGTAACGTTAATCGAAACCGCAACATGGTAACTAATTAATACATTCCGTCATTTTACCAATGCTAATATAGATATGTATGTCTATTATATAGCTTTAGCTGGTCTGTCATCTGTTAAATACCTGTTATCTGAAATGTTATTTATTTAGTGAAAGGTTTGCCATTTTTTACAACTGAAGAACGCATAAAAATAGTTAAAACTTACTACAAAAGTGATGATTCTAACGTGGGCTTTCCATTGGACAAAATTTCCGTTCGCATTATGGTCTGAAGATGTCATTGGGCCGTATTTTTTCGAAAGAGACGCTGGAAGAATCTCAAAAGCATTCACTACTGCAATCAAGTGGCGGTTGTTTAAATGATATTGTTGTATTTCGTACATAATGGCAAGGTTGAAGTATTATAATGAAATGCAATTTTCATAGAAATCATAGCTTTATGTGTGTTTTATTTAACCTTACTTATGAAAGAGAAAAATGGTTAATAGATAAAGAAAAAAGTTTATTTCGAATTGATTTCATTGAACCAAACCATAAATTCTAAGACCTACCGTCAACAGTCGATGGAGGAGGAGGTGAAACAAAGGACTAAATTGGTATATCACAAAGGCATGATATTGCACCACGACAATGCTAAACCTCATACATCTATATAAACTGGACAAGAAAAATTGGAGCTTGGAACCGCTCCCCTTCCAAGCTCCAATTTTTGTTACATACGTCTTACAGACAATAGGACAATAAAAAACCGAAATTACTTTCTTGCTAATCCAATATTAGTAGTATAATAATAATTATAATAATAATTATAGTATAATAATAATTATAATAATAATAATAATAATTATTATTATTATTATTATTATTATTATTAATTAATAGTATAATAAATATACTATAGATGTCGCCTGAGTTACTTCAATACAGTTAATTTACGTATGAGAAACAAATGCATCAACAAAATAACGTATACGTTGTAAAGCAAAGTATTGCTATTACCAACATTAATATCAAGAAGGGTTCAAATGCAGAGTCTGAGTTATTTCAAAGATTATACTATCCCTTCCCAAAAGCCATAAAATATCCTACTACAGAAATTATTATACACTTCTCAATTGCCATTTATTATTTTATTTACCAAAAGAGACATTCATCGGTTTTAATTACTCCCCAAGACCCTCTCCCCATCACATTTATTATGTATGTGAACATTACTCTTCAAGTTGACAACGCCTCATTTCGACGATATAGCAATTCAAGCATCAACCATGACCTTTTTGTTCCAAATCGCAAAAAAAAAAAAAAAAATTAAAAATATTAAATGCTAAATGACAAAATAAAACCAGATATCATAAATAGTAAAAAGCCGTTAAGAGCAACTGACTGATTTGGTGGCACTTAATGTGGTTGTTGTAGTTATTAACAACAACATGAAATGATTTAATTGCAAAAATTAAATAATTTCATTTGTCATTTATGCAAATCAAGCATATTTTTTTCTCCAGTTTCCCATATTTTGCCAGTTTGACTGACTACCGCCCCACACATGAACTTTAGCATAGAGAGACTCTTTTTCTTTATGCTGAACTCCGTAAGCGGCGTTAAGTGCAAAATAAGTACGGTGTGGTATAAGGAGGGAGGTATGATGATGACTACAGACTATGGCTGTCAACACAAAAGCAATGGGATTAATATAGCATGCAGGTAATAATCTTTTATCTAATGATAATGTAATTCTTTTAAAATTGTTGTTAGCATTTATTTGTGTTTTTAAGCTCATCATAGTTTTAACCTTAATTGCTTTGCTGGTCCTCTTTTTTGCCGACTTGAATTATGCTTTCTGCATTTTTTTTATTATAGGAAATTGCAATTATAACGAGTGTGTTTTTTCTGTTAAATATACGGGTATTAATTCAAAGTTTATTTTTTCTTTCTGTCAGCTACACTGGAGAAGATTTGTCTGTTAAACAAGAAAGCAGGATCTTGGAAAAAGTATTAAAATTGGTTGGGAAACTTAAAATTGATTACAGTTCGAATGGCATTAATTCGAAATATTATAAAAGTAATGGTTAAAAATCTTATCGTTAGGAAAGAGATAATGTTGAATTAATTAAATCTCATCATAGTTATTTCAACTAACTAATATCAACTATTGCACAACTGGATGCTGGAAAATATTATAGGTGTTGAGGAGGCAAAGAGGCTGTATTAGCGATTTCCAGGGAATTTTGAATGATCAGACCTTGTTTATAAAATTATTGAATTTATTTCACAAAGTAATGCCTGCATTAAAATTCTTTTTGGTATGAAAATCACTAGAATCTTAGTTCTTAAAATTATTTCAGTAAATGACTTCTGGGCACAGCGTTTAAGCCAACTTGTAAGTAGAAAATTCAAATTAAAATGGCGAAGGCTCAGGGATGCTACTTGACATTAATTAAGTTTCGTTAAATTTAACAATTCACAATTAGAAAAAATGTATTTCAGCTTAACTACTAAAGGGTTTCCAAATTGTTCTGAAATCAGGGGGATTTTGGGAGTGGCGCTAACAACAGGTATTATCAGAAAAATACCCTGGAGAGCACAAAATAGTTGCAACGTAGCTTAATCACATCAAGTTACTTAATTTATATCTTACGTATCTCTGAGTTACTAAAATAGTTTGATGATCAGCTCATGAACTTCCTTTAAACCATTTCAAATATTTCCTCCAGACGATAATGCGAATCAAACAGTCAATTTTTCGGCATACAATAACTTTTTCATAATCACTTCTGAGTTCACCGAGCCCCATGTACCACTATTTTTCTTGTTAACGTAACCACCGAATGAGAAATGAGCTTTATCGCTGAAGAACGTTTTGTTCGATTGAAAGCTCACATTTGAATCACCCCTTTTGCAGTAAGTTTTAACTATTTTTAGGCGTTCTTCAGTTGTAGAACGATCCATATTCGTAAATAGCAAACCTTTTACTAAATAAACAACACTTCAGATGACAGGTATTTAACAGCTGACAGTCTTGCCAGATCGGTGGTTTTGAAATGTGTTTTATTGTGAAATGTTTCAAATGTCAAGAAAAATGTTTAATAGCAAATCAGCAAATATTTGAAATTAAAAAGAAAAATTTTTATTATCGTAAAATTTATTAATGCCGTCAAAAGTTGTGTATCGTAAAAATTGCCATAAAAATTGACTTCTGAGACAAAAAGTCTGTAGAATAAGAATTTGTAAAAATTTCGTTATGAGCATAAGAGTTACATATTAAAACAATACGGGTAAAATTTCTAATTTTGTAAAATTTCAGACATATCAAGCTTAATATTAGCTTAATATTTATCCCAGCAATTTTTTTTCTGCTTTATTTGTTTTATTGGATCGCTCACGTAGTGAGCCTAACAATAAGTAGGTGAATCTTAAACCTAATTGTCGACAAGTATGTATCTTTCCCGCCTTGTTTTTTTTTCAGCTGAATGTTTTTTTGTTTATATGGTCCTCTGAGATCGGCAGGGATTAGTTTGATATGCAAAAACTTACGGCAGCTTCTGAGTTAGCAGCTTTAATGGTGTAGTTTAGCGCAATGTTCGTACAAATGATCTCATAGTTTTATTAACCCGGGAGGTTTGAGTTACGCACCTGTCCTTCATCATAGATTTAAACTACGTGAGAAAAGAGACCAAAGCCCGGAATACATAAGCGGAGAGTCTCCAGGCGTAATGCCGCAAACTCATGTATTACTCTTCGTAATGTGGACTATGTGAGTGTAGATTACGTGAGTGACAAGGCCAGGGTCTGGACATGTAGTCTCAGGTATATTATGTAGAAGCATTGCGGTGTTGAGATATTAGAAGACAGTGCATTTTCGTTAGGGTTCATGTTCTTTTCCCTTTTATGGGAATGCAAAATCACTTCTCCGGAGTCTGGAAGGTGCCGAAGGGTAAGCAAGGTTTCTAGCTAGAACATTACAGTGATGTTCTATTCTGGTCATATGTTTTGCTTCGATCTTTTCTATCCTCCTCTTTCACATATAGTATATTCAAGCCAAAAAGTATATTACAGTTTTCCGCGTACCAAGGAGCTCCCGTAATATCTCGTATCATCTTTGATTGTACCCTTTGGATTTTATCAACATTGCTGCGGCTGGCTCTGCCCCAAAATTGAGCACCGCAACACCATATGGGTTTAATTATTCTCGTGTAGATCAACACCTTAAAGTTTAGGATAAGGCCAGAGTGCTTATTAAGCAGCCAGTGATGTTGCCAATTTTTCAAGTTCATCTGCGTCTTTTTAGCCTCGATGTGCTTTTTCCAGGTTAGTCTTCTGTCTAGATGGACGCCTGAGCTCTGAGGAATGGCGATATTATTGAGCCTGAGAGTTGGGCACGTGTTGAGGTTTAGTGTAAATGTTACTTTTCTGCATTTACTTTCGTTCATCCTTATTCTCCAGTCAATGAGCCACTTCTCAATGCGTTTGAGATGAATTTGGAGGGTATTTGCTGCCTGGTTTTGGTCCTTGTGATAGGACACTATTGCAGTATCGTCTGCGAAAGTGGATGTCAGGATTCTACATATAGGGCCAACCGGTGAATTAGTTTCTAACAGCTAATCGCATCAAAGAATTGAAGTATTTAATATCGTAAATTTTGGCGGTGTTAAAAGTATGCAAATGTTGTCAAAAATAGTGTATTGTAAAATTTACAATTAAAATTGGATACTAAGATTGAAAAGTCTGCAGAATTAGAATTTACAAAAATTTCATTATATAGGTAGAATTACGACCCATTAAAAAAATATGGAATGAATGTCTAATTTCGTAAAATTTCCGATATAAAAAAACGCCTGTTGCTGTAAGCTTAAGATTTATCACAAAATAACTTCAAAATATTAGAAAATTGTAATACTATAAACGATTTTTAATAAGTTTTAATATCGTAAAGTTTTGTCATGACGTAAATTAGTATATAACAGCTAATCGCTTTAATCAAATTAAGTATTTAATATCGTAACTTTTGGCGGTGTCTAAGGTATGTAAATGTTGTCAAAAATTGTGTGTTGTAAAACTTACAGTTAAAATTGGATACTAAGATTGAAAAGTCTGCAGAATTAGAATTTACAAAAATGTCACTATAGAAATACGAGCTATTGATAATATCGGAAAAGATTCTAATTTTGTAAAATTTCCGAGAAAAAAAAGCCTGTTGCTGTAAGTTTAATATTTATCACAAAACAACTTCGAAATATTAGAACATTGTAATATCGTAAACGATTTTTAATAACTTTTAATTAATTTAGTATTTAAAATCCAATCGCTTCAAAGAAATTAAATTTTTACTATCGTAAACTTTGTCGTTGTCACTAAATATGTAAATGTTAAAAATTGTAAAACGTATGATAATGATCAAAATTTGTTTCTAAGATTAAAAAGTCTTCAAAAGTAAGAATCCATGAAAATTTTGTTTTGTTGATATGAGCTATTAAAATATTGTGATAAAATATCGTAAAATTTACGATACTACAAAAAGTCCATTTTCATTGAGAAATATACTAACATTGCTTTACAGTGTTTGGCCAAAATTTGTCTCAAACTAAAGTTTTTTAATTCTGCAACATTTTCTAATATCGTAGAGTGGATTTAATTAGGGAAATGATTAGTAATTCCAAATCAAAAGAGTACAGAACTACAGTACATCAGTTCTTAATAAGGGGCATGTTAAAGTTGCTTTAAAGTTAATATTTATCTGCTCTAAAAAATTTATAAAAATTTTCCTATATCGTAAAATGTTGATTTAGTTAGAAAAATGAATAGAAATCCGAAATATTTAAGTCCCTTAAAGATGTTTTTAATTTTCTTAATTATTTTTTTTATAAACCTTTTTGTATTTTCCCTATAAATATTTGTATGTATTAAAATTTTCTCACATCGTAATTAGAAAAAAGATGAAAAATCCTGAATATTTAAGTTTATTAAAGCCTTTTTTAATTTTCTTAAGGTATTTTTTTTAGTTTTTTATGCTCTTCCTATTAATATTTCTTCTCGAGCCTTTCCTAAATGTTGTCGTATTATGTGTTATTTTATATTAAAAGGGTGTGATTAAATATCGTAAAATTTACGATACTACAAAGACACAGGTTTCATTGAGAGACATATTAACGTTGCTTTGCAATTATTATATGTCTAAAATTTTTCTCAAATTGAAAACTTTTAGTATCGTAATATTTCTTAATACCGTAAAAAGTGAATTTAATTAGAAAAATGTTTAGAAATTCTACTACAATACATCAATTCTTAGCGAGGGAAACGTTAAAGTTGCTTTAGAGTTAATATTTATCTGCTCCAAAAAAATTATGAAAATTTTCCTATATCGTAAAATGTTGATTTAGTTAGAAAAATGATTAGAAAAACTAAATATTTAAGTCTCTTAAAGTTTTTAATTTTTTTTAATTGTTTTTTCTTCTTGTTATAAACTTTTTTTGTGCTTTTCCTATTAATATTTCTTCTCGAGCCTTTCATAAACGTTATCAATGAATGCAAAACTCGTTGCCGACTAGTTTTAATTGCCAGCCACTGCATTACTGACTTCTAAACGCTTGGTAATACGTGAAACGACTCACGGCTGATTGTGCAGTGCAAATAAATTGGACAAGTACCGGCTTCCTTCGTTCCCAAAGTGGGAAGTGTTTGGATAACGTTAGGAGCGACTATAGTATAATAATGGCCTACGGTCTGGCAACCGAAGTGTGGAATGTGACTGTGGTGAGAGTGCCTCGCGCATTTAAAACAATGTAAAATAGGTTTATTTGCGATGGCAAAGTTTGTTGATTATCTAATTACAGATGGACTACGATATCGTGGACGATGTCATTCATTCGTGATATAAATGAAATATTATGGTTTTATGCAAATTATTCATATGTTTGCTAAAACTTTACATTCAATACACATATTCATAGCATGTTGCAACCATTGCAAAGTGTTATTAAGTGTTTGCTTTTATCAACGGGTTTATAAATGCATACAAATGTATAGAAATGTTAATTAGGAACAGCTTTTAATAAAGCTCAAAAGTAGGGGAGGGGACTTCCTTAAGTTGGGGATCAGAGATAACAACGAATAGATCCATAAAATCGATTCTCAAACAAAGAGTCAGACTCACAGGGATAGATTTGACAAGAAGTGGAAATAAATCTGCAACTATTGAGTGACTGAGCTTATTTGAACAAATATTGTAGATACGAGAGCGGTCCCAAAATAGCCGACCTAACAAGGAAGACACCAGAAAAGTTGTGAAAAATTTTCTTAATTTTTCAACATAACTTTCTTTTAGTTCAATACACTTTACCCAGTTTATAGTAAGAATTGCCAAACTCCTTAGCCATCAACCGTAGACTCCACTTCTTCATTGTTGTCAGTTTTTCATTATTAAGTATTAATATAGTGCAGTACAATTGCCAACAATTGATGTAATCAAGGAAATACCAGATGTTGAGTTCTCAGAATTGAGTTTACCAAATGCATGATGTGCGCAAAATTTGAATGAATACAGTTCTGCTGTTTGCTTAGGTTTTACTAAAATCTACCGCGTAGCTAACAAAAATGTCGATAATTGTAGCTAACTAAATAGAAATTACAAAGCAAAGTTTGAATTTTGGGAAATCGACCAATTTATATGGGAGGCACCAGAAGTGGCGTGACAAAGGGCAGCCTTTTTCAATCTAAGAAATACGAACCTACCTATACAAACATACTCGTATGAGTTAAAGCGGTCCTTTTGTATATGAGGTACCAAAATCGGTCTTTTTTTTTAATTCAAATTCGGTCAAGCAAGTTATGACTTGCAAGGACATTTTAATTTCGGAAAGTCGGTCAATCTGCATGAGAGGTACCAGAAGAGATAAGCCGACATTGCTCATTTACAGTCGCTGGGTAAGATTTGACGAAATATTAGGCTGTAAAAAGTTTTAAAAAGTTTCATAAAAGTCTAGATAGTTATCGCGTCTACCAGCCAACCAGTTAGACAGACCGACATATCGCAATCAAGATAGAATGATGGAAATGATGGCATACATTTGGTGAAAATTTCTTTGGTACTTTAAACGCTTCCTTCTGGTTGTTAGATTTTTCCCGTATTGGATGTCATATACCTTCATTTATCCGGATGAAGATATAAAAATATCAGTTCAGTTTTACTTTATTGAAATTGGGTGTAATGTATGTGGAAGAAATACAGAATTTCATAAAATTTCTTAAGATTGGAATTTCTTCAATTCATGTTTATACACGGATCACAAAATTCCGTGCTCTTAATTCAAAATAATAACATGTCTAAAAAGGAAAGGAGTGAGTTTTCAAGTTCGGAAAAAGAAAATAGTTCGCGGTAACTAAATCTAGCGAATAAGGTGCGTAATGAAGCTATGCGAACTTTAATTCATTAATTTTGATCATAGCAATAGTGAATGTGTGAACTGAAGCATTGGCTTGATGAAACAGAATTTTCTTTTGTGCCAAATGCAGTTTTTTTTCCCAAAATTTAATCACTTAAATGCCGCAGTAAATTATCGTAATATAGGTCGTTGATAATTTTTATTTTCTCAAAATAAACAATTAAAACAATCTCATGAGCATCTAAAAAAAAACAGGCGCCATGACTTTGCCTGCGGATGGAACCGCCTTCGCCTTTTTTGAACACGTTTCTCCCATTCCAAGTCCACTGCTTTGACTGTTCCTTTGTCCCAGGTATGGAGTGGTAAACCCATGTCTCATCCACGATTATAAATCGATAAAAAAATTCGGTTTTATTGCGGTGAAACATCGCCAAACCAACCAAACTCTACTGAAACATCTTCACGACGCTGTTTTTGTTCTACTGAAAGCAAGCGCGGCACCCATTTTACGCACACCTTTCTCATCTTTAAATCTTCGGTCAATATACGACGTATAGCATTTTTGGAAATGCCTATCATTTCAGCAAGCTCACGCAAATTCAGTCTAAGATCATCCAATACCATTTTGTGGATTTTCTTAACTGGTAATTATTATTTAGACTCTTTGTACGTTCTATCAAAAAATCGGTTTTTAAAACGCCAAATAGTTATTACATATTCAAATTTATTGTGTCGTCTTCAAAATAGGCTTTTGCTGAAATAATACATTCAGGCCGGCGTATAATCCAATCAATAAAACATTTTTCAAACACATTTTCCGCAAAAGACTTTAGTTCTCGGGCGCAAATACTATTTTATGTCTTCTATCGACTGGTGCCGTGAAGTGTTATTTTTGATTTCGAAAAGAGAAAAATTTCATCTAAAATCATATCAGGTGAACACGGTGGTGCTTCGATTATGCTTGTTGAGTTTTTCACCAGAAGTTCCCTCGTATTATTGTGGTACAAAAGCCATGAGAATCGTTTCCACAAATCTGGTTTTTTTCGATGAATTTGATCTCTTAAACGTCTCAAAACGCCCAAGTAATACCTTTTATTCACCGACTAGCCTTTTGACTAGAACAGCGAATGCACAACACCGCGATAATCAAATAAAACAGTCAACATTAGCTTGACTTTCCACCGACTTTGACAACTTTGATCGATTTTCGGCTCAGTCGGTAGACGCTGAAGCTTGTTGACTAGTTTTCATGATAAAATCGTAAATTCTTGCCTCATCACCAATTAAAATGGATTTTATGGGTGTAGGGTCGGTATTAACTCCTCCTAGGATGTCTTCAGCGAGATATGATTTATTTTTATTTATTTATTTATTATTATTATTATTTTTTTTTTTTTTGAAGAATATTCAGTTCTTTTGGAACTAGCATACCCAAAAAAATTGCGTAAAATGATACGAATCGATTCGCGAGATACAGAAAATTCAGCGGATAACTGACTCAAATTTTAATGATGACTTTCAGTTATCATTTCTTCCACTGTATTGATGCTAACTTCTGTTGAAGATGTTGATGGCCGGCCAGTGTCGGGCAAATCATCCACCACATCTCAACCAATTTTTAGCGCAATACACCACCCATATCCACGTATTTTTTTATAAAACCGATTTACATTAGCCCTTCTATAAAATTTTGAGTGTTTAGTTACAGGAAATTCCATTTGCAACACAAAATTAGAGACATTTTGTACGTTCGGTATTTTTATCAATTATAAAAATCGCAAAAATACACTTTAAAAGAACTGACAAAATTCAATACTCAAAATAAACTAAAAGACAGATCGCTCTTATACTCCGCGTCAGTACAGAGAACTGACAAAATTTAACACGCAAAATAAACTAAAAGACAGATCGCTCTTATATTCCGCGTTAGTATAAAGAGCAGTTGTGCCATCTTAGGGAGGAAAAGAAAAATTTTAAGTTTAAACTGCTGCCGTTCTGTAACACTTGATGATATTCCGCTTGATGATATCTCCTACCGTCTTGTAGAGTATACGCTTAACATGGAAATACTTTTTTTTTTTAAATTGTTTTCAAATTTTGAACGACAGTTTTAACATTTTTTTCGGATGTTTTGCTGCAGAGTTCAACATTCCATTCTTGTTTCAATAGACGGCTAAAATAATCTATATCTCGCTTTGCAAAAATACGATTGAGTTACGCTACATGAAGTTAGAAAGATAAGATTTCATACTCAAAATCTTACTCAGAGAGTTTTGTGACTGCTTGACTCAGTATCTTTTGAGTGCGCGTCAAAGATGGGCACCAGCAAAGTAAAAATACGCCATATTTTACAGTTTTTCGTTGATAAAGCTGAAAACGTAATCCAGGCGGCTGAAAATGTGAATAGTATAATATATAACAGCGAGTAAAATTTTGGTTTCGTACATTCCATTCCGATAATTTTGATGCCGAAGTTGCATCATGCGCTGGAAGGCTAAGTGTCGAAAATGTCTATAAAATAATGGCAATAGACAAGTTCGACAATCATATAAGCAATGTTTCGATTTCCCAGAAGCTAAACATTGCAAAAAAACTCCCTTGAATAAGGCTGGATACAAAAAGAAGCTCGATGGGTGCCTGCCACACGAGCTAACATAAAGAAAACCTCGTAGAACAAATTGTCATCTGCAAATCGCAATAAAATCAACCCACTTCTGAAGCAGATGGTGACCCATAATGAAAAGTGGGCCATTTACGATAACGCCAAACTATGATTGATGGTCTGGAAGAGACTGCTTTATATTTAGTGGGATTGGCAAGGAATCATCTACAATAAACTGGCACTTACGATTAAACTCTTAATTCGTGCCCGTACTGTTAACAATTAATGCGTCTGAAGGTAGAAATCACCCAGGAAAGGCCAGCTTTGGCCAATGTGTGGTTTCGTTTCTAGGGATGTGAATCAAATTCAGTTTCTCAGTTAAGTTCTCATTACACAAATCTATGATTAATCCAAACGCATGAACCACATTTCCAGATTTTCGTTAATTGGGTTTATTGATTATGATTAACCAATTAAAATCAAAAAAATATTTATTAATTGTTCAAAGAAGTCATTTTCTGAATTTGCGTTAGCTCTCTCTCCCTCTCTGAAATTTTCACAGCTACTCAAAAATGTTCTGTGTGTTTTTTTTCAAATGAAAATTGCCACATGAAATACAAACGAAACGTTTCATAAACTGAATCAGAATTGTTTCTAATTTCATTTCCGATGTGATTCAATACAATTTTGAACCGGTTATCGGAATCCGAATAACAAAATTGTATATTTTGGTTTGAGATAAAATAAACTAAAACAAATCAAAATTAGTTTTTTTTATTTTATTTCGTTTCGATGACGCTGCCTGCTGTTTATAAATAAGAAATAGTAAATAATAATAAATAATAAACTATAAATAATAAATAATACATAATAATAACTAATAATAATATTATAAATAATAAATAATAAACAATAAATAATAAATAATAAATAACAAATAGTAAATAATAAATAGTAAATAATAAATAATAAACAATAAATAATGAATAATAAATAATGAAGAGTAAATAATAAATAATAAATAACAAGTAATAAGTAATAAATAATAAATAGTAAATAATAAATAATCAATAGTAAATAATAAATAATAAATAACAAATAGTAAATAATAAATAATGAATAATAAATAATAAATAGTAAACAATAAATAATAAATAATGAATAATAAATAATCAATAGTAAATAATAAATAATCAATAGTAAATAATAAATAATAAATAACAAATAGTAAATAATAAATAGTAAATAGTAAATAATAAATAAAAAATAATAAATAATAAATAATAAATAATAAATAATAAATAATAAATAGTAAATAATAAATAATAAATAATAAATAATGAATAATAAATAATAAATAATAAATAGTAAATAGTAAATAGTAAATAGTAAATAGTAAATAGTAAAT